>JAJJMC010019063.1:4320555-4409760 GCA_023531435.1 Papaver californicum
TGGACATGGATCTTACGGTGTTTATGGGGCCATGGATCGTCCGATTTTCCTATTAGGATGCGAGTTAATATACAATATTATGAATCGCTAAAAACTAAAAAAAATGGTATGAACAATGCTCATTCTCAACATCAACTATATCAGTGTACAAATTTCATGGATGGATGAATTTATATTTGTCGAACTTGTTAGAAACCCATAAGTAGTTAAAAACAATAAGGTTGATGCTTATACGATTAAGTGTGGTGTTGATTCTCTTTGTGATCAAGGCTATTGTTAGAGTACTAACACTCCTATTACACTACTAATATAGCTAAAGAGTAATACTACTCTAACATCGATAATAGCTTCCCAAGTGAGATTATTTGGAGTCGATATTATCCTTACAAACTAAACTTTTTTTGTGGCTTGTATACCATGAAAAGTTGATGACGGCGGATAATATTTTTAGAAGGGGTATGAATATGGATAGAGTGTGCCGATTTTGTGAAGAAGAAGATGAAACAAGTGTTCATTTATTCTATGGTTGTTGGCGACCAAAGAGAATTTGAAATTGTTTTGTCGAAGGATGCAACTTCAATTGGAACTACAATAGTAATATTTCTGTAACTATAAAAGTTTGGAGTCATGATTGGGGTGATGACAGACTTAACCGTATATGGTACAACTTACCGGTTCCAATATAGCGGTGAATTTGGAAAGAAAGGAATTCTAGAATCTTCAATCACAAAGAAAAAAATTAAAAGGTATAATTATAGAGATTAAGATGCAAGCATATAATTGGGCGGAGTCAAACACTAAAATGTTGGTTTTAACAGCTAACATGGTGATATCTTTATGGGATTCATATATCTATCGGCTGTTGTAAGTTGAATATGAGTCGTTTGGTGTATGTTTTTATCAGTTTCACTTGGCTCTTTGTTCTTTTCTTTGGGTGATCAAACTCGGTCTCTTTTTTTTGGTGTCGGTTGTATCTATTGGGTTGGGGTACCCTCTTTAAGTACTTCTTTTTTAATGAATCCTCTTATTGACCGATAAAAAACAACAAACCATAGGCCTATTATCCTCGAAAACCGGTTTGCATAAGTAGGATTTCCTAAGACCAGTGGCGAATCCAGTCAAACTGTTCAATGGGGTCATACCTTGTTTTGAAGCTTATAACTAAAAATGCAATGATAGAAAATCTCACACACTAATATAAAACTAAGCTAAAATACATGTTCATTCAGATAGAAAAAAAAGTAGATAAATGAATAAAATCGATAAAACAAGGATTAAAATGTATATCTCCTTAATTTTTGGTATGTTGGATATGGAATATCAAAAATACACTAACTATTTTTAAAAATACACAACGAATATATAGAAGATATATAAATATTATAGAAAATATATAAATATTTTATCAATTTTAAATTTTATGGAGGTCAATATACAGTTTTAACACTAAAATATAAAAAAATGCATGAGTATCTATGTAATTTTTAAAAAAATATAGGACATATGACCCCACAGGGCCCTCTTTAGATTCTTTTCTGTTTAAAATTCTTCACAAATATTGAGGATTTACATAACGCACGACTATTTTTAATAATAATGAGATAAATCACATCGGATTGTGTGAATTTTGCTTTACCATCTGTTAGACATATCCGGAAAGAAAAATGTGACAAATATTTTATAAACTCGAATCCTACAGGCCTAGTGGTAACAGAGCTTAAACTTTTGATCATCTCATATTATCAACTTAAAGAATGCATTTACTGGAAATAATGTATGCATTCAGTTGGTTTGACTTTTGCAAGTTTAATTCACACTAGATTAAAAGTAAATAACTTTGAGCTAAAGAAACATACGTATACATGCATAATGTAGTAATCATTTATTGAATTATTAATACACTGTAATTGAGAGTGAAATCGAACGGTTAATATCGTTAGTGTACAAAAATAAGTAACGCGGGGTTAGTTGTATTTCTGCGGGGAGCATAACTGATCCCGGTCCCGCGTTGCATGCTATTAGTGGGACCAACAACAATTAGCGAAACCATTGTCCCTAAGATCTCCTGTCGGCATGGGCTTTACATTTAACGTGATTTTTCTTTTCCAACAAAAAAACCACAAACAGAAAATGCTAGATTCTTCTAAATTTAGTCAGTATCATTAGCCTTAAATTCTTACTATCAATTTTCATTCTAAAAATATTTTACTTGATTTCATATTTTCAGATAAAAAATATTAAAGCGTCCAAAAATTTCTTTTCTGGCCGCGACTTTGTAGCGCAAAGCCGCAACATATGCCTAGAATTTTACTTTTAACCTGCGTGGGTCATGACCAATGTAGTTTATATCGGATTTCGGTTCGTACCGGTCGAGAGTGATACACTGATACGCCTTTATACCAGGGAAATTTCGGTTTCAAATATCGGCGAAAATCGGTCCACATATTTTATATCTATAATTATTATATTAAACGTTTTTTCCATATTAGACCTATTAAGATATAAAACTAGTACTCATTTTTCTAAAATACCATAAAAAACATGAATAACAATTGAAAACCATAGAACTATGATAAAGATTTATTTTTTTTCTTGGATATTTTTTAATTGAAAACCGTCCGTACCGGTCCATATCGGCCATTTTGGTCAACTCGTACCGGAAAAAATGACCGATATTTTTGATAAATACTGTTATAGCAATATCGGATATTTCGTATCGGGTGAGATCCGATACCGATAAAGTCGGCGATATTTCGATCGTATCGGCCGATATAAACTACATTGGTCATGACTCATGATCCCTTTTACTATCAATAAAAGAAATAAATTCTTAATACTATTTTGGATGCCTAGGTAACTTAAGATTAAATTATCTACTATACGCGTCACTTAATCCTTGAATCTAATAAATGTTAGATGGACGGTTTTAATTATTCCGTGTTATTAGTTTTCTAACTATAGATTATCATTTTATTTGCATTCTGAATTTTTAATCGGCACAAATCGGGAATATTAATTTAACTTCAATGCCAACTATCTCTGTCTAGAGTGTCAAGTGTGTGTATCCCTCTCTCTGGTAGTTGGAGAGAGAGAGAGTCAAAGTCAAGACTAGAGAGTATTATGAAGAAGACTACTTAAAAATTTGTCTATATATATGTGAGTGTTTCTTGCTAGTTCTCCAAGTCATTTCATTCATTCCAACTTCTTCTCCTTCTCCTACTCCTTTCTTCTTTCTCTCTGTCTTTTCATTCTAATATCCCAACTTCAATCTTTAAACTTACTGCATTCCATTTATTTAGCTATCTGAATTTATATCAGAGGTTGTCAGTCACTAGACATATTTGCAAGGGTTTCTAGAGAAAAAATAAGTCATGATGAAACTCCCACACTTTTTATCAAAGAAAGCCACGTGTAATTCCCACGGACAAGATTCTTCATATTTCCTTGGATGGCAAGAATACGAAAAAAACCCATATCATGAAACTAAGAACCCATCTGGAATTATTCAATTGGGTCTTGCAGAGAATCAGTTATCATTCGACCTTCTTGAATCATGGTTAGAGAAAAATCCAGACGCAGCATCACTCAAGAGGGATGGAGAATCCATTTTTAGAGAATTAGCTCTTTTCCAAGATTATAATGGATTACCAGCTTTTAAAAATGTAAGTTCATTACCATAATTGATTATCTACAATAAATTTCTTAAATTTTGAATTAGTTGTCTAATTAATCTTTTATTATGACTAATTAGCTATTAAAATTCTTACAGGCAATGGTGGATTTCTTAGCTGAAATTCGTGGAAACAAATTACACTTTGATACAAGAAACTTAGTTCTTACAGCTGGTGCAACTTCAGCTAATGAAACTCTCATGTTCTGTCTTGCGAATCCCGGCGAAGCTTTTCTTCTTCCCACTCCATATTATCCAGGGTAAGCAATCCCATTAACTTTAATTGATTTGTTAATGAAGCTACATTTTCTTGATATCTACGTGCTTACGAGAGTTTCGATTAATTAATTAGTGAGTCTAACTAGTTTTGTATTATTTCTTACAGATTCGATAGAGATCTCAAGTGGAGAACCGGAGTAGAAATTGTTCCAATTCATTGTTCCAGCCATAACGGATTCGAAATTACTGAATCAGCACTTAAAGAAGCTTATAACACAGCACAGAAACGTAACTTGAAAGTTAAAGGAGTCTTGATTACAAACCCATCAAACCCATTGGGGAAAACCATTAGCCGAGCTGAACTAAACCGTCTTGTTACGTTTGTTGAAGCAAAAGAAATCCATTTAGTTAGTGATGAAATCTATTCCGGCACAGTTTTTGAATCAGAAGATTTTACCAGTGTTTACGAAGTTTTGATCGAAAGAAACCTTCAAAACAGCAGTGTTTGGGAACGAACTCACATTGTTTACAGTCTTTCAAAAGACTTAGGATTACCCGGGTTTCGAGTTGGTGCAATTTATTCCAATGATGAAATTGTTGTTTCAACCGCGACAAAAATGTCGAGTTTCGGATTGATTTCATCTCAGACTCAATATCTTTTATCGGAAATGTTGTCCGATAAGAAGTTTACGAGTCAGTACTTGACAGAAAATCAAAAGAGACTTAAGAACAGACATGGTTTACTCGTGGAGGGACTTCAAAATGCCGGTATTGATTGTTTGAAAAGTAATGCTGGATTATTTTGCTGGGTCGATATGAGGCATCTTTTGAGTTCTAAATCATTTGAAGGAGAAATGGAACTCTGGAAGAAAATTATGTATCAAGTTGGTCTTAACATTTCTCCTGGAGCTTCATGTCATTGTAGTGAACCAGGTTGGTTTAGATTATGTTTCGCTAATATGTCCGAAGAAACTTTGCACCTCGCCATGGATCGTCTCAAGAGTTTCGTCGAATCGATGAATAACGATAAACGTCCAGTACGTAGTTCGGGAAGGAGGAGTTTAACCAAATGGGTATTCAAATTGTCATCTTCGTACAAAACCGAGTCTGAACGTTAGATCATCGATCATCTTGGGTAGGGAAATCAACATTGCCGTCGTCAACATCAACATACAAGAAATTGGTACATTATATTTACATATATATAAATATATACGGATTAATCAGTGTATGAATATGGGCAATCAGTCATATCTACCTGATTTGAATCCTTTACTTCATCTTATTTTTTTATTTAAAATTTTTTAATTCCTTTTTTTAGCTCTATTTTACTGTAAAAGTGCCCTCAATCCCTGTTTATTAATTGTGGATTTGAGGTGGCAAAAGGTTTTACTTGTAAAAGCTGAGTTTCTACCTCAACATTACCCCTATATTGGAATTTTAATTTTACTATATATTGATGAATTAATATATATTATTTCAATAAAATCGATCTCCTATTTTTTGCGTTAATTGTTGAATCTATTATTATTTGTTATTTGTTTTATAGCCGAATTAGTCAATATTTAGTGGAGCATATTAAACATAAATTGTCCAAAACGAGAAATTTCAAATCCTCGCAAGTTGTATTTGTTTTGGTTTTACCGAAAAGGCCACCGATAAACAAAACTCTCCAATGTCATGTGTCACATTATGATAGGTTAAACTTGTAATTCTTTTCAATTTTTTCACAACTTTTTTGAAGCATCATTTTTTACTCGAAAATGTTAACCTACGTCCTACTCTGCGCCCTATCTAACGTGGTTAGATGACGCGTTAAAAATCACATGAATATATTTTTCTCTTTTTTATAGTGTATTTTTTTCTTGCTTTTCATGTTCTCCATTTTTAACAACTTTTATCTTTTTTTCTCTTCCATGAAACAAATCCTTCCCATATTAAAAAATTATTAGATCTTTTCCATCTTTCTAATAATCCTGATTAAAATTAAAGAGAAGACCAAATCGAAGGAATTGAAAACCTAAGTAAAGCTCATAACCCAGGATTCCATAACACTTCACTATTTTTAGAAAACCCAATTTTGGTTTTAGATCTTTTTTTTTGTTTTTTCGATACACTCCGCGAGGTTAAGGGCAACTGCAGCGGTGTGACTATCCTATCGACTAAATACCAAATTTTGTTTGGTCTTTGGCTTAAAAACCACAGCGGTAGAAGAGCAAATTTTACTCGCACGCTGTTCTTGGTAACCGTATGATACAAGACGTTCTATTAGTGGGCCTAATATAACACGCACGGTTAACTATCCTAGCGTATGTTAGTATTCGTTCACTTAGAAGATCGCGCAACTATACGCTCATCTGAATGAGCACCAAATATAATGCGGTCAGTTAACAATACGTATGATTGAGCGTCTAGTTGGGTGGCCGAATTACGAGAGACGACTTCATAAAAGGTCGTAATAATTATTGCGTGTAGTTGGGTGGCCGTATCACGAGATACGGTGTCGATGAATGACGCTTATCTCTGAAACGACCACCCAGTTGACCGTTTTAATGTTTTGGCAGTTGCTCTAGGTGACCGTTCTTCGTAGCACACGTAAGTGACCGTATGGAACAAAGGCCAGTTAGGAAACCGATTGTACATGGGGCGGCTCACTAATTAACCGTGAGAGAGAGGGCGGGTTTGTAAGTGGCCGTGTACATTAATAGTTCTGGGAGTAGCTTTAAGTGACCGTGTGTAACTAGGGAGTTATGATAATTGACTGTATGGGGTGAGCGGCTACCTAGGAGACCGATCAAATCAAGGTTGTTGCTCTAACTGACCGTATGGGCTGAGCGGCTAGCTAGGAGACCGATCAAGACTAAGTTGTTGCTCTAAGTGACTGTGGGTTGAGCGGCTATCCAGGAGACCGATCAAGAATGATGCGGCTTAGTAATTGACCGTGTTGCACAGGGGCGGGTTGATAATTGACCGTGTGGTAGGGTTTAGTATTTATAGTTATGTTGGAAGAGGCTTCTCACATTTTCTTCTCACATTTTCTTCTCTACTTACACGGCAACGGCAGCAGGAAAAGAAGAACACTTCACCCACTCAATCAAAGGTTAAAGCTTTCTTCCACACTGTCCTTTAGATTTTTGTGATTGCTATTGATTGTCGAGAACAAAAAATACTGAAATTGATAAAACTGTGCCGCCGTTAAAGCCTTTCATTGCTGCCGTTGAGAACCCTGTATTGCCGCCGTAGAAACCCATTAATTGTATTGATAAAACTGGTGAACATCATTTTGAAATGTTAAGATAGTCTTTCATTGCCGCTGTAGAGAACCCAGTTATTGCCGCCGTAGAGAACCCATTTTTGAAATTTATAAAACTAGTGAACATCATTTTGAAATGTTAAGATAGTCTTTAACAATTTTTGCTTTAAAATGTTAAGAGGAAAAATCAGAGCAGGTTAATTCATCTGTACATTTTATTTTTCGTGCATTTTCACTAATTTATGTTCCACTGCCCTGATGTTAGAAATGTGGGGTTCAATTAATCCGGATGTTTTGAGTAAAGTTGAAAATATAATTTGGAAAATGGAACTTATTGTTACAGTTGTTGTGGTTTGGTTTTGCATTTTATTTTTCAGTTATATTTGGTACCAGAAAATAGAATTTGGTAAATCAATCCTCTAAATTTCCGAAATCCATTTAGTGGATTTAGTTTCAGTACTTTTTAGTTTTGGTTCAGCTATTGCATTAATTATAATATTTTTTTATGTTTAAGAGAAAAATAGGAGTAATATTATTTTGAGATTGATTTAACAATTTTTTTGAAATAGATGTTGAGGAAAGCTGCATCTCGATTTGTTGGTGGGAGAAAAAGGAACAAAAAAGCCACAACATCATAGGACCCAGTGGTTGATCAGGTGCCTGAAGGAATGAACGATGATGTTGGCCTGGTTATGCTGGAAGATGACGCCCACGTTTCCTGTAATATGAGTCTCCGGGAAGACCCAAAGACCAAGTACATGCATCGCGGGTCTATAAAATCGGTCCAACAACATTATCATGTTATATCTGAGCATTGCCCTAGAGCTGCTATTATTATAGAAAAGGCAGGATGGACGCGATTGTTGACAATGGAGTTTGGCGAGTCGTCACATGCAATGATAGACTACATCGTCGAGCGTTTCTGGGACACCACAAACACCTTCCACTTTCCTTTTGGTGAAATGGGGATTACACCTTTGGACTGGATTATGCTGACCGGGATTAGTATTGCTGTTGGAGGGCCCATTCCATATGACAACATCAAATATTCCTTTGAATATGTACAAGAACATATTTTCCCGGATCTACTATACAATGAAGGCTGTAATATAGCAGGAAAATCTCCGCAATGGATTTCAGATTCCATGACAGTGTCCTTTTTGGCCTCATACTTTAAAAAGGATAAGTTGGTAGAGGCGAAAGGCGATGACAAACTTGCAACATAAATTTCGCGGGCCTTCTGGATGTATGTTCTGGGTCAATTTTTCTTCTCAAATGCAAAGAACTACATCGATGCCGGTTGGTTAGCTGTTTTTTATGATATAGATAAAGTTGACACTTATGACTGGGGTGGTTCCGGTTATTCCAAACTCTTGAGCACACTTGGCGCAGCCGGTAGGCGAACAAAGTCACTAACCGGATCGTGTCAGATATTTGAGGTAAATAAATTTCCACAATATTATTTAAATGGTTATTTGGTGGTAACTTAATTATTTTTTTTTGTTTTCTTAAAATTGAAGTTCTGGGGGTACGAGTATCTCGGCATACTTCGACCTCATATGCCATCCGTTGAGACAGAAATGGTGTGGCCAAGATGTTCGCGTTGGAAGAGTTCACGTATAAAGAAAAATGATATTCTCCGTGCAAAGTCTCTTCTAGACGAATTGAATGCCGACGATGTAACATGGTCCCCGTGGGCTACCTGCATTGGAGAAAAAATCACGGCAAACATCGAGAATTAAATATTCCGTAGAGCGTTGCAGGTCACGGCTGGGCGCATTGTATTTAGTTGGCTTGGCACTGTGAGTTTACAATTTATGTTTTTAGTTGTGATTATTTATTCAGTTCCTATTTTATTTTACTGGTATATGGGTCATAATTATTAAATATGAACAGTATAACGTTTACCTCGGAGAGCGGTTATGGGCCCAAAACTTTGGTGGCTGGAGAATTCCACATAACCCCCCGGGTCGTGTTAGCAACATCAAACCACCCGAAGCTACGAAGATAATGGAAAACATTAACGTCCACATATCTGAATATGTTGGAGACCCAGTTTTGTATGACGTGTATTTGGAGTATTGGCGATGTGTAACCAACTTCAAAAATTTTGTCACCAAAGTCGACTGGGAGGTGGAAACGTACAACATTGTGGGTGAGCATGTAAGAAAATCAATAGAATTTCCCGATGAGCATGTAACACTACCGCCCCAAGATAATTGGTCATACGTAAGTATATTTTAAATCTTTTTTTTTCTAAGTCGTAACATAATTATTGTTGACAGGGTAACGTTTTATATTATTTGTTACAGGGTGAAGCTTATACACTTGCGTAAGATTTTTCCGACTTTACCCATCAATTCCGCAAGTTTCATTTGGAAGAGGTCCGTGATTAACAGAAACAAAACACCAGTTTGCAGCAACAACTAGCATATTCCATGTCCCACCAACCACATCTAGGTTTTGGGTCTTTCTCAGCAACCGTGCCACCTCAAACATGGCATACCGGGGGGCCTAGTTCATCGTCAGATTTTCTCCGTTTATGCCACCTCGGCAATCACGTGGTGACGAAAATGAGAATGGATGATTTCCATCTTTTATTGTTTTGTAATTTTAAAGTAATATTTGTCTGTATATATCATTTTCCGTTTTTGTTCACATGAGTTGTCAGAGTCTTTTTTTTCGCTGCTTGTCGTTTGCCAACAATGCCACTCAATTTGTTATATAACAATTGTCTGTATCACCGTAGTATTTCACTAAAATATAAATCTATCAGAAATTCAAATTTGTTACCGTTTTCTAGCCGTTAAGAATTATTACCGTTGAACAACAATTCCACGGTGGAATGTATACACCTATAAATACATGAGGTTATTCCTTTCTTCCTCATTCCAAATCCACCTCTTTAACATTTTAGTAGAAATCTTTAACATTTTAGTAGAAATTTGTTATTTTGTGTTTTCATTTAATGGCGGGTTACGAATATTTTAGACTTAATACAGAGAATTTTACACTAGAGGAAGATTTAGCTCTATGTCGCAACATAGTATTGCATTATCCAGCTAGGGGGCATGAACGTGGGATGAATGGTACAATGAGCATGCAATGGTTAGAAGATACACATGCTAACTTTTGTAACGAAACAGGTAATCCCAACAACAGGAATATAGCCGGGCTTTTTTGTCGATATGTGCAAATAAAAGGAAGTGTTAGAATTTTCTTCTTTAACTGCTAAGGTGAATGAATATCGTCTTTACTCTGAAACTGATGAAGAAATTATTTCAAGAACTCTTGAGGAATGGTTAAGATTGAAACGTTCATATTTCAGGTACCAACCTCATTTCGAGATCTTGAGGGTGATGGAAGAATTCAATCCCTTCGTGTTGATTGTTCTCCCAAGTAGTGAACATCGACGTCCATGCCGTCTTACAAGGCAAGTCTTAAGGTTTCATAACAGGTTTCCTTAGAGAAGTATTGTTTCCTCTTATTGAAAAAGTAAAATTTCCCTTAGTTGGTTCCTTAATTATTACTATCTGTAGTTTATTATGTGGCAGAGTCTTAATGATTTAATTGTATTGTCACTTCAACCGTAACTTGTTATGAATATCATTAATTCCACTTACATGACTTGTCATTTTTTTCTTTCTATGTATGTCTATTATGTGGCAGAGTCTTAATTAATTAATTGTGTTGTCACTTCAACCGTAACTTGTTATGAATATCAATAATTCCACTTACATGACTTGTCATTTTTTTCTTTCTATGTATAGTCTATTATGTGGCAGAGTCTTAATTAATAATTGTATTGTCACTTCAACCGTAACTTGTTATGAATATCAATAATTCCACTTACATGACTTGTCATTTTTTTCTTTCTATGTATAGTCTATTCTGTGGCAGAGTCTTAATTAATTAATTGTATTGTCACTTCAACCGTAACTTGTTATGAATATCAATAATTCCACTTACATGACTTGTCATTTTTTTCTTTCTATGTACAGTTGGTGCAGCAAAGCCAAGCCCGAGCATGGCATTATTCGACGTAACAAAGTTTCGCACACCCAAAAGCGAAGGTCACTCGCCCCGCCATGGACTTGTAAGACTTTATGGGAGCGTTACCTCCTACCCACCCTTGTGACTGATCTTTGGGATACTGAACTGCGAGTCATAATAGGGCAGGGAAGCCTGAGCCTACCCTGTGTCATGATCGCGCACTCGACGAAAGAGCTTGACAAGCGAAATTGCCCTTCTGCACTCACGCCATATTGCTGGATCAGGCTTGCGCCCATTGTCCAAGATTCCCCACTACTCCCCCCCGTGGGAGTCCGGGCCGTGTCTCAGTCCCAGTGTGGCTGATCATCCGAACGGCCACCAAGAAAGGCAGCAGCGCGTGATAGCTTTCGCCTCCATACTTGCTAAAGGCCTTGTTCTCATAGCTTGCTGCATCCAAGTCCTCATCTCATACGATAGAACTATCCCCATTAGCCTAAAAAGATCCTTTATATTGGATTTGGGGAAGGTACCCCCTACATCGGGGGCGGGGACCAGAGCCCCATTATCGGGGGCCTGATCCATAATTCGGTGCACAATTGGAGGAACATGGGGTTGCTCCGGGGATATTTCATTTTCTCGGTTTCTTTGGACAACTTGCGCCAAAGAGGCAAGGAAATGGTAAGTGTAAACTTGACGACCTCTCGCAACATCTTGCTTTGATCAAAATCAAAGAAGTACGCTTTTAACGAAAGTTAAATTAAACTATATGGGATCGCCCACCTAAGACTCCTTCTGAACCTTTAGGATTGGATCATCGTTGGTACTTCTTTCATTTTCTATTTTGCTTGCGGGATGTCCTCGCATTAGTGTGAGTTCGTTGCCCACGTAAGGGCGATCCTTCTTGATGACGAATTCCACGATAACGAGAAATAGAAATCAATCGTTCGATGTCTGCTCGTTCTTCTCTCTTCAATTCCCAATGAACAACATGATCTTGGCCTATCATTTCTTCAATTTGCCCTATCTGAGACTTAGTTAACTCCTTGATCTTGATCCACTTGCATCTAGGAATAGCTAAAAAACAGACTTCGGAAAAGGATGAGAGAAGGGCGCTTCTTCCTAAAAAGATAGGGCCCACCCACTACATCGCTATCAAAGAACACGCGTTCTGCCAATAATTTGACCAATTATGGCTAAGGTCCCTTCCAATAGGGGCGTTGAAGCAAGGTATCAGTTAGTGCACCGGGGATCATATGAAAGGAGGAATACCATTACTCCATAGTCTAAATCAACCTATTCATAGCGGAAACCGAGGACCGGTACAGCTAGAAATCTATGAGCCTCGAACCGGTGAAGGGATAAAACCCCCAATTTCCTTAGCCCGATGAGTGGAATATGCGAATTTCCTCATTCGAAGAGGCGGACTAACAATCATAATAATTTGACCAATTATGACTTCTTTCCTATCCGAGAACCACTTCACCGGGAACATATGGCAAGAGCAGTCTTTGGCGGTCGGGGGGAACAGCCTTGGAATTGGTAATTCTTGAATAATACGATAAAATAAAGAAGAAGAATTCGCCTTTCCCTGTCTTTGAACAACTTTTGAATCCCATTAATTCCCATATGGATGGAGGACTAGAGAAGTCGGATGCCCGGATATTCAATCAAATAAATCTGTGTTGTTCGACCGAACCTGCCCTATCCCTACAAGCCGGAATTCAACCTAAGTTGCCCTTCCCTTCTATTTAATATTGGGGTTCAGCTCAACTAGAAGCAGGGGATGCTGGAACTACTAAACCTCAGTCGAACGGAGGAGCAATTGATCCGGAATTCAGTCAAATGTGGATTGGCTAGGTAAGGAATTCCAGGAGTATGAACCCCTATCCTTATTTATCAGTGGCATCCGCTCCTCTCCTAGCGTTCCAACAAGCATGACGCTGTGTTCCTACTTTTTCCTCGCACATCCCTTGGTACCAGGCTGTTCCTACTTCCTTTTCGCACATCCCACAGAAGCATCTGAGCCGGTAACGGATAGAGATGCAGTCGATCTTTCTCATGTTCTCCTTGACCTAGTAAATCGAGCTGGCCGAGTGAACCCATAACCACCTGCGGAGGCGTGGGTAGCAGATCCAGATCCCAGTGGAAAAACCAGAAGCATTTGAAAACCAATCCAATTCAGTTTATAGAGTAAAGGAAGCACGCTTGCAAGAGAGATCCCATCATCTTATAGCCGAGCCATGGAACACAGGCTAAAGTCTTTGGGTTTGGGTAGTGAGAGACTGACACAATCTGAAAGAATGAGAGTATAGCCAATAGGCTCGAGTCTTTTGACTCTTCGTATTCGTTGTTGAAGCTAGCGAGGTCACGAAGGGACGAGCGGACTACTCTTATTGCTTCCAATCGGGACGACTGATTTTAACTGTCCGAGTTGTTGAAGTGAGACACGAAAGGGAGAAAGCACGGTGATAAAGACTCTTCCGCTCCTGCTTTTAGCTATTTACTTTGGAATTCATGCACGAAACTAAAGATAAGTGTAGAAAAAGGGGTCTACCGAGGGCATGGAATCATTCATTTGTCGGTCAGAATATATCCACTTTTCTTACTTTTGCTGGTGTGGGACGAGCTTCGCTCTCCTTCTTTATTTCATTGCTCAATCACTCATTCAATTCGTCCACTTGGACTGAAATGAAAGAATTCATTCTCAATCGAAGCATACCGAAGGCGCCATCTCGCTAGGGATATTGCTGTTGACTAAAGACCTACTTTTTTGATTAGATGCTAGCAAATCACCAGATCGCAGGAGGATTGACAAGTTTCAGGCTTAGAATTCTACGTGCGACGTCCGTAGTCTAAAACGCGTTTAGATTATTTTCTCATATAGAATCCTATCAGCGAGACTCATTATCGTGCGTTGTCGTGCTCTTTCCTCACTCTTTCGGTCATATGGGCCACTAAGGCTATCTTCTTTGCAAGGTGCACATCAGACCAGCCTGCATGAAATGACCGGCCGAGCCTTATTCTTGATCTCTATGCCGAAGCTGACTAGTTGAAACGAAGAAGTAGCCTTTGAATCCGATGGCTTTATATAAGAATCATCTGTAAGAATTCCATTGATTAATGCTGGTCCCTCTCTATCGGAACTGAATTCTTCCTAACCCGTCATTTTCACTCTTTTTCCTATTCATAGCTCGTTTAATTAATATTACCGCTTCGTCCAATGCTTCCGCAGCTCCTTGAATTACGAAGTTCATGCTTTTGATGCCTTCGGTTGCCTGCTTAGTTGCTCTACTTGCCGGGGCGCTTGTCCTACTTGCCGTTGGCCTAGGAACCTTATATTTGAATTGACGATCAGAGTCCTCTCTCTCTAAAAGAGCTTGTTTCATACTTTAAACTTCGCTTTTACCTCCCAAACCTCCGATTTTAGCTACAGCTCACACGATTCTAGCTTCGAAGTACTCTTCGCAAGTTTGATTCACTTTCTCTTGTCATATTAGCGAGTCTGACCTTTAGCAATGGTACCCCCAACGTGGTCGTCAATGTCAGTTTCTGTATATCCAAAGTTACCTTAGAATCGCTTTCTGTTTAGATCCAATGTAGGGGAAACATCGATAGATCAATAGATTGACTTAGTGATAGACACATTTTAGTGTCTAATTTGCACCTTAATTTCTAGTGAGTTAGTATTCGATTTTGTGTCTATTACGTGTTTTTATGCTTTTGTAGGTACATTAGAAGAATAAAGATTTGTGGAAAAATTGGCTCAAAAAGTGTTCAAAGCACCCGGAAATATGGATCAAGGCACCCACACTTTGGATTGGGGCACCCTTGGATCGGGATGAGCTGGATCGGACCAACTCAGCGGGTCAACTCGGCCCAGTCAACTCGGTCAAAGTCAGTTGACCGAGTCAAAGCTTCATCGAGTCAAAGCTTCATCGGCAGCAGAATTGTGATCCAGTTTTTTTAGCGATTTCATCACAAATTGATAAGTACCCAATCTAATTAAAGGTTCGTATAATCGATTAGAAGCTTTAGAAGCCGAAGATAAGGGCTGGAGAAGCATGAATTTGGACGGAAACAGGAACACATATCTGTTTTGGATTACTATTGATTTCTCATCAAATCACCGAGTTATAATGGGATTAGAACATCCTAGAAGATTCACAGGGCCTATATAAAGAGTTTACAAGCCTCAGAAATAAGGGGAGAAGCCTGGGGAGCGATTCAGAAGAAATCCGATGAAGTTCCGGTGCCGCCGGTGACCTGCTGGTGCTCCGGCCGGCGTGTTCTTCATCCACCATCACCGAAGAAGACGACTCAGTAACATTTATAAGTGTTGCTGTTCCACTGTTGCAGCTCTGCTCCTGTTGCGTTAAGTTTTAAACGTTCTGTTGCTTAAAGCTCTTTGTAACAGCTGAACCCTGTTCTGTGACACTTATATACGTATCTGTTCAGCTGTTGCACTATTCTTTAACCTTGTAATCAATATTTTGAGCAATGAAATCAACTTTTGAGCAAGTTTTCTTCACCATGGGGTAAGTTTATTTACTGGGATGATGGATAAGGTATTTTTCTCAATTTTATGTGATTTAATTATTTTCTAATAATTATTTATAATTCTTTTATTATTATTTGCATGGATTTAAATTAGAAAAAAATGGTTTTTATTAAATAGTTGTGTTCTCTTTTGATGGGTCATGCTTAGTTAATTACTCTTGATGTCTCATGCTTAGGATTTACAATTATTCTTTTAGGAAACATATTTTTGGCAAACTTGAATTAAATTGTTAAAAAGAATTACATGATCAATCACATGAATTGTTAGAAATAACTGATTCCTGATTCCTAGTTTTCTCCATATTTTCTAAAAATCATCTCTAGTGTATTTTCCTGATTTTTATTAGTTTAGGTTAAGTTTAATATTTTCTAAAATCATCACCTTCACAAGTTCGAGAATCGAACCTCTATTTACCACTATATAAAATCACATCACTTAGTGCAGCTTGAGAAGCCTGAAATGTCAGCCTAGGCCCTCCTTTCAAATCAGCTAGATCCTACTCGTGGGTTGATGCTGGGAAAATATGATTTATAACTGGAGCCCCTAACTGTCTCCCTGGAAAAGATGAGCTGTAACTTGATGAGAAACCAAAGTTATATTAAAAAAGTGCCTTTAGGTCCCATTTCGACGAAAAGATGTATTCCCCTGGGCTCTGAAGGCCCAGTCCCTAAGGGGCCTCTCTCTATTATTTAAGAAAGGTTTTTGCTATATACTTTGTAGCCTTAAAAAGGGCTCCGCTCCAAAGAGTAGTGGCCTTCGCTGTCTAACTGTAAATAGCGTAAATAAGTAAGATCCAAATGGTGATGACATAAGCGGAGAGAGGAGAGCAATGAAAGTTTGGTGTGTCGGATATGGACCGTCAAGGAAGTAGGCGCCTGGGCCGGGAACAAAGCGTTGGTTGATAGTGTCACAGGGCTGAGCTTCGTAGGCTTCATGTATACGAGGGAATTTCCTCGATCGAACAAAAAAGACGCCAAGTACCTTTTCTCTGGATCTCACCTCCCCTTCTTACAATCACACGGATGGAAGATATGCACTCTCGTCCACTTATCCTGTTGCTTACGATTGATCTGATCAAAGATAGTAAATTCCTCTCTAAAAAAAAAATTAACTCGAAGCGGGTCTAGAAGCTTTATTGGCTTCCCTTTTGAGGAAATAGCTTTGCTGACCTATCGGGAAAGGTTCCCCTATTGAAAGAATCTGTTGGTTCAGAAGCTTCTGAAGACTCCTATTGAAGGGTCCCTTCCTTTAGAACTTGGATGCGATGAAGTAAATTGCTCTGCCAACGAAGGGGAATTGCAACCCCTGCCCCGTGGTAGTTAGAAAAGGTAGTAGTGGGCGCTCCGACCGAGATAGACAAAATCCTATGCAAAAGGTTTCTAGCTGAAACATGCTGTAAGGTCCTGGCCCTAAAGTTCTGTCCGTTGAGTTGGGACTAAAGAATCGAGAACGTCCGCGGCTCTAAGCAAGAGGCAACTTTCAAATGTAGTAACATGCAATCCTTTATATATTAGCGTGAAGAGCAACCCTTTATTTCAGATTAGATTAGAAACATAGTCATTAAAAACAGTATAATTCTCCTACAGTAAATATTCATTTTTCAGAGAAAGAAAGGAGATGAAGATCTACAAGATCATTTAGTCCAGGCAAGGTATCCTCCAATCTAAGGCAATGCGCTAAATGCAATCATTTGCATCAAGTTCACATGAATCGCCCTATGGATATTGACCGCTAAACGTTTGCTTCAGTCCGTCATTTCTGGTAAGAAGGGAGCCATTGCTAGGTGCTTGCGCTGTCTGTTGTCATCTCAGGATATGTGAAGAAGGCAAGCATTGCTTGTAGGACGAGGGTTGAGACTGATTTTCCATGGGGCATAGTAATATGCTATGAGCAAGTCTGCTTCAGATGTTAACATATATTATCGAAGTCGCGATTACGCTAATAGTTACGGCGGGGATGCCTTTTTTTTTCCTGATATGACGGCGGGGATGCCATTGGTTTGACCAACGAAAGGTTGTTTACCAACGTCAATTGGTAGTTTACTTATTTAATCTCCGAGGCTCTAGAACAGCACACGTCTTACCCTTCTTAGGTCTCCCAAACAACCGAGATGCCCACGCACCGTCATAGAGCACTCTTCCACGGCCTAGGGGATTCAAGCTAAGATAGACCGGCCCGTAGAAGCAATGCCACTCCGCAAATCGTCTTTGATATTTTGATTTGAAGCTGATTGATAAACTACGCAGAGCGCTGAGCATGGAGTTTATAGCATAAGAATTCAAGTTATAAACCAACCGATTCTGCGTTGACAGTTTTTTCAGGTGGATGTTGGCCAATGAATTTGTGACACGCGGCCAAAAAAGACTATAAAAAAAGCAGTTGGATGCTCACGCCTTGTGTTGTGCCACCAATTGATGAAAAACTTAGAAAGAAAAGACCAGAGAATAGCCGGTTTAACAATTCAATATGCATATGGCTTCTCTCTCTCAAGAATCTAACCCTACTGCTGATAATGAGATCCGTATGCGAACAAAGAAAAAATAGAAGCGGAACCGTTCTGATCAGGAACAGGCTGGTGAGGACGTTAATGGGGTCTCCTCTGATAAGGAGGTACATGGGACTAAACTCTAGGGTAGTTTTCTATAGGTAATTGATAGCTATTGATCAAAAACGGCATGCTGACTCTTAAGGAAGAAGGGGGGTCTGCACAAACATCTCTTTTGACATGTCGAATATTCACTAACGAAAGTGGGCTTCTATCATGAGTTTCAGCTCCCTTTTGGAGAATCTTTCTCATTGATCTTTCCAATCCTTGGTACGAATTATGCTCTAAGTATGGGCTCTTGCCCGGATGAAAATTGACATGACACAATCCCTGAAGAGTATGATGTGCCTGGCCTTGCTTCTCTTGATTCCCCACCCACCTCCCGGATCAATATCAATATCTATCCCAGAGATTGGTTTTATCTCGCACTTTTGAGAGACAGGAGAATTCTTTCTGTACTTAGAAGAATGCTACTTAGGGAGAAGAATCTCTTGACTCAGTAGCACCGGAATCTATTCTTTCTGTGTCCCACATCTGCCTATGTTCAAGCATCCGCCCATTCCTCAGTGGAAGGAAATGCTACTCAGGGATCAAAGCTGGTTCCTCGGCAGAAAGACTTGGTTCGTAGAGTAGAGGCCATTCCCCAAGATATTGGTTTGAAGCTCCTGCGGGTTACTTTTTGTCTTACGACACGGCATGGTAATTGATCGAGTGCGCTTTCCTTTCTCAATGGCACAACAAAAGCTTAATATTTCGGGTTGGGATATCATAGGAACATGGGGCACTATAGAAAGGTTAGCCAAGTGAACTCCCGTCAAAAACATTCATTTTAGCTGTCGAATAAGACTACTAAATGTAGGAATTCAAACTGGAAAATTCACTCATCAAGATGTGTTGGTTCCGCGTATCACGTTTTTCAAGAAGATTGGGACTCTCAGCGAATAGATACAATCGTAGTAGTATATACCCTATCCATATAAGATAAGGCATCTCCCGGACTTGAAAACAGGTTTCAACTATCCATTGTTTTATGTTGAGGAGATTTGGAAGCACTTGCTGAAGTCTTCATCTTTCATTCTTTATTATCGGATTCTGCCTACTTGAGTAATCCAAGCTTCGTCATCCCGTTCCATAGGCGGCGCGAGATCGAAAAGACTCTTTTTCTTCATGGCTTTCCCCTGTAAGGAAGTTAGTCTATAGCGCTTACCTGGCCAAAGCATTTTCAAATCGCCCGTCGATTGAGAGGTTCCATCAAAAGCACAATGGGAAGTGGGAGAGAGGCTTGGAGACAAATGGTACTTGGGAGATGCCCGCTGCAAGAGAATGACAAAAAGTCTCTTTTTCAAAAGCTAAAGGCATGTATAGCGGCTCGAACATCCAACTCAAAACCTGCTGCGCAATGATGCCGACACCTTCACATTAAAAGTAAGCCTCAGCCCTCAAAGACTCCTTTAAGTTTAAGGGATGGAAGCAAGGGCCCAGAAAAGCTTTTAAAAAGGAAGAAAATGCACATGGGTCTCCTTGAAGAACGAAGTCTAAGGCAAAACCATAATCCCAACAGTGCTAAGCTAGTAGGATTTCCTCTTGGAAAGAAAGGATTAGAGATAATAAGCTATCCAATCAGTAGAGTTCTTTCTACGAGGAAAGGAACATCCCGTAAAAAGCTTTATCCTATAAAAAAATAATATATAATGAATATCATCATTGAACGGAGGAGAACAGCTCTAGCTAGTTCGTTCGGAAGCTTTGAAGTCAAGCAGTAAATGAAACACTGTCTATTCCGATCTTTCAGTCAATCAACCCGAGACTGTTGCCGGGCGAGGTTCTATCTTTTCCTTGTTCGACTTCCCGACGAGATATGTAACAAATTTCGTATAGTATAGAAAAATCTTTAGGCTGCCCAGAATCTATCAAGGATTCCTTTGTGCATCTTTTTTTCTTTTTCCTAAGCTTTCCCTTGGTCAACAACCAAGAAAAAATCTCTATATTTTCCATTGAGTCTTCCTCATTTTTAGAGGCAGAAGCGGAACTAAGCGAGAAAAAAGAACACATGCACCAACACACACTTTCACTAATCCAACTCATTAAGGATTTAGCTTTCATCATCGATCCCCCTATCTACACTCCTGCTCAGCAACATAAACAGGCCATTATGTCGGCTAAAAAAGCTATTGATAGCATGACCGAAAGGTTGCTACAAAAGCACAATTTCCCCGGACATACATGAATTAACCAAGCATGTACTGGAAGAGGAGAATGTAAGCAACTTGCATTTCTTAATCGATACGGTGCAAGAACTTTCAACTTATGGCGCTACCAGCGAGTTCTTCATTAGCACCATTCGTCTTTTAGAACAAGGGGGTGCTTGGGGGGTGTGAGGGGGATGACCCAAAAGTGATCGACAGAGAAATGCTTAACAAGAGTCATTCCAATGGCTTGTTGATCTATCTTTCTTTCGTTCAGAGTTCCGTAGTTCATCTAGCCCCTTCGGGCTATGTTTTCTCCTTTGATTTCCTTCTCCTCTTTCCGTTGGTCAACAACCAACTACAACTCACTCGAATTCTTCACTACTCGTACAGGCAGGCCTCTCTTTCTGTCTGGAGGGAATCATCTTTTCTCAATCAAGATGCCTCAACTGGATAAATTCACTTATTTTTCACAATTCTTCTGGTCATGCCTTTTCCTCTTGACTTTCTATATTGCGATATGCAATGATGGAGATGGACTACTTGGGATCAGCAGAATTCTCAAACTACGGAATCAACTGCTTTCACACCGGGAGAACAACATCCGGAGCAAGGACCGCAACAGTTTGGAATAGATCTTGATCAAAGGTTTGAGCACCGGTGTATCCTATATGTACTCCACTTTATTCGAAGTCTCCCAATGGTCTAAGGCCGTCGACTTATTGGGAAAAAGGAGGAAGATCACTTTTTTCTCTTGTTTCGGAGAAATAAGTGGCTCACGAGGAATGGAAAGGAACATCTTATATTTTCTCTCGAAGTCCTCATATAGCACTTCTTCCAATCCTGGATGGGGGATCACTTGTAGGAATGACATAATGCTAATCCATGTTCCACACGGCCAAGGAAGCATCGGTTTTTAAATCTCATTATGACTTGGTCGTTCGGAAGAGATTCTTTCCCGATCAGAATAGTGGAATGGAAGGGACTACAAGAAAGATAGACTCCTTTTCAAATCGCCCCGCGAAGACAGACGTTCAGAAAGGTTCTCGAGACTCTCAATCGTTCTTTTTTTAGTGGGGAGGAATAGTACGGGAAGGGAGCGAGACCAAGACGAGCCACTAGTAGAATAAGCCCTTCCCACGTGTCAAGTTTCATAAATGAATTGCAGCCTCAACCAGAGAGATCAACCTGCGCCTTTGATATTAGGCCCCGGCAGAAAGTTTGACGAAAGCGAACTGAATGGAATTCAGACTTTCAAAAAATGCTTGCTGAAAATAAAAGATAAAGAAAGAAAATCCATTTTCCCACGTAGTTCGTCGGTCAAACCAACGATTATCTTCTCAAAAAGTAATAGATAGATCCTTTTCTAGTTAGACTTCTATCAATGCAATGAAAGAACCATCCTTTCCTATTTATTTGTCCTGTCAGATAGAAAGAAAATGAGACCGAAAAGATCCCTTCTTTACCACTTTAGGGGGCGGGGTCGAAGGGGGGCTTACATGCAACCGAGGCAAAGTTGTTTATGATTGAATCTCAGAGGCACTCTTATCATTTAGTAGATCCAAGTCCATGGCCTATTTCGGGTTCACTCGGAGCTTTGGCAACCACCGTAGGAGGTGTGATGTACATGCACTCATATCAAGGGGGTGCAACACTTCTCAGTTTGGGACTGATCTTTATCCTATATACCATGTTCGTATGGTGGCGCGATGTTCTACGTGAATCCACGTTGGAAGGACATCATACCAAAGTCGTACTCTCGATAAAAGGATAACAACTGCAGGAGCGTTTACGCCCATATCCCATATCATCCACCGTCTTCAGTGTCAACAGCCGCTGATTCAGATGGCGGAGCCAATCATAGCAAGCAGACTCCCTTAGGGAGTCGAACCTAGCTATCTTGCCCATCTCGCTTCGTGCATGGTTGGTTAATTCGGGCTTCCTTAAGAAGGCAAGCCATTGACGCCCCTTCTGTCTTTCCTTCCCGGAATTCGTAAAAAGGGGATGAAAGTCTCGTTCATGAAAGGCTTTAGAGCTACCAAGAAAACTTGATTAATGGATCCGAACTCTAAGGTGGATAGGGTTTTTCACATCTCGCGCGCCCCTCATACATTTTCTTCTTCAAAAGGAGATGCTAAAACAAAAGCTCTACAACGTAGTCTCGGGTGGGTTGGAGGAGGAATAAACTTCTCAGTTGTCGAGTGGGTGGAGGCGGATAAACTTCTGAGTTACCCCAAGGTTTACTAGCTTACTGTATGAAAGTGAAGAAAAAAAAATGCGTTTAGACATCCTCTTGTGTATGCCCTTGGCTCAGCAAGAGACGAGCAGTTCAAAAATAAAGAAGTCTAAATGTAGGATCGAGAAATCAAACTTCTTGGGTTTCTCCTCTAGTCTATTTTGTGGCAGAGTCTTAATTAATTAATTGTATTGTCACTTCAACCGTAACTTGTTATGAATATCAATAATTCCCAAAACTATAAAATGAACACATATATTCTACAATGCAAACCAACCCAAAACTACTTAACTTGCGAAAACTAGAAACATCCCAAAACTACAAACCTTCACAACTAATGACAGGCAACCAAAACTTCAATATGTATGGTGCATCTTCTTCTTCCCCTTCTTATATTCCTAATTATCAGTTAACCCTATCTTCGTCGTCTGAAGATGAATTTACTCGCAAATCAGACTCATCATATGAAGAATCAATGGCTCTAAGGAAAAATGACCAAGCTATCAATTTGGGGTTGATAGCTTCATATATAGACTGGCCACATACCAGAATCGAACTTCAAAGAGATCGTGAAATCGGAGCAACGCAGCTATGGAGAGATTACTTTTCCAGGAACCCTCGTTTTCCTCCCAATGTTTTCCGGAGGAGATTTAGAATGCGAAGACAATTGTTTAACCGCATATTGGGGAATGTGGTAGCCATAAACCCGTATTTCGTTCAAAAAAGTGATACGGCCGTCCGCCTAGGGTTAACCCCACACGTGAAGATTACGGCTGCAATTCACATGTTGGTGTATGGATGCGCAACGGATACAATAGATGAATACTTACGCATCGGGGAAAGCACTGTCCTGGAAGCAACACGGAAATTTTGTTTGACTATTGTTAGGTTATATGAGGAGGAATATTTGCGGAACCCCACCACTGCAAATGTTCAATTGTTGCTTGAGCAGAACAAGGCAAGGGGATTTCCTGGGATGCTCGGCAGTACAGATTGTATGCATTGGAAATGGGATCGATGCCCATCTGCCGAATCAGGGGCTTACAAATCATACAAAGGCGATGAAAATATTGTTTTAGAGGCAGTGGTTTCACAAGATCTATGGTTTTGGCATGCATTTTTTGGTATGCCTGGTTCAAACAACGATATCAATGTCTTGAACCGTTTTTATATTTTCAAAAACGTTATCGAAGGGAAGACACCACCAGTGAACTTCGAGGTTAACGGGAACCATTACGATATGGGATACTATCTTGGCGATGGGATATACCCTAAGATAGCAACCATTATCATGTTGATCAAGCATCCAGATTCACACAAAAAACGCAAAATCTCTTCTATGCAAGTGGCTTGCCGAAAAGATGTGGAGCGAGGCTTTGGGGTATTGCAAAACCAATTTGCAATTGTTAAACAACCTGCAAGAATGTGGAATTTCGACACACTTGCATATATAATGAAAACTGTTATTATACTCCACAAGATGATTGTGGAGGATGAACGTATACCCGGGGATTGGCCACATGAATATGACCAAGGCCGCAACCATGCACCAGTTACTATTTCACGTTATCGAACTGCTCAACTATCAAGGATGTCACAACACCACCGCCGACTTGCAGTACATAGCAAAGAAAAGCATATTCAATTACGAAATGACTTGATCGAACATATATGGTCTGATTTCGGTGATGTATGAAAGTTAAATGCCGATAAGTATTGTGGGTATATCTAATGTGAACCATCCGGAGACACCACTCAGGTGAAAACGAGTTATCTTAAATTGTACTGTTTTTTCAGTGATAATAAATGACTTACTTGATGTTTCATGACTAAAAAGTTAAAGTTTTCATTAATTAAAAGGAAAATTACAAGCCCAGATTAATACTGATTTAGGTAATTCGTGATTCTCTTCTTTTCTGTAAAATCTCTTGTTTCCTAATTTCAATCCACTCTTTTGTTGCGGCATCTAATAGGGAGACGTCTGTCATCATTACTCGATACTCCTCTTTCATTAAGCGATACTCCTCCATTGATGCAAGCTCCGCATCTCTCTGATCAATCTTCTTTTTAGCATTTTCGTTATAACTGTTGTTGAAGTTTTTTTGGTTGTTAATAATTATATCCAAAGCTTCTGCTTGGGCACTAGATTTTCCTCTCCTCGTTTGCTTTAGGCATTTTGACACTTTTTTTCCCATTGGCCGTGGATACGTGTTAGGTATGTCTCCTATATCTTCGTTTCCACTCCATTGGGCTTGGCTAGATGAAGGTCTTTCCAGGTTTTCATCGCTACTACCAGAATATTCTTCGGCTTGGAATGAATCGAAAACAACGGTTGATCGCCGTGAATATTTTATGTTCTCTAACAAAATTGCGTAACAGTCTTCATGCTTAAATGGTTTACCTCCATTAGCTTCCTTGAACAGCTCCTTACTTCTTGAACCTGTGTATCGTTGTTTACAAAAATTCTCAGTGCATCACATACAATTCAAAACTCGACTAAGGGTGCTCGAAAATTAAGTGTTGGCTTACCTTTGTATCAGGGCCCCATCCAGTGTGGTGCTGACGTTCCACTTCTGCCTCCTTTGCAGAGTATAGAGCCACATCTTTACTTATTCCCTGAAATCGTTTTTGAATGGAGGTCCAACTACGATCAGCCGTTGAAGGTATAACTTCTTTCATTCTATCTTTGATGCGAGACCATAATTTGTCTTATGATTGATCGGTACCAACAATACAATCTTGAGATACTGATAAATGAATTCCACACATGGTTACATCTTCATTTGTACTAAAATTTGGACCTCTGGGTCTTGGTGCCATTTCGAAATTAATAATACTGAACAAAAACTAATTAACAAAAATTATTGGAAAATAATGATGAACTGACCGGAATAGGAATAAAATATGAAAAGATGGGGTAGATGAAACAGAACAAGTAAACCAACTAATTTATATACATCAGTTTACTAGCCGTTGTAAAATTTTCTCAACGGTAAAATTTTCTCAACGGTTATCAGAATCGCAGTCGGCTCATTAAGGGACCGTTTAAAATCCATACGGTTTCTTAATAAACCGTCTGAACAGCTGCTTCAACGGTAACAAATTTGAAACCGGCGGCCACTTAGGAGACCGTGCAATACATGAATGGTTTGATAGGAGGCCGTTTTGATGAAACAAACAGTGCGGCCACTTAGAAAACCGTCCCATATAAGAAGGGCTCTTAGGAGGCCGTTTTGATGAAACAAGGAGTTCGGCCACTTAGGAAACCGTCCCATATAAGAAGGGCTCTTAGGAGGCCGTACGAAGCTACACGGCTATCTAGGACACCGTGTTTGGTTTTGCGGGTTACAGGGAGGGCGTATGAAACAGCCGGCCCCCTAATTAGACGTATACATCCCATACGGTTCCAGGCAAAAACGTATATGGGTAGGAGTTCTTCTATCACACCGTATTCTTTGGACGGCATTTTACAGAAGCGCGGAAATATGAAGCGTCGAGCCGGAACACCGCGTAGTGAAGTGCTACTGTAATATTACGTATCTTCAAGGGCGTTGTTGCAGCTAACCGCATTATGAGGCATATACTTAGCTGACCGAAATACCACACGTTACTCTAGTGATACTTCTGATATAAATTCGCTTCTCTAGCTGAACGTATTCAGCATTCGCTGTCTCACATGGCCGTGCGACTATACTTATAATTCAGACAAAAGTTACTCCGACACTGTAGTAAAACTGGACTAAATCCTATATCTACTCTCCCGTTGCGGCTGCAAACTGGCGAGTAAAGAGAAAATTTTCTCTTCTCTCTTTACTCTACTCGCCCGTTGCAGTTGCTCTAAGGAGACCAAAACCACAAAAAAAAAAAAAAAAAGAACTTAAAAACAGACACAGGGAACAACCCCTCAACTATTGCTTCCTAATATAGACTTTCCCCTCCCCATCATTCTTAACAATCTCAATCAAAGCAGACTCAAAATCTTTAACTCTAAGTCTAATAAACTTGCAAGCAGGATGAATACCAGCTAAGAGATCAACATCCTGATTCGTTTCTCTATAACAGTGGAAGAAACTCACTTTATCAAAAAACTTTAGAAGAATACCAATCCTTCTCCAAATATATAAGACATGTCATGGGGGTTCAGGGTGCTTACTGGTAAAAAGGAGAAAAGCCACCATAGGATCCATGCCAAGATGAATAATCTTATATCCAAGATTTTTATCAAGAAGCAAACCAACTTCAGCTCTCTGTAATTCATGAGCAATGACAAAGATGGGGTGAGACCCACCATAAGAAGCATCCATCACAACTCCCTTATGATCCCTGAGAACAACACCAAACCCAGCAGAAGTTTCTTTCCAAGATCCATCTGAATTGATCATAACTTCATCTACAAGAGGAGATTTCCAACTACATTCAATCACCATAGGAATAACATAATTACCCTTAATATTCCAATTCTCCAATAACTGCCTAGATTGGGGAGTAACAATAATATTATGTTCAGCAGCAACTTGATTCTCACATCCTGGATAATGGAGTAACTGACAATATCACGTGTATACCTTCTAGAAGAAAAAACTCTATAATTTCTCTCTCTCCACACATTATAAATAAAGCTGTTAAACACCAACTTCTTGCGAGAACTTATCAAGTCACTACCAGAGAAGGATCTCTCACACCACTGCACTTCCTCCCTCAAAGGATCACTATAAAATAGACAACTAGCATCAGAGGTGACTCCCCATTTAACCAATTTCTCCCTAAAAATGAAACAATGCTTTTGGATATGTCTCTTGAACCAAACCAGAGAATGCCAAGAAATAAAATTCTGCTGAGAACAACTAACCTTATAAGTATCTTTCATATTAGACACCCCAGTTCAATTTAGTTTCCAAATAATAAGGTCAGAAGAGGAAACATAAAAATGATAGGAAACATCAATTTCTTCAAACAACATATCCAGTTCAATAGAAGATTGAACAAGAAAACACCAGGCACCATCCTCAATGAAATCAACAATAAAACAAATAATTAGAGGACCAACAGCATCCAAAATACTAGGATCTACACAATCCACAAGTTTTCCCTTATCATGCCGAGAATCAGTAAAAAAAGTTATTTTACACACATCAACCAGAACCCAATGAATGTTCTTCTTAGCCAAATCCATATGTTCAAGAATCCTTATCCAACACCATGAAGTATCTTGAGGAGTATGCAAATCCCAGAAATCCTTCCCCTCAATCAGATTTTTCTTCACTCAAGAAGTCCAAATATTATCTTTATCAGACACAATATCCCAAGTGTGTCTAAGATTAGCAACAATATTATTATTCTCAATTACAGCCAGGCCGCCCTCTAGATAACTACAAAAAATCTGATTCCAGTTAATTGGGTTATGCTTCTTCCCCAAATTTGGGCCAGAACATAATAATATCTTGAAAATACTATTAATCTCCTTAATAGATCTTTTAGGTAAAATGAAACAAGATAACCAGAAGAAAACCATACCATTTAAAACAACCTTAATAAGAAGCAGCTTTCCATCAAAAGTGAGAAACCTGGATTTCCAAGACTTAACCCTATTAGTCACCTAGAAATAAGAGGGAAACAGTCATTATAATAAAGCATGGGAGACAAGAGTGGAACTCCTAAATATCGCACATGTAAAGAACCCTTAGTACAATCAAGAAAAGATTTTATTTCCACTTCAACATCTTCATTAACTGCAGAAGTAAATAAGGCTGTCTTTTGTTTGTTTATAACCAATCCTGAAAAGCTAGAAAAATCTTTTAAGCAAGCATTCAAAACCTGAGCAGCAGGCACATTCCCTTTAAAAAACACTAACAAATCATTAACAAAACACATATGTATTAGGTTTGTAAACTTGCATCTAGGGTTTAAACCATAATTATCAATGCTAACCTGCGTAGCTGATGTGTTATAGAAATAGTGATAAAAGATTCGATACTCATACATGTGAAGATTTGATTTTTAAACCTAATTCTTAATACTAAAAATAAAGAAGATTAAATTAAAATTGATTTGAGATTATGGAAAGAACTGAGACTAAGGATTCCACTATTAGCCAATTTTTCAAGTGATTTAGTATTAATAATTATCTTGCAACTCATACATTCCATTGATTCTAAATATTGCCAAAGTTAGATTTTCAAAATAATAGTTGTAAATCAAAAGTATGAGACATCAATAGCCCTAAACTAAGCATGACTCATCAAAAGAAAACACAACTAATTGATAAAGATCATTATTTCAAATTTAATTCAAAGCAAATAATCACAAAAAAATAAAAAAATTAATTAGATAAAAATATACCACTATATTATTGGAAAAATGGCTTCCTCTGTCACCTCAGCAATGGGATCTATCTCCTCATGTTGTAAACACTCTCAAAATATGTATTCATGGCTCAAAAATTGTTTATAAAGATGACAAGAGTGAAATTATGTAAAACGGGGAGTTTGTAACGGTGTAATGGTGTTGCAGACAACTGTTTCCACTGTAACAGAAGAGAAAGTGCTTTCGCTGAAGATAAACGTTGATGTTCTGAAGATATCCGTTGCTATTCAGTTGAAGGAACCCTCGCAACTGAAGATAAGTGTAACAAAGGCGAAGATATTCGTTGTTGTTCAGTTGAAGAAATCGTCTCATATTCCTTGTTCTTCACTAAGCAGCAACAACACTTTTTTTCTTCCTGTTTTCTTCCCGAGCCTCTCCCCTTCGTTTTTCTCCTTTCTTTTTGCTTTATATAGGCTCCACCAACCCTATTAACTCTTACGAAGTAGATAAGGACTCAAAACAACCCTTAAATCTCGTATGAATCCGAAACAAATAAGATTTTCTTTTCCTGTTCAAACACGACTTTGAACTATTTTTTTCGGCAAGAAAACTCTGATTTTGACGTGTTCAATTGTTGCTCCAACTTGATAACTCGATAATCTTCTAATCCAAGTAAAGAAATCCCATAAAAATCGGACTTTAAACAAATCAGAAACTCTCTCTCGCGTGAAAAGAATTTCCCGCCATTTCCAAATTTGAAACAAAGAAGGGGTACCCTTATCCAACAACTGGGCGCCTTTATTATTTTCCATGGGTGCCTTTAATGATTTTTTGGGGTGCTTTTATCACCTTTTGAGCCGATTTTTACCAGAAAGATCTACAAACAAATAAAATCACATAATAAGTACCAATCGAGCATTAACAATATAGATAATTGAGGAAAAATAGGACACAAAAATGTGTCTATCACTAGCCAATACGGAACTGAAAACCTCCATGACAAGCACAAACAAATAAGGTGAGAGGCAACCCTGTCGGAGACCTCTCTTAGCACTAAAAAAACCACATGGGCCCCATTTATCGTGAAAAAAAATCTAAAAGTAGAAATACACAGTTCTATCCAAGAAATAAACTTCGCATGAAATCTCATTTTCTGCAAAACAAGACAAAAAGTCTGCCAACTGACTGTGGCATACGCCTTCTTCAAATCAATCTTAAAAGAACATCTCGGAGAGCCACTACCTCTACAATAATTCCTTACAATCTCATGAGCAAGCATAATATTATCCTGAATCGATCTCCCTGAAATAAATGCATATTGACAAGGACTAACCAAATTTCTAATTACAACATGAAATTGGCCTAAAATCAGACACAATAGAAGGGCTCTCACATTTTGCCACTAAAGTTATAAAAGTATTGTTTACCTTTTTAACCAGCTTAGTCTTCAAGAAGAAATTCTGAACTGCAGCTACAAAATCATCCCCAATTATGCTCCAGCATGCTTTGAAGGAATGACTAGAAAATCCATCTGGTCCCGGAGTTTTACTAGAACCAATATAAGATAAAGCAAGGATAACTTCATCTCTAGTAACATCTTGAATTAATTTATGAGCCATAGAATCCTCCACAACATTAAACTGCAGACCCTCAAGCACAGAAACATTATAAAATTGATCTTCACTACCACCAAACAATCGAGAAAAGAAGTCAACACATTCTCCAGCAATATCAACATCCTCAACCAATTGCTCATTGTTACTAGAAGTAAAAGTCAGGATATTGTTACTAGACCTTCTAACCTTCAAAGTTCTATAGAAAAAAGAAGTATTTGAGTCACCAAGATCTAGCCATTGTACTCTAGACTGCTGCCTAGCTTATGATTCTTCATATCTAGCAAGAGTAGAGTACTTAGCCACACATTCCCTCTCTCGAGAAATGAGTTGGGGTCCAACCAAAACAAGACTAGAGTGAATAGCTTTCTGCACCTCCTCCATATCAGTCTTAGCTTGCATAACCTGAGCAGTATCAATAGCTAAATTATTTTCTCTAATTAGTCTATTAACTTCACTTTGCTTCAAAGGGTCATTCAACCCTTTCACATTACAAACACTAATCTTAAACATCATTAATAATAATAAGATGGAGTTTCTTACCTCTAACAACAGTTTTCTTTGTCTCTGCAGCTTTAACATGTAGTCCATAAGAAGGACCACTACCACCACCACTCTTCTGTATAAAACCTTTTGAAGTCTTGGAATTAGAAGTACCAACACCTTCAAGAATCCCTTCCATATCAATAGAATAATTAATATATGTATGCATCATAGTAACCCTATTAGGATCCATATTCTGATATGAAACACTCTCCAAGGCATTATACCTAATATTAGTCTGGAGTCGAGGGTTCAAATTTGAACTACAAACCTCTTTACCTTCACCCCTAACTTCATCACTATGCATAATATCTACAACATCTTTAATCACATCATCTTCAGAATCAGTACTAATAGTATCCTCAAGCAAAGGATTACGAGTTCTTCTTGATGTATTAGTCACCCGTCCGTCCTTATCCACCATATTTTTCACCTTCCTCTGGGGTTCAACAATAAGCTTCTTCTGAGCATCAACAATCTCTTTAGGAATAATAGATTTATGAGCACAAACAGCACTAGAATGACCAAAACACAACAATGTTCACACCTTGGTGGTTTCCAAGTATACTCAACAGGTATACTCTTATGCACCTTTCCATCAATAACCAAAGGAATTTCATCAGGAAACTCACTATCAACAGAAATCTCAACACAGATTATAACATAAGTCATACGAGATCTAGTTTAAGTAGGTTCATCAGATAAAATAGGAACACCAACCACACTAGCAGTCAACCCTAAACCAGCAGGATTCCACAAATATAAAGGAACATTTCTCAGCTATATCTATACTGGAATAGATTTCAGTTCAACTATGTCTTCCTCCGGATCTTGTTACCATGGTTTCACTAAGAATAATTTATTCGCAATATAGAACGATCCATGATCCAGACAAGCAGATCTATCTTCATCAATATCAAAATCAAAAACAAACACAGACTCACCATGAACAGTCATATGAAAATCACACTTCGGTTTCCAAGATTTTATTACAGCATTCCTAACCACCGGAAATGACAATTTCTTACCCACAAAAATACCAATCACCAAGTCCTCACAATTCTTGATATTACCAGCAAAATTTGATGTAGAAACTTGAGCGGACAATTTACCATTCAATATCACAGGAGGAACAAAATTCATGTCCTCAACAAATCTAGAACCCTTCTTTCCATGAAATTTTTCAGTCCAATTCTTCAAGGAGCCACCAGAGTTAATAGGGTTCCAACGCGATCCACCACCAACAATCGAAATTCTACAACAAGAGGATAGAGTATCTCCGGATCTACAATCTCCTCCCAAAAAAGAACCCTCTACCCCTTGGGAGGAAGTAGGCAGAGGCTGATGAAGTAAGGACGACGGCATCATACCACCGCCCACGGCTGAAGAAAAGAAGAAAGTGCAGTTCTCTCACTACGGAGAAAATTTGTTTTAGAATTTGTTGTGGTGACAATTATTGAATTCTTAAGATTTTATACATATCAAAAAGATTACTACCCATCCGATTCAAATTCTCAAGGAAGAAACCACTACGAAAGCCTTTATACCAAGATTTAGATTCGTTGGCATAACCCCTTGAAGTGTTGGCCAGAAAGGCTTTGGCAGTGGTTTCTTCCTTGAGAATTTTAGATCTCTCAAGAATTAATGATTCCTCATTTAATAGATTGTTATGTAGCTCAATACATGTGACTGGTGGATTCATATGCCTCATTGAGGTAGCAAAAGGAATGTATGAATCATTCAAATATTTTGGAGTAATGACAACAAGTTCTTTGTCAGAGATCATTTCACCTGCAGCTGCTAGTTGATCTGACAAGAATTTTATCTCATTTATGAGAGTTGGAATAGATTTGTTACCTTGTGTAATGGAAAGAAGTTTAGTTCTTAGCTGTATGGAATGAGTTGAAGATGCTCTTCCAAATCTGTCTTCAATACTCTTCCACAAATCTGCAGAAGAAGTGGATCTAGAGAAGTATGCTATGACAAAATCAGAAATAGTAGAGTTAATCCATATTATAATTGTGGAATCCTCATCTATCCAGTCAGTGTTGAGAGGATTTTCGATTCCATTTGCTTGATTTCTTGGATTAGTAAACTGAGGAGGACATTCTTGAGTACCATCCAGAAATTTCTTGAGCTTGAATTTATGGATAACATGATTCATTAAGTTTCTCCATGTGATGAAGTTGTCATCCTTGAGCTTTATACTAACAAAATATGTAAGTTGATTTAGTGGAACATTTGATAGAAGATTAGATGTAGGATTCTCCATTGTTGTTAAGGAAGGAAAGGTTTCAATCATATGCAGATCTGAAAAATAGAAAAAGAAAGAACACAGCTAAACAAAAACTTGAATGAGAAGAAAAAACTTTAAGCAGAAGCTTGAATCAAATTTGATCGGAGAAGAGTTAATCAAGAACTCTGTTGTTGAGATCTGATACCATGATAACAATGGAGAATGAGAGAGAACCTCTCTTGAATCTTGACAGAAGAATCAAGTTTTCTTATTAGCTTAATGATAGAGATTACAAGCTTATATAGGAGAGGTTTAACTGAAAAACAGATACACATGTACAGAGGACTCGTGTGATGATTATGAGATTCTGATTGGCACATGTGCGCACCACGGGTGTGGCTTATAATAGACTGAAAACAGAAACACGTGCAGAGCACATGAAGAACTGAAGCCAGTTAAGTCTGTTTCATCTGAACCTGAGATGCTGGCTCAATAGATTGATTCTCGCATTTCTCTTTTTATCAAAAAAAATAAAATAATAAAAGATTTAAATGAAAAAGGAAGATGGTGGTGGCCGATCAGAAGACATCATCTGGAGAAATACTTTTTGATGATCTTGAGTTCTTCTCTATATAGGTTGGTGGTTCATGGTGTTACTGGTTTAGCTTTGGCATTAATGTTTGTTCAAATATGATGATCTTGTTTAGTAACCGATGCAAAGACTATCAATAGAGATTAGTAGAGATATTTTTTGAACACTGAAAAAATTAGAGAAAATGAAGAGAGAGGAGAAATCACGTGATTCTATAGTTACGTGAGACATGATCTTTTATCAATCTTGAACAATTAAGCTAGCCACGTTGGATTGGACGTAGAATAGGGGCGTTATCCCGTACGTGGAATCTTATTTTAGATGTAAAACTTTTATTAATATTAGTCTTCTAATAGCAGTGAAAACAATTTTCACTTGATTCCGTCGAACGTCCGACGGTTTGACTCAGATTAGAATTCTATTGATAACTAGTTATTGCATCCAAATGGTTGCCGTAGTATTCATATCTTTGTTAAAATTCAATTTTTTGAATTTTTTTTCCAATTATTATTAGTGTTCAACAGTTGAATTGGTTAAAGCACATGTTCTGTTAAGAAATTTGAGATTGTAAATCTTTTTAGCCCTTTTTAGTGTGGATCACAAAATCTTGATAGTTACTGGTTTATTTAGTTAATCTAATTATTAAGTTAGTAACAACAATAATGATAGCATAAATATTGTATATTATATCTGGTCAAAAAGAATAATACCCCGTATAATTGATTAAACAAATCATAGTAGTTATAAATTATTAACTACTCGTATTTCTAAGTCCGGTAGTGTTGCAAACCAAAGTAATACCTAGAGTGGCCGCCCCACAAGAGTAAATTATAGTTGCGTTTTAAATTGCGAAGTTTTGCCTCATTGTCCTCGTTTCAACCGACTTGGTGAACCTGTCCCCCTAGCAAAGTTGACATGCAGCATGCAGGGATATAGAGTAACTATTCCCTTTGTCCCGAAAAATTGATGTTTAATTTTATATATTTTTAGATAAAAATAAAAATAAATAATTAAAATATTATTTTTTATGACAGAAATAATAATATTTTACCAATAATCATAGGATTTATAAAGAGATAGAACAAAAAAACATTAGATAAGATTTTTGGTAAAGACAACTGTTAAATGTTTATCTTAAACTTTAAGATTTGGTATAAAAAGATTCATTAATACGGATTGTAATTTGCTAAAACTAATTCATTTAGGCATACAGCTTTATAAAAGGGAGTCGGTGATAGTTCAATTTTGATAGAAAGTACAAAATACAAATTAGAAGTTGGATTAGGAAATGTAACTCTTTTAAGTTAATTTGATATTTCTACCTATTAATCCTGCTAAATTAGTCCCGTGGTCACACTTTGTACGTTATATACGTGCCCAACCACATTATAAGCCTAAGTAGAAGAAACGCTAAACATATTTAAACTTAACTAATCCATCAGACATAATTTAAAAACCAATTAGACATGGACACTTCTTAAACACGTTATTTCATTTCTTAGTTACCAAGTTGCTTAACAGCAGTATAGTAATAATAGTATTTTCTAAGTTTATTTTGGAGAATACTGTTCTATTTCGACACATGCGAGCAGGAACCTGCACGGGTTAAAAAGGGCCGGACCTAGTCTATATTGAATACTTTATTAATTAAACTACACTTTTATTTACTGTACAACTTCGGTTTAGTGTAGTTGAAAAGAAATAGACTAACACTAAGTTACCCCGTTTCAGTAGTATTAAAGCACTGGTAGATGTCAAAACTCAAAGTTTTAACTACTTATTGAAGTCAAATTTGTTAGGTTAGACTTATGATATATTAGTGTAGAAACAAATTACTAGTTACTCTTGAAGATCTGGTAATAAAGAAGTGAAAAAAAACGAAAAAAGAAAATCATCCTTCAAACTGAGGTTGGTAACAATTGAGCGACTGCTCCATTTTTATCTAGCTCAATGATGCAGGGCGGAAGCGTGTAACAAAACAATTATCTAAAACTCATGTCTGATATAACATTCAGTAAAACCAATATTCTTTTAGTTATGTTTTCACGCTTCCGTCATGCATCAGTTGATATTCAAAGGTAGGCAATGCTCCCGCATCATGACTCGAGGAAGAAGTTATGGTGTTGTTCGAAGAGCCACTCTCAACGATGAGAAAGATCAAGGGGTAATAGATAATTCAGAACGGAAGGTTAAGGCGCTCACCCTCCAACTGGATGAAATATGACCTCAGCAAGAGCCCCATCATGGTCCTATCCTACAACGAGTGTCAAAGAAGACCAGTGATGGAAGAAGAAAAAAAAACCGTTGGCGTCAAGGTGGAAGGATTTCAAGGAGTTACATATAGTATGCGATATTCGTTGGAGTCCAGATAAATCTTGAAATCCAAAGGTTTGGTGGTATTTTTTCTTTTTCTGTAATTGAAAAATATCAAGTTATCGTGGATTGTTTAGGGAATTTATGATATTAGAAATATCTTTTATTTTAGGTAATAAATATTTTGATAATTTATGTAGGAAATATAAGATTCTTTGGTTAGGAAGTTATCTATATACGGAGCTTCATATTTTTATAATAAGAAGACTAGGATGAATAAAAAAATATTGGTTATATTGAGTGTTATATTAGACATGAGTTTTAGATAATAGTTATTTTACACGCTTTTTTTCTGCATCATTCACACAGTCTATTCAAAGAAATATATAACATACGAAGTTGTTTATTTGACTTTAGTATAAGTGGCTTGGTCATTATCTATGATCAAAATGTCGAAGAGATGATGTACATAAGTTGTGTTCTACAACTAGTTACAAAGGGGGTTGAAGTTTTGCTTATTGTACTCTCGATGATTTCAACATAATATTAATGTTGTACTCGTTACCACTTATTGTTGAACTTTCGAGAAACTAGATATCATAATCTAGTTTGGATTTGTGATTTGAAAACATGCTTAGAGAAGTAAAATCAAATGCCATGAAACGTGAACATGAGTATACAACTCTAATCTATTATTGTTTTGATTCACTCCTTTGATACTCAAGGCTAGATGTTCTACATTACTTACATTGTCATTTTTGGTTAATGTATAAAGTGTTAGAATATGATCTACTTCCTTCCAAGAAGATGTTTACATCATGTCAACATCTTGATTTATCAAGTATGTAATTTTGAAAAGTTAATGACAACATGTTAACGCTATAACTGTCATCTGCTAGCTTAGGAAAAGATTAATATTCGAGGTTGATTGCACATAACTGATTTGCTTATCCCATGGAGTATGAAAGCTCTAAAATATAGATGACACATCAAAAAAATACCTTAGATAATCTCTTAAAATGGTACGGTAGAGATGTATTTGGAAATTTTCACTAAAAAATACTAAACACGAGTCCCTAAAAACCCAGATTTTTCTTTTAATTTTGTGCACATTCCTTTAAAGTGTGTGGACGAAACAAACCAATATATTTAGTTTTTTTAAACCGATAGTTATCCAATTTTGTGCCCACTCATTTAAAGAGTGTGCAAGTAACAAACTGAACTTATTTTTTCTCTTAAACAAACAGTTATCTTAAATTATTAAATCTAATAAACGTAATCATATCTAATATTATCCTAATTTATAGTGAATTATTTTATTTTTACATTCTGGATTTCATTCCGTGGTTGTTCGTGTCCCGATTCTAACGACTATGTAACTTTTCCAGCTGAACCGAGAGGTGATGATGCAGATAGAAGGAATTCTTTGCCTCAACAGATGTCCAAAGATTGCCATTGCAATAAACATTTCTATTGTTCATCAAAAATAAAATATAAAATGAAACGATGTTATTAGTACTATTGTTGCCACTTCCCACAAAACCAAAAGACACTGTATTTATTGGTGATGGTGGTGATGACTGATGAGTTGCATGAGAACAGTACTCTTTGGACTTTGCCCTAAATTTATATATATTACTCCTGCTTGAGTTTGAGATGATGGATCTATACTTGTGTAAATATTCAGTATTCCATGGATTAGGTCCTCCGATGAATACTGATTATTCATGTTTATAAAATATTTTTTTTATTCATTTTTGAATCAATTTATATTTACTAACAGTTATTTTTTAAAGGAAATTAAGCGTGGGTTTGATGTGTTTATCCAATCCCACAGTCAAAATGTATGAATCAACAGAGACGAAGTCTCCTAAGAAACAGGCAGGAGTTATTGCAGCGTATTGTTCCAGTTGAGAATGCTGGTTGGATAAGGAGATGGTGGTTCTACGGTGGTGCTAGAGGCGAGAGTGGGATCAATTGGAGAAGATTCTTGTCATTAAAAATTATCGTCAGTTACTTTTTCTCATTCTTAGAGAAAGTGGGGATACATTTTATCGTGGAGTTGATTGTTGATAAGATCATCAACAAGAAGGAAGTATAGGTAAAAGATCACATTCTTCTAGTTTTTTGGGTTATTCTAAAAGTTTATTTTTCAAGAGATTCATATCGTCAAGTGTACCCATTCATAGAGTCTTCTAGTAAAAGATTATAGTCTTTTATTCTTTTGGGTTGTAATACAATACAGGGTTACAGTAAAAGATTACAATTTCCTTTTCTTTTCAAATATAAAAAAAGGTCTCCTTAATTAGACCCATTTATACCTAAATTCTTTAAAAAAATCTAAATCTTGAAAGACTAACAGATTAGGACATTTTCTTAAAATTTAAAAGTCCGGGGTATTTCTCCAAAAAAACCTCCATTTTAGGGTATTTCTCATATTTTCTCTTAAAACTAATTGCTTATTTCTCCTTTTGAAAACACTATAGATTAGAATATGATTAAATATGGTTACACTTTTCAAGATTTTAATTAAAATAAAATAAAATAAAAACTAATTTAGTAACCTAAGATAACCATTTGTTTTGGAGAACCAATAAAATTAAATGTGCACACTCTTTAAAGGAATATGCACCTAATTTCTGTATATACCTTGGTCGTGAAAATGGACGAACCAATGATGAAAATCAACGCTGGATTTTGTTACTTGGAAAAAATAATCCAGAAATCAGTTAAAAACAACCACCAACTAAATTTCATCAGCTTCCCATTTTCATATCTAAAAGGAAACCATGAAGAAAAATAATTGGGTGTGTCTGAACTTTATTTTGGTCATTTGGTGAGACTTTTTTAATGGACATATTTTTTTGTCTAATTTGTCTCAATTCTATATATTGTTAGTGCTCATTTTTGTACTAATTATGTTATTTTATGTGTATGTAGGTATTTTTGGGTAATAAACATTCTTGGAAAAATCGGCACAAAAAATAACTAAAGGCACCCGTAGAAATTGCTAGAGGCACCCCCTTTTTGGATAGGGGCACTCCATTACTACAAGTACCCAGGAATGGATAGGGGCCATCCATCTTCTCTTCACGGCTTGAACAATTTTTGGTGCGAAAATTGGTTTTCAACTGCAGAATTTTTGGATTGATTTATGTCAAGATTTGACGAGATAGTTTTATTGAATTTGATTGGAAATAACCTGTTTGACTAAAACAGGACAGGTAAGTCCTTCAGATTCGATAAAAAAAGGAAGTGGTACGTGGATTGGAGAAAACAGAGCTTGAAAGTTATTCTCGGGATTTTTGGGTTTATATTTGGAAGTGTTGCGTGTGCGGAACATGTATCATCATGGTTAGACTGTGTTTGTTGCAAACAGACTCGTGACAGCTCGCAGATAGGGAAAGGAGAATAAAATCTTCGTGAATCTGCAGAGAAGAAGGTAAGGAGATTTTTAGAATTTACTCGAGATATTTGAGGTGCTGAGATAGGAGGCAGGATGTGTGACAATTACGGAAGAAACAATGAGTTGTCCTGGTCAAGAAACACTTGAAAGGGAAAGGAAAATATCGAGAGTAAAGTTTTGGATTTACCGAGTATGATTTTCATTGAATGAGAATACTTTCAAATGATTCTTTGGGTTGTGTGTATTTAAAGGATGTTGGAGGAGTCTAAGAAGGTTACCGAATGTTAGCAATAGTTTTGGGAGACAAGCAGAGTAAGAAATCAAGAGTTGTAGAGAAAATATTTTTCTGCTGCTGAAGAACATAAAGAACAGAAGAAAAGGCCACAGTTCCTTCATCCCAACTGCAATATTTATCTTCAGCTTTGCAACGTTTATTGTCATCTTTGCAACGTTTATCTTTAGCTCTGAAACACTTGCTTTGTAACAGTGAGTCTGTAACGCCTATAAACATTGCAAACACAATGTTTTATAATTTTCTCTCCGTTTCATCTTTGTAAGCAATTTTTGAGCCATGAATAAATATTTTGAGATGTTTTTTACCATGATGAGCTAATTTTCACATAACCAAGGCAATGGAAGAAGTTATTTACGCATGATTGATGGGTAATTATTTTATTTTCTCTAGTTTAATTATATAATTCGCTTAATCATTGCTTCTGCAGAGTTTTAAATTATTTGCATAATTTTATTAATTATTTGTGATTCAATTTGAAAGGTTATACTTTGTTAAATCAGTTGATAATCTATGCTTAATGGGTACAAATATTATTTGTGAATATGCCTGATTGTTAGTGAATTCAGAAAAAAAGGACTAAAAAGGTGACTAGGGTTTTGAAATATTTATAACATCATTCAATCATGTGTAATAGTGGAATCCAGTGTCTTGGTTAGTTTTAAAATCTTGAAATCAATTTTTTTAACTAAGTTTTGCTATTTCTAGTTTAGTTTTAATTCTTAAGTCTAAAATCAAAATCTTCACAAGTTCTGAAACAAACCCTTCTTACCACTATCACAAACTCATCAATTTTTGGCGCCGCCGACGCGGACTTGTTTTTAGATTTGTTTTTAGTTTTAGTTTCAGTTTTAGTTTTTAGTATTTTTATTTATTTAGTATTATTTTTTTTCGTTATTTTATTATATTTTACGTTTTTGAGTATTTCTCTTTTGCTACAGGAGTTGGAACGAAAACCAAGAGGAATTGAGCCAAAAGACTTGGAGTAAAAGTTAAAGTGAAAAGAACGGAGAAAAGAGGAAGAATTTTATTTTTGGACTTTATTTGTGCTTGTTAGTTTTTATTTTCCTTATTCTTTGTTTTGGATTTTTATTTTTTTGTTTGCTTGTTTATTTCTTGTATTTTATCATTATTATTATAAAAAGGACAAGTGCACACACCAATTTCATTTCTCGTCAGACACTGATTTGTAGGAAAACTTGTGGGAAAGAACGGTGAACCCTTTGGTCGTTATCATCTGAAACACCACAAACCTGAACTTTGTACCTTTGACCAGTCTTTGACTTTAGGTATATTTTGTTGTGGTAACCCAAGCTTACCCAAATTAGTGAAGCCGGTATTTGCACGTGCACAAATTCCGTTAGTGTATGCCAAGACTGCTCGACATCATCATTGAGTGGGCTTGGAAAAGAGATAATCTAGGTCGTCTAATCAGTGAAAAACCTAGTAGTTCTTACTGTGAAAGCGGGGAGTTCAAAGATTCTTCTTTTGAGATCATTGTCTTTGGAAACTTCAGTTTTGAGAACTTATCTCTGAGTGAGGAAAGTACCCCACGTACTTCGATTGTGCCAGCAATGACAAATTTGAAAGACTATATGTACCCAACTAGGTCCAACCGACCATCGTGTATTAAATTGCCTGCCATTACGGCTAATTATGAGTTAAAACCTGGTATTATTCAGATGGTCCCTATATTTTTAGGAAAAGATGATGAAAACCCTTACTTTCATGTTAGGGATTTTGAGGAAATTTGTGGAACAATTAGGATTAAAGACCTTAGTGATGAAGTCTTAAAACTTAGGATGTTTCCTTTTTCCTTAAGAGATAAATCCAAGTTATAGCTGCATAACTTACCATCTGAGTCAATAGAAATGTGGGATGAACTTACTACTGCCTTCTTTCAGAAGTTTTTCCCTAAGCATAAAACCGCATCCATGAGGCAAAAAATTAGTGTCAGTATGCAACAAGAAGGAAAATCTTTTTATAGATTTTTAGAAAGATTCAATGATCTTTTCTCTCAATGTCCCCACCAAAGGTTTGAGAAAATGAAACTAGTCCAGATTCTTTATGAGGGTTTAGACTATTCGACCAAAGCCATGGTCGAGTCTTTATGTGCTGGCGGGTTCAAGAATAAAACTGCTGATCAAGCTTACACCTTTTTAGAAGAAGTGGCTGAAAAATCCCAACAGTGGGAGTCTTGTGTTGAACCCCCTAAAAGAATCTTGGTCAATAGAAGCAGCACCAACACGGTAGATATAAGTGGAGTCAGACGCTAAGTTTGTTGCTCTATCTAGACGATTAGAAGCTTTAGAATTGAGTCAGTCTAAACATAAGCCTTTTGTTGAACCCGATGATAGGAATAAAGCCTCTCAAATCTCTAGTTGTGGAATAGAGCCCAATAACTCGTTTTAGGAAGGACAGATCACTGAAGAGAAAGCCTATGCTCTTTATAACAACTCTTGGTTTGAAAACCGTCAGAAGTTTGACCCATACTCGGAAACTTACAATCCCGGTTGGAGAAAACATCCTAATTTTTCGTGGTCTAAAGGTCAGAATCAAAGACAGACTAGCAATCCTCAAGGTCCACCAGGGTTTAGTTATCCCAAGAACCCATTAGAGCCAACTTACTCTCAAAACCCTTCTGAGAATAGAATGACTAGCTTAGAGGAATCTCTTTCTATGTTAGCAAAGAGCCGTGTTAGTTTTCAACAAGAAACCAAGCAGATCAAACTAGTGTTACACTCTTGCTAAGTTAGAACTTCTAGTAAGACAAATAGCTAAGACTCTAAGTGAGAGAGAGAACGGAAGGTTTCCTAGTTAAACAGATCTTAATCCCAAAGGAGAGAAACAGTTCAATCTTTTGAAATCTGTTACAACCATTAGGAGTGGTCGAGTGATAGACAATAAGGTAACCATGCCCGATAGTGAACATGTTGTAGTTCACCCTTCTGAGCCAGTAACTGAAGAGACTGATAGAGTCTCTAAAGAGTCTAATGCGGTTACAGAGCCCCATTCCCATAACTGCTAGTACCAACTAAGAAGGAATCCAACTTTAATGATATATTAAATATTTTTAAGCAAGTCAACATAAATCTTCCTTTGTTAGATGCAATCAGGCAGATTCCTACTTATGTCAAGTTCCTTAAGGATATTTATACGCGAAAGCGAAAACTTAGTGTACATAAGAAAGCCTTTTAGCTAGTCATGTAAGTTTAATTATCCAGAACAACACAACTCTTAAATACAAATACCCAAGTTCCCCTACCATTTCTTGCATAATAGGTAACTACCGTGTTGAGAAAGCGTTACTTGACTTAGGAGCCAGTGTAAACTTACTTCCGTACCATGTGTACCTCAAGCTAGGACTTGGTGAGTTAAAACCTACCCAGATAACACTATAATTAGATGATAGGTCGATGAAAATTCCTTATGGTGTTATAGAGGATGCTCTTATTGAGGTCAAAAAGTTTATTTATGCAATGGATTTTGTTATCCTAGATACCTATCCTGTCCCTGACCCAGAGAACCAGATACCTGTGATTTTAGGTCACCCATTTTTAGCTACATCTAATGTGATCATAAACTGTCGAAATGTATTATGAATTTATCTTTTGGCAATATGACTATTGAGATGAATATTTTCAATATTAGTAAGCAACCCCATGAGCTAGATGGCACGTACATTTAGGTGAACATGATAGGAATATTAGTTCAGGAGTCATTACCAAACACTTTTTTAGAAGATCTATTAGAGAAATGCCTAGCCGACTTTAGGTTTGATTTTGATGATGATAGTGTGATTAATGAGGTGAATGCTTTGTTACATTCAACCCCTTTGATAGACACTAGTAATGGATGGAGACCTAAATTCGAACCACTACCAGTTACTAAGTCTACCCTAATTTCTTATTCAGAAGAGTCTTCTAAGTTGGAACTTAAAAAACTACCAGATACCTGAAGTATGTGTTTTTAGGCCCATCTAAGACTTTGTATGTGATTGTAGCATCCGACTTGGATAGTGATCAGGAAAGTAAGCTAGTGATCGTGCTTCAAGAAAACAAAGAAGCCTTAGGGTGGACCATAGCAGATATTAAGGGCGTAAGTCCTACTGTTTGTATGTATCAGATTCATTTAGATGATAACACTATACCATCTAGGGAGATACAACGTCGACTTATCCCCAATATGAAAGAAGTAGTTCGAACCGAAGTGCATAAGTTGTTAGATGCGGGTATTATCTACCCCATTTCAGACAGTAAGTGGGTCAACCCCGTTCAGGTTGTTCCCAAGAAATCAGGTATCATTGTAGTCTGGAATGATAACAATGAGTTAATCCCAACCCGAATGACCACGGATTGGCGCATTTGTATTGACTACAGGAAATTGAACAAGGTCACAAGGAAGGACCACTTTCCCCTTCCTTTTATCGACCAAATGCTAGAGCGATTATCAGGATATAGTCATTATTGCTAGTTAGATGGCTATTTTGGTTATAATAAGATTGTTATTGCCTCATAAGACCAAGAGAAAACCACTTTTACTTGTCCCTTTGGTACCTTTGCGTATAGACGCACGTCTTTCGGGTTGTGTAATGCACCCGCTGCTTTTCAGTGTTGCATGATGAACATATTTTATGACATGGCAGAATGGTATTTTGAGGTCTTTATGGATAATTTTTCAGTGTTTGGTTCATCTTTTGATGAGTGCTTGCACCATTTGACATTAGTGTTAAATAGGTATAAGGAAAAGAACTTAAGGGTATAGAGGTAGACAAAGTCAAAGTTGATCTTATTAAGAATTTACAGGTTCCCAAAACCGTAAGAGATATTAGGTCATTCTTATGGCATACAGGTTTTTATCGTCGATTCATTAAGGACTTTAGCTTGCTTTCTAGACCTCTTTGCAATTCGCTTGCAAAAGATGTTAAGTTTTTCTTTGATGATGCTTTTTTAGAGGCTTTCGAGAAGTTTAAGACTTTGCTCACTACCGCCCCCATAGTCCACGCACCTAACTGGAAGCTACCCTTTGAGATCATGTGTGATGCTTCAGATTATGCTATTGGTGTGGTGTTAGGTCAGCGAGAAAACAAATTACTTCATGTGATTTACTATGCCAGCAAAACTCTAAATGATGCCCAACTGAACTACACCACCACTGAGAAGGAATTATTAGCCATTGTTTTTGACTTAGACAAGTTTAGATCATATCTTTTAGGTTAAGGTCATAGTCTTAACTGATCAAGCTGCTTTGAAGTATCTTCTTTCCAAGAAGGATACTAAACCTAGATTGATTAGATGGATCCTTTTGTTGCAAGAGTTTTCTCTAGAAATTAGAGACAAAAAGGGTGCTGAAAATATAGTAGCGGACCAATTGTCTAGGCTTGTCTTTGAATTCCCTGATGATTCCCCTCCTGTGAGGGATAGTTTCCCTGATAAACAACTTTTTCTTGTTTCCCAATTACATTGGTATGCGAATATAGTGAACTATCTTGTTACTGGTCGAATGCCCCAACATTGGGGTAAACAAGATCGTTCTAGGTTTTTAGCCGATATTGGGGTAAACAACATTGGGTTTGTCCATCCCAATGTGGGGTGGTAATTGGAAAATTAGCCAATATACCAACCCCACTTGAGTTCCGCTTATATTCGTATTTCCGAAATAATAAATGAGTAATAGGTTATCCTTGATTAAGAAGAAGGTGGATGGATATCTGCAACCTAGTTAGTAATTAAATTGCCGAATTACGGATTCAGTGGGGATGGGAATTCCAAGCTTAGACTCAAACTGGTCCATGGGGGTGAACAACGGGTTTGGCCAGGTTGCTCGACCGATTTACTTTGTCAGGCTTAGTCTTATCATCCTCTAAGATTCAACTTTCATAGTTGGACACGTCAGGTTGAAAGAACATCCCAGTGTTATCATGATTGAAGATGGAATCAACATAGCGACATATGAATTTGGCGCTGGAATACTGGAACCGTTAGATTTTAAAGTTTAAAAAAGATATGATGGATGAGATGTAAAGCGCCAAATAGTTTGACACAAATAAACATAACCGTTAGATTTTAATTTCTAACATAAAATCTGATGGCTGAGATTGAAAACATCAAATGGTTTGTATAAAAATTAAATTTATAGCGCCAAGCCATTTGGCTCCACAACATTGATTTCATATTGCATCCAAACAAACCTTTAAACGCAATTTGAAATTAAACCCTTTCACGATTTTTACTGTGAAAGTTGAATCTTGGATGATGATAAAAACCATGAAAGTTAAATCTTGGATGATAATAAAACTAAGTCTGAAATTAGGTATGATCTTACCGCACTCATAAAATATGTTGGGGCACAAACAAATTGATGCTTATTGCTTACCGGACCGGCCTATATATTTTGAGTGTTTTTAGTAGTTATTTGTATTAATGCAAAATAAATTTAACTTATTATTTTTGATTATACAATTTAAAAATCGAACGTAATATTATACAATTGAAACTAAAACTAACAAATAAGTTCATGTTTTTAATAGTTAAAATAGCGTAACTTATGCATTTATCAGATATAAACAATAGCTAGTACGTAACTCAACACGAGTGCATGCTTAAAGCATTTTTAAGAACCACGCTGGACACTTGGTCGATAGGTATGGGTCGTGAGTGTTACACTTTCATTAGACTAACTTCCGAATTTTTCGCAACAAGGTATTTCTTTCGTCAACAAATTATTTGTTTCATTTTCTTTATCGCTTCAATACTTATACATGATTATAATGGTTGATGACATGAATGAGATTTATGACCAAAATAATACTACAACAAATTCATTCACATAATATAAGATTGTCTCGTTCCATTTCTTCTTGTCTCCATCAATGGAGTTTTCTAAAAAAAAATGAACCTTCTTGTTATTTGTTAGAAATCACATTTTTCTTATCAAGTTATTCAAATTGTTCAATATTTTTCTTCACAATCTTTTTTACCGTTTATAATTGCGGACAATATTGATGTAAGATATATTTCTAAAGTTCCGCTTAATCAGTTGATGAACATTATTCTTGTAAAATTGAGAGAAGACAACTATCAAACATGAAAGTTGTTAATTCAACCAATGTTTCAAAACTTTCAAGATACAGATCTCATTGATGGAACTCGTGTTTTTTCACATCAATTCAACACCACCAGAGATCACAATGTTATTAATCTTGATTATCTTATCTGGAAATATAAAGATTCCAATCTCATTATATGGATCAATTCAACGATCTCAGGTTCTATAACTCCTCATCTTGTTGGTGCAACTACATCTCATCAGTTGTGGACTATTATTGAAACTTGCTTCTTTCAGGTTTCAACTACTCATGTCATTCAACTTCGAACGAAATTACAACAACTAAAACTAGGTAAATTTTTTGGCTTCCCATTTTAATGAAATTAAGAATTATGTTGATGTTTTAGTTGTTGCTGGACATATTGTTAGTGATATTGAAATCGTTATTACTACGTTATCAGGTCTTTCAAAAGATTACGAAGCTTTTTATACTTCTATTCGTACTCAGTCCTCCAGTTATGAGTACTGAACTTTACAATTTCCTTCTTAGTGAAAAAATTGTAGTTTCTGAGGATTTTAAATCTATTCTTGCTGAAACTCAGAAGAAAGCTTTTCTAGTTCATTTTTCGTAATTTGTCTTCAATCCATCTTATCGAGGTCAAGCTCCTATTACTAGAGGTGGACATAGTCCAAATTACAAAGGAAAACAAATATTTAGTCCTAATGTTCGAGGTGTATTTTTCTAAAATTCACCAACATCTTCTTCTCCTAATTTTATATCCATTCTTTTTAGCTCTTCTAGTGTTCATCCTCCTCCATTTGTCAGGAAATGTCAGATCTGCTTTAGACTTCGACGTCTTGCTTCAGAATATCATCATAGATTGAATTTTGCTTATCAAGGAAAGCCACCACCACAAAAAATCCATGTTGTGTTGGTTGGTGCTAGTGTTCGTGGAATTAATCCTTGGTATACAGACAGTGGTGTTAGTAGTCACATCAAACATGATGTTTCTCAAATTGATGATATTACTTCTTATGATGGTTCTGAGGGTATATAAATTACCAATGGAGATATTATGCCTTTTTTTGGAATCGGTGCTTCTTACCAAACTTCTGCAAGTAAAACCTTTGTGTTAGAAATATTTTTCATGTTCAAAATGCTTCAAATATCTTGTTACCGGTTTATAGATTTACCACTGATAATAACTTACCAATGGTTTTATTGTGAAGGATTTTCTAACTGGGAAGAATCTTTTGGAAGGTTCACAAAAAAAAAGGTTTATATCCCATACATTTTGACAGGCTTTCTGGAGTCAAGATTTCACCAACAGTTTTTAGCACAATAGGTTTGCTCATCCATCTTTTCAGACTTTTCAAAAACTTTCTAGTTCATTGTTTATGCCTATTACAATAAAGAGTCATTTATTTTTTAAAGGAATGTCAATTAGGAAGAATTTTTAAGCTTCTATTTTTTAATTCAGATTCATTTTCATCGGTCTAGTCATCATGTAACTCATCCTCGAAAGTTATTACACGTGAATCCAGGGTCATTCTCCTGTATTTCAGTTTGTGGTTTTCACTATTATATTAATATAATTGATGATTACTCAAACTTTTTTGGTCTTTTTCCTTAAACTTATATCAAAATTAATTTTATGGAATTTAAACTCAAATTGAGAATTAACTGCAGTGATCTATTAAACTTGTATGAACAGATGGTGGCGGGGAGTTCTTGGCAAAGGAAAATAAACTAGATGCCTTTACTTCTCTTTATAGAATCAAGCATGAAGTTACTTGTTCTCATACTAGTGAGGAAAATGGTACTGCAGAATCTAAACATAGGCATATTATAAACATTGGTTGGCAAGACTTTTCTCATTAAAGATGAAGGCTGATATAGGGGTTCCAAATTTGAGTGAGGGGCTCCTAGTTGAGCCGAGGTGACCCATTTTTACGATAAGGGATGTCCTAGGGGGGTTTGTTACATGACCATTTTACCCTTATACCAATTAAAACCTAAACTCTTTTAACAAAATTCATAACTTTTAAAAACTTAAACAAAAGAAAACCTATCAAAACCCAACCGTAATCTCCCTCGATTCATCGCCGATTCGTAAAATTCATCGACGATTAAACTCAACTCAACAATTCGAGATGAAGAAGCATACTAAAGGCGTTCAAGGTAGCAGTGATGGCAATCAACCCTGCTCCTTTCAACCTAATCAAGAGATTCAACAAGAAATCGACAGTGACAAGCAAAATCAAGCACCGAAAAGTCCAACAATGGTGTATCAAGGTATTGTAGAAAACCCATGTATTCTTAGAACTTGTAATTGATTTATTCGCATGTTTGATCATGATTTTGGGAAAAAAATATTGCACACAGTTGATATTACGGTTGGGTCCGTGTCAAAACCCAACCGTAATATTTCATGTTCTTGAGTATTACGGTTGGGTTATTTTCAATACCCAACCGTAAATCAAAGGGAAGAAGATGAATAGTTCAGAATATTACGGTTGGGTTTCAATAGATAACCCAACCGTAAATAATTTGCGCCAATTTTTAAAAACAACTTACGGTTGGGTTTGTAGAAAATCCCAACCGTAACAAAGAGCGTCCATAAAAATTTGGTTTCAATATTACGGTTGGGTTTTTTCTTAAAACCTAACCGTAACATATGGACCACCTTTTGTACTTATATTTTTACGGTTGGGTTTTGAGAAAAACCCAACCGTAATTCATATGTAGCATGATGTGCACATCAGCTACATGTGAGTTACGGTTGGGTTTTTCTCAAAACCTAACCGTAAAATATGGGAGAAAAATTACGGTTGGGTTTTGAGAAAAAACCCAACCGTAAATTTTCCAACCCAACCGTAAATTTTCCTGTGTAGTGAATATTTTTTTTGTTGAAGTTGAATTGCTTTGAAATTATCTAACTTGTATTGGTTGTGTGTTGTAGGAAGAATAAGAGGGGTAATAATTTAACACCTATTTCTCACACTCCAACCCCTCGCCACGGAAAGCATTTAGGGGTTCAGAAGAGAGGCGTGAGCAAGACCCATAATCCCTCTTTTGAGGTAGGTGGTGGTAGTGTTCCTCAAATTGCAGAAGAGGAATATAATGTGTTTCAAGGCTTGGGTGATCTACCAACACCCAGAGGTTCTCTTGTGATTAGAGAACCACCACAAGAGCAACAACACGAAGAAGAAGAGGGGGACAGAGAAGAACATGTCCCTCAAGGCAAAGGTAAAGAAATTAGAAAAGAAAAGGCAAAGAAAAGGGTTGCCAAAGAAATTCCGAAAGAAAAGGCTGAACCTCAACTGTGGCCTAAGAAGAGGAATGGAGGACTATGGGGTGAGGCCCCAGACAAATCTGCAATATTATTTAGTTATCCCCATTCATGGGCTGCCAAAGTTGCAGCGACCAAGGTATTATTGTAATTACTTCTCTTATTCTGTAAACTTTTTGTTTTTTAACTTTTGTAAGTAAAACAAATTTGTTTTTATTCTTTGTAGGATCATACACAGGCGATCAAGAAATTGGTTCGTCAAAGGGCTCAACGTTGGCCCTTAACTGATGAATGTACTGCTGTACAAATTCTGGTAAATGGTACCGGGTTAGCTCCCGGAATTTCACATTCAATGTGGGAGTATGACAGTGTCGTATGCGCAGCGTTCAGGGAACGTTATTGGCCTGAAACCGATACGTTTCATCTCCCATTCGGCGAGATGACTATAACGCCGGATGATGTCCAATCAATTCTTGGGCTGGAGGTGGAAGGTAAATCTGTGTTTGAGGGTTTTGACAACAACATGTCCTGGAGTGATATTTATGCACTTGTCAAAGAAACACTTGGATGGGAGAAGACCGAAGCTGAATCGGAATTTAAATTGGTGAGTGGAGATAAACCGGGGATGCCAAAGAAGAAAGTTCAATCCATGAGCAAGAAAATATTGTTGCGGTCACTACGGGAGAAGTTTGGAGGGACCGCGAAGTTGGAAATGGCTGGGGTCGTCATAGATGACACCAGAGCCATTCGAACAGCCAGAGCTTATCTGCTATATATGCTCGGCACCATCTTCTTTGGTGACAACTCGGGCAACAGGGTGAACGTCCAGTATCTACAATGGCTTCAGGGTGATCTCGGGATGACCCATCAGTACTCGTGGGGAACTGCCACCCTGGCCTACCTACTTGCTAACCTTCGAAAAGCTTCGAGGGTCAGGGGAACTGAGATTGCCGGTAATACCGGTCTGTTCAGGTAATTTATTGTTTGAATTTGAATGTTCAATTTTAATTTATTTTTTTTCTCATTTTCTTATATTAATATTAATTATCTTTATAGGCATGGGTATACGATCACTTTCCCAGACTGGCTCCTCAAACAAGCGTTGATGTTAATGGACCTACGGGAAAGAAATTCGTCTTCACCGGGACGCAGGAAAAATATAAAGAAGTGCTCATAGCAAAGATGAGAACAGAAATTGATGCTTTCACGGTTGATGATGTTGTTTTCGACCCTTATGTGAAGATTAGCATAGAGGGTGATGGACATCTTGAGGATTTACGTGAATTGTCGGACGTGGCAGGCTACAACGGCCCTTTGTATCATCCGATTGGGTACGTGATGTCCAACCCCCGCCGAACTCTCCGGCAATATGGATACGTCCAAACAACGGTGACACCGAAATGTTTAAATTGTGTGTAAATGGGTCGATGATCGAAGGGCCAAACATCGTGCTAAACTATGAGCCCACGCCTTCAGTCGCGGTTTGGAATAACCGCACTGATCCGAAATACCAAGTCCAAAGGAATGAGTTAACTCCCTCTCCGGGCACAAAAGAGGCTGCAGAAGATTACTTGGAGTGGTATCGCCATTTTGGTCATCCAACTATCATCAACAATGATCCTGAGACTCTAGCAATCAACACAGGAGATGGTTTCTGGAAGAAGGCATATTTCAATTTGGTACGTACATTATTTTTGTTTATTAATGTTTTTAAGATTTATTACTAAACACTCATCCTACTTTTATTTTCATATGTGAATAGAAAAAGAAAGTCGTTGCATTGGCGGACTCTATTAATCCATGCCTAAGCATAATTGATGTGAGGACGCCTGACCAACTCCAAGCTTTGATTAGGGAGCTTCATCATGAAGTTGAGGATGTGCAGCGGACTTTAAAGAGGAGTAGACCCGGTACAAGAGGCGCGACTAGAGATGCGAGTACTACTAGAAGAGAGCCCCAAGCATCGGATGAAGAGACACATGATGAAGCCGGGGATGCGCAACGTGGTGCTCGTACTCGAGGCGGTCGTGCTGGAGTTCGTACTCGTGGCGGTGCTGCTCATCGTAATGTTATGAGCAAAAAAAGAGCTCGTCAAAGTCATCGACCTACCCCTCCTCCTTCTCCCTAACTCTATGTCTATGGTTTTGTTTTGTATGTGTGAATTAGTTGTACCTTTAATGTGAAGTTAGATTTGAAGTTTGAATTTAACTTGCACGTGAAAATTTATTTGATTAATTTTTTTAAGTTGGAAACCATGCATTGCGAAATCCCGATAAAAATAACCAGTCACATTAGTGTTACGGTTGGGTTTCTAGGCAAAACCCAACCGTAAAACTGGCAAAATGAAAAATGTGACAGGTTTACGGTTGGGTTTTGCCTGGAAACCCAACCGTAACTCTGTCACATTTTAATCCTACAGTTTTACGGTTGGGTTTTCATCCAAAACCCAACCGTAAATATGAAAGAATAATTTTACGGTTGGGTTTTGGCTGAAAACCCAACCGTAAATATATGACCACAACACAATTTCCCTAGGATATTACGGTTGGGTTTTCAGCCAAAACCCAACCGTAAATTCTACTGGATAACTTTAAATTTGATTCTCTAATTTGTTTGTTTTTCGTTTTTTCTTTGTTTGAATGACCCAATTTACCTTCAATCTAGTTAAAATGATTGAATAAGTTCAAATTTTTGATTTTCAAACCCTAATTTGACCTTAAAACTCAAAGCTACAAAGGTTGGTTACGGTTGGATTTTGGCTGAAAACCCAACCGTAAATATATGACCACAACACAATTTCCCTTGGATATTACGGTTGGGTTTTCAGCCAAAACCCAACCGTAAAATCTATTTTTAGGAAAGTTTTGGGTCGTTTTTGATTATTTTTTGGGTTTTCAAATAGAGCCGTTCAAACCTTGAACGACCCATTTTTCAAAATATAGCCTTTACACTTCTGGTTTATATAGTTGAGTACATATCCAACCCATCCACTTTTTTTAAAAGTTAAACCTTTATTACAACAATCATCTCTAACAAAACTAGTACTCTAACATAGTGGAATATGGGTCAACCTGGGATTAAAAATCCAGATTTTTCTTTGGATGAAGATTTATGTATTTGCCGCAACTATGTATTATGTTTTCCAAAAAGAGGAGAAGAAAGAAGGCAAAGTGGTATAACGAGTCCGAGTTATTGGCAAACAATCCATGAAAAATTTTGTTCTGAAACCGGCAACCCTTTTAACCGTGATCACGTCAACTTGATTTGTCGATATAACACTATACACCGATACATAGAAGAATTTATGGCATTAGTTCGTATTATTGGTCAACTACGACTTAGGGGTGAAACCGAAGATGAGGTGTTACAGAGATCTCTTGAAGAATGGAGGAGATGGAAAATATGGCCCTTTTTATACCTACCTCATTATCACATCCTAAAGGACTTTTTGCTCACTCGCAAACCTATTTATTAGTTCTTTTGTAATGCCATTTGGGTTTGTTAGTGGTAATTTCAATTGTATCCCAGGTTACTTTAATGATTTCATGGGTTGTAATGTGGTCAAAAATTTGATGTTTACATAAATTTTGTGTTTTGAACCCAATTTTGAGTGAACTGAAATTCCAAAAAAGGTTAACAAAAATATTTATGGTTGGGTTTTGAATGCTAACCCAACCGTAAACCTTTCATATTAAAATTCACCCAGGTTTAAGGTTGGGTTTGGTCTCAAAACCCAACCGTAAACGTTGCAGTTGTACGGTTGGTTTTGGAGTCATAACCCAACCGTAAAACTGGGTGAAAAACCATGGTAGGTTTACGGTTGGGTTTGCACTCAGTACCCAACCGTAATTTTTTTTTTATGGTGTAGTGACTGGTTTACGGTTGGGTTTTCTGGGTGAATTTTGTTTTCACACATGTGATACTCCAAATTTTTCATTTCAAAAAAAAAAAAATTATATTAATATTATGATTCCTCCAACATACATATGATATTGTTACTACGAATATTAAATACCTTCCACGTTTACTATATTATCATTCCGACTCCGAGTCAGAAACAAATGTTATGAATTGAAAGGTCGGGGAGGGTTTTAATGCCTTCCAGAGTTCGAAATTGTGCTTGAACCGGTGACACCAAGACTTGGCGATATCACCATAGTATCCATCCTGTAAAGGGGGTAATGGACTTCCTTCTTTCAACTTGAGACCAACATAATGGCAGTTCTGGACCAGCCCAATCACACATCTTCTATTAGCCAATTGTTCGACAAATGTTGATCTTGTTGGTGCAAATGTAAAACAATATCCATTTGAGATATAATGTATGACGCAATTGAAAGCGTTGGCGAGGATTTGCCCACATATTGGCATGCTCATCCACTACTCGCTAGTGCAATTCTTGTTGCCTATTAAACGCCTTTCGAGAGCGATGAACTCCTCGTTTAACAATGACTCTTCATCTCTATATGCACACATCATTGGCTTGTATAAATCCGGGTAAGAGCGTAGTTCAACCGCTGACTTATGTCTTACATAAGTTACTTCGTCCATACCCAACCCTGCTGCTCCGCTAAATGGTCCAACTTGTTCGATGAATACATGGTATCCACAATTACCATCACCGGCAACATCGTCGGTTGCCTTTATGTATGGACGAAAAAAAGCCGGAAACGATGGCATATAATTTTCACAAATAATGTGCTCGGTTCGGACGATTTTGCCATTCTCAATTCTTGAAAAGTTTGATAGAAATTGCATCAATCCTCTTGCAATCCGGATCGTATATGGCTCTTCAACCACTAATGTATTGTATTTAAGTTTTTATTTTCTTCTTGCTAATTCTTTCATACTAACTCTTTTTTTCCTTCTTGCTAATTCCTTCATACTTACTCTTCTTGAGTTTGACTGTGGAGGAACTTTTCCCTTGGCACCAAGTTCAATTGTTGAACTTTCTTGAGTGGGAACCGCGGGACCTTTTCCTTTAATATCTACTACACTTTGCCCCCCTTGTTCCATTTGACTTATTTTTCGTTCAGCATCATCCTCCTTCTCATCCTCTGCTTCATATTCCTTTTGCAAATGCTCAAGTGCACAAGGGTTTCTTTTCTTTGATTCTTCATGCAATTCCCTTGCTTTTTTGCGTTCGACGGCCCTCGATTCTTTGGTAGAAGGCCTACCTTTTCTCTTCCCTCTAATTGGTTCCTTGACAGCGTACCCTGTGTGTGGAAACACGAAATAACTCAACTTCGTCAACCAAATTTTCCTTTGCGCCTTATCTAATGTATCGTATTTGTTGGCTAAAGCCTTTCTAACGTGGGTTTCGGCAAACGATGCACCAAAATCTTGCTTGACGATGGGTTCATCGAAAGACAATTGTTGCCAAAACGGATCAATATCTTCAATTGGGATCACACCGTCTTCTTCGTACTTGGGCAACAAATGCCGGCAGGGAAATCCCAAACTTGACATGTTAGGACAAGCACATTCTTCTTCTCCGTGTAAGTTGCCCAATCTATAGTGCTTTACTTCGTACATTATCTTCTCAATAGCACAATGCGACACCTTATAAAAAATACTTTGGAGCAATGGTTCGTCCTTATAGCTGACGTGTTTTCTAGAAAGGCTTTTTTCAAAAGATTCCTTAACTCTGTCAAGGTCACGGAGAAAATAATCGTGCATCGCTTCGAAGACCGTAACAAACCCACCATCAGAATTATGAAGCTTCTTCTTCATTCTGTTGTGAGATGACTCCACGGTACTTGTAGCTTGGTTGTCAAAGTGCCTATATTGGTTTGTGAACGCCGCTACAAACTTCTCTTTGTGGGGATTCAACCAATGCTCCATCAAATAGTTCACAACTTTTGGATAATTACTCCAATGCAAGCATAACATACGAACATTTTCTTCATAATCTTCCTTGACCATGTCAAAGCGTCCCATTCAGTTTGGAAAGTAGCCCATTTTAGTTACGCCAACTTGTCATCCTCCTCGAATTTTTCTTTGGCCGTTTCTTGTTCTGAAACCGGCAATTTTTTAATTCTCTCCATCTCGCTTTTCTTTGTTGGCCGAATAATCGTTTTGCACTTGGTTTGAATATTGTTCCACAAGTGGAACGTGCAAAGAAGATGATGAGCATCTGGGAATACCCTTGCAATGGCATTCATCAAGCCTTGTTCTTTGTCGGTGATAATTACCTTAGGGGTATATCCTTCAACGTAGAATAATTTAATTTGTTCCAATGCCCACACATAGCTTTCTTCGAGCTCGTTTCTCAAGAAGCAAAAGGTAACACTAAACGGGGACTTGGTAGAAGTTTGCCCTACAACATTCAAAACCAGAAGCTCATACTTGTTAGTTTTGTACGTGCAATCCATCATAAGCACTTGATGGAAGCACCGTGCTAACTTTATAAACTCGGAATGAGCCAATATAATATGCTTAATTTCTTTATTCTCATCTTCTTCGTGAAACATGGTGTAGTTTTTCGTCTCCCCCAAGTACAAAAGTTGTTGGATCGGGTCCCTTTTTTCCCATTTCTCACGCTTCAACTTGGCTTTGGCGTTGTAGATTGTCTCCAACGTAGACACATTATTTGAGTTTATTTTCTTCAAGTGCCCGAGTATATCACTGGGTTTCAAACGCTTTTCCGTCATATCGTTTACGATGAGCTTTTATTCCTTGGTAAGCCGGGCCATAGAAGGATGCGTTAACAAAGTCTCTGGTGGTAGGAGGTTGTGACGACCGCATACAACTGTAGACAAGAACCACTTATTCTCGTTGTTCTTACGAAATTGAAGCTTGAAAGGACATCACGTCTTCTTAGTGTAAGTTTTTCGCTTGATCTTCGTCTTTGGTACATACTCAGTACCCTTTTTTGCATGTCTTGTGTATTGTCCACTACACTCACAAACCATTTGAAAGCGGTTGTGTTTTTGTTGGTTGTTACAAACAATCACACACATGATGAGTTTCCCATGTTCTGTAGACCACTTCTTTGCATCATCTTTTTTATCCCAAGTCTGCATGGTCCAAGAACAGAAAGTTAGGAGAGAAAAAAATAGCATTATGTTAGATGTTGAAAGGGATTAACAACTTATCAATAACCTACCAGGTCGTTCAAATAGTGATCCGTAGTATCTATAGTTTCAATATCATTTGGAGGAGGCTGATCATTCATTGGTTGAGTTACGACCGCGAGCTGAACAAAAGAGATCAAGGCCAAGCGTCAGACAAAACACTAAAACCAATAAGTTTACGGTTGGGTTAGAAGCGTCAGACCCAACCGTATAATCGACGGACCCAACTGTAATACAACAAAAAAAGCCAAACCAATGTTACGGTTAGGTTAAAGACTAAAACCCAACCGTATCATGAAACACAAATACCCATGCACGTAATAAGTTACGGTTGGATTTTTGGTAACCACCCAACCGTAAACCTGTAAAACTCTATTTTTCAGAAACACAAATGTATAGTTACGGTTGGGTTTTGGCTTAAAACCCAACCGTAACCATGATGGTGTAACAAAAAAAAAAAACTGATTATGCACCTCATTTCCTTAAATATCAGCAAAAATGAAAAGGAGTTTAAGTTAGAATGATACCTGACTATTCTCAGCAGTTGAATCTTCACTTTGACGACTACTTTCTCCATTTGGTTTAGTTTCACCATCACAACTTACACTTAAAACCTCTCTACCATCCAAATAATCATACATAGTTGGGTCTCCCTCAATGGGTATGTAGAATTTAGTTTGGAAATCATACAAGGATTCACCCTCCACAAATTTGCCACTAGAATCACTCATTTTGGGTTTTTTCAAAATTTTGGGTTAAAAACTCTGTTATCTCTCTTCCACTTTTACCACCAACATAAAACAAATACAAGACTGATTTAAGCATAAAAAATGAAGAATATAGGAAATGAAGATGATCATTTACGGTTGGGTTTCAAGAAATCACCCAACCGTAACTACATTTCCACTAAAAAAATTATGTTTACGGTTGGGTCCGATAGTTAAACCCAACCGTAATATAATTTGCAATAAAATAACATGTTTGTTACGGTTAGGTTGCATTACAAAACCCCAACCGTAAATGATCATCCCACTTAAACTAACATTAAAATTTACGGTTGCTTTCTAAGCCAAAACCCAACCGTAATATAACTTTACAAAAACCACAAATTTGTTACGGTTGGGTTTCATTACAAAACCCAACCGTAAATTATCCCTGAATAGTGACAAAAAAAATACAATTCCAACGTTTTTTTTTTTTAAATCTAGCCGTTGCGAATTTTTTCCCTATAAAAGGAAACCTTTCCTTTTCACTTTCTCATTATTCTCTATCCCTTTCATTCTCATTATAATTCTACACTTTCCAACTCATTCTCACCATACCCTTTCAACCATTAAAAATGGTTCGATACATGAATAATGAAGATGTTGCAATTGTTCGAGGGTGGGTTACGATGATAGACCACGCTTACGAGAAAGCCTTCTATAACAACAATAGAAACGTTGTTATACCTGAAAATTGGATGGACTGTCAGGAGGACGATTCTTGGTGGGAGCGTGTGTTTGAAATGTTTGTGGCATTACGCGGGAATAGATATCGGAGGACGTGCAGTACCATCAAGGGACGCTTTGAGGCGTTGTATGAAGAAATGGAAAACCTAAAACTGGAAATGAAATGAGAGTTGAAGCATTTCCCAACGAAACCAATGTGGAAAGAGTAACTGTGTCAATTTAAATCGTTTTTTCTCAAAAAATATTTAAAATAATGAAACTTATAATTGATTTATTTTTTTCAGCATGCCATGGCTAGGGCGCAGTATAAAATCAAATATGGGAAGGAGTTCAAGCATACAGATTGCTATCATATCTTGGAACAAAGTTTCTATCCTGATTTTCGCCGTTATGATTAAGTGTTTAAGTGTTTAAGTGTAATCATCTAATGATCTACTGTATTTCGTTTCCTTTGGTTCTTCCTTTAATGTTAAAAATAAGGTTCTTCACAACTCTGGTATTTGATAAGAAAATGAACTAAACCCAAGCATAACTAATTTTGTCTTAAAAACTGCTTTTACGGTTGGCTTCCATGACTCAACCCAACCGTAACTAAAATTCATACTACAAACATTCATATTTACGGTTGGGTTCTATTACTAAACCCAACCGTAAAAAAATTGAACTAACAACGCAACTAGATTACGGTTGGGTTTTAAGGCAAAACCCAACCGTAACAATATGGTAAAATATACACTAATACTAACACTACAAGTTACGGTTGGGTTAGGTGAGCCTTCCCAACCGTAACTACATTTCACTGTAAAAATCATTTGACGGTTGGGTTCGATTACTAAACCCAACCGTAAATAAATTGTAGAAACACCACAACTAGATTACGGTTGGGTTTCACCTCAAAACCCAACCGTAAATTCTGCGGGATTCTCAAAATGTCTGAATTTCCGTCTCCTTAAAGTACACAATTCCAACGGATTTTTTGTTTCAAAAATCTAGCCGTTGGTTCCTTTTTCCCTATAAAAGGAAACCGTTACTTGTCACTTTCTCATTATTCTCTATCCCTTTCATTCTCATTATAATTCTAGACTTTCTCATTATTCTCACCATACCCTTTCAACCACTAAAAATGGTAAACACATACACGAATGATGAAGATGTTGCAATTGTTCGAGCGTGGCATACGATGCTAGAGCATGCTTACGATAGAGCCTTCTATAACAACAATAACAACGTTGTTTCACAACAAAATTGGTATGAGGGTCAAGATACCGAAGAATGGTGGAAGCGGGTATTTCGAATGTTTGCGGCATTAGAGGGGAATGTAAATCATAGGCCGTGGAGAGCCATCAAGAGACGGTTAGAGACGTTGTATCGACAAATGAACAACTTAAAACTGGAAAAGCAAATGAGATTCGAAGCAAATCCCTACGAGAACGGTGCGGAAAGAGTAAGTTTGTCGATTAATAAATCGTTAATTAAAAAGATATTTCAAAAACTCAAACTAATAATTGATTTGTTTTTTTCAGCATGTGTTGTCTATGGAGCAGTATAGAATCAAATATGGGGAGGAGTTCAAGCATACAGATTGCTACCGTATTATGGAAACAAGTCGGGTGTTTGATTATCGCCATTATCTTTAAGTGTTTAAGTGTAATCATCCAATGGTCTATTGTATTTCGTTTCCTTTGTTTTTTTCCTTTAATGTACTACTTTAAATCTATTACAATAGAAGGAATAAGTTACAAAGTTGTGTTTTAAACCCAATTTGGAGTATATTGAAAATCAAAAAACAGTTAACAGAACCACTTACGGTTGGGTCCGATAACTAAACCCAACCGTAATACATTTTGTACAAACACCACAACTTGTCTACGGTTGGGTTTTAAGGCAAAACCAAACCGTAATTCTGTGTTGAAATTGAAACAAAAATTAACAGAATATGTTACGGTTGGATTATAAGCCAAACCCAACCGTAAGTTCTACTGGCTACGGTTGGGTTTTAAGGCAAAACTCAACCGTAATTATGTGTTGAAATTGGAACAAATATTAACAGAACTGTTACGGTTGGGTTATAAGCCAAAACCCAATCGTAAATCCTACTGGATAACACAAATTTGGATTTTCTAATTTGTGTGTTTTTCGTTTTTTCTTTGTTTCAAACACCCAATTTACCTTCAATCTAGTAAAAATGATTGAATTATTTCAAAATTTTGGTTTTTAAAACTCATATTTAACAAAAAAAAAATCAATTCTCAAAAGGATGAGTTACGGTTGGTTTTTCCTTTAAAACCCAACCGTAACTATGAGAAAAATGGTGTTCATCATTTTCTTCTACTTACGGTTGGGTATGGTTTAAAACTCAACCGTAACTTTGCACAAAACATGTTGTTCATCACTGTTCTTTGATTTACGGTTGGGTTTTTTTGAAAACCCAACCGTAAAACTAGCCAAAAATTGGTGTTCATCATTGTTCTTTGATTTACGGTTGGGTTTTGTTTAAAACCCAACCGTAAATCTGGCCAAAAATTGGTGTTATTCGGTTTTCTTATGGTTACGGTTGGGTTCGACATGAAACCCAACCGTAAATTTCTCTGAACAACAAAATTTGAATCTTTCAAATCGTGATTTCATCAAGTTTTTCATCCCACCAAACACAAATTCAAATAATTTTTTTTTTTCAAATCATTTGATTAGGTCAAAGATTATGTTTAATTAATCATGATTAGTTTAAATTAATCTTAACTAATTAATTAATTAAGATTACTAATGAGGGGTGGTTTGGGTATTGTAAAAATATTATGGATAAGGGGTTTTTGTGTTTTACTTCATAATGTCCCTATTTAATCTTATTAGAGGAGCCCCTAAATCAATTTTGGAGCCCCTATATCTCCCTTCTTAAAGATGGTTTACCTTCTTCCTATTTGGTTGATTCATTTCAAACTATAAATTTTATAACTAACCGACTGCCTACAAGATCGATACATTTTATATCCCAATCTCATAAATTATTTCACCTCAAGCCGGTTTATGTTCTTTTTTTAACTTTTAGCGTTCTTGATATCCTCGACTTAAGTTTTTTGCGGACAACAAGCTCCAGCCTAGAAGTATATACATTGTATTTTCTTAGGTTGTAGCTCTATTAAGGCTAGGTTGTTTGGATCCTTCATCAGGCAGGGTTTATATGTATTCTTCAATGAAGCTGAGTTTTTATTTGCTACTTTAACTTGCGGTATCTCTACTCCACCACCAATTCACGATTTCCTTCTAATTATGTTTCTTCTGCATCACCAACAACTTAGGATCAGCTAGACAAATCTGTTGCACATGTTGTTGCTCTATCTCCTCAGTCTAATGTTCAAATTGTTAATGATATCAAAATACAAACAAGGGGTAAATATGGTATTTTTAAGCCTAAGTTTTTTAGAGCATTGCTCGGTTGAACCTACATGCATTGGCATGTCAAATCTGCTATCAAATTTAAATGTAAAAATTCTTTTTGATTTAATCTACTAAAGTCAGTTTCGGATTAGGTTGGGTAGTAAAGTTACAAAATTCACTCAAGTTACCCTTGAAGACTAAAGATCGAAATCACACAAAGGCATCAATTGAAGAAATTCATCAAGGTTAGTAACAAAGACTTTGATTTTATTTACGGACTCTTTTTCCTTCAAATTATCTATCTTTCGAAGCAAAGTCGAAGACTTTAATATTGAGTGAAATGTAAAAAATGAACTCGTCATGCATTAGCAAGCTTTTGCTACATCTAGTGAAGTTTAAAATTCAAGATTCTGCTGGTTGAAATTGAAAACTAGGATTAAGAGAAAAATCATATGTGAGTAAATAAGAGTCTAGGTTCGCAAGCCTAATTTTTGAGTTTGCAAACCTATTAAGTAGTTTTTCACACTGATAACCTTCGTTCTCTTGAGTTCGCGAACAAAAGAATTCTCCTGATGATTTTGTCACTTGAGTTCGCAAGCCTAAGCTCGAAGAATCTTTTTTTTCTTGAGTTTACATACCTATTCTTTGTGTTCGCGAACATAAATTAGAAAAGTTTCTCCTGGACACTTTTTTTAATTGAGTTCGCAACCTAGTTTCTTGGGTTCGTGAACCTAAAGTGTAAAACGTCCATAACTTATTTTTGGTAATAGTTACACTTTCCTTCTTTGTTTTCAAGTAAAACTTTTCATACGCTTGTGGTAGCCATTCTTGGTATTATCCCGTGCGACAAAAGTTATTCGGTTTTTCCAAGAATCGGTCAATTTGTGAACCAAGTTTTTTATTTTGATTCAAGAATTTGCAGCATGTACGTACATTGCCTATTTTTAGCAGTTTGAAGTTATCTTTGGAAGTAACTTACGTAAGGTAATTATTTTCCGCTTAAGCGTTTCCATACTTCGAACTGAGGAAAAAACAGCAATGCAAATAAAGTTCAAACTTAGGAAACAAACTCATTTTGTATCTACGAAAAAAAGTTTTTCTAAGAAGTATTGAGATTACTTTGGTTGCATGAAATACATTGGTTTAATCTTAAGCAACCTATCTTTGATCATTCATTACAAAGAACACCATGCAACATATACCTTCATCCCTTACATGTTATGTATCTTATTGCATAAGAGGTCGTCCTCCAAATATAGGTTCCTTATGAACATAATTAGGTGCGACTTTGAAATCTTCACTCGGGATCATAAAGCAAAGGCCAATCTAGATTTCAGATCCTGTAATCTTGTCTTAATCATCGTAGTTCTTTTCTATTCAAAGGTCCTTCTCTTCTGATATAAGGAAATTTAAGAACTATCGACCAAGAGTCAAGATTTGATGGAAACTTCGTAATGGTGTTCATTGTATCAACTTAGAATTTACACAAGTTATTTTGATGTAGGACTTGTTTCTAAGATCGTCCTTGTGAGATAAAGTCAATTAGCTATCTTTATTGATTGAACAATTGGTTTTTTCTAAAAATCAAAAAGAGACTTTCATTAACCTAGACTTATCGTCTAAAAGAGATCAAGTTAGCCGTCTTGTTGGAGGAAGGGTAGCGCTACTATTTACGAAGAATTATGGATCAACTCTTATGCTTGTAAAGTGTATACGTAGGGGCACAACTGAACCAGGGTAACTGGGAAGGCATATTGTGTCTCAACTACATCCAATCTGAAGTTTGATAATAGGCTAGTGGTTTTAATGGCTTAATTCAGTGTGTGTTCACAATTGAATGAGGTCCCATGGTTTTTATGTATATTGCAACTTCCTTATCAATAAAATTTTCTAGCGCATTGTTTTGATTTTTTCCGCATTATATTGATTGTTTAATTATAATTGAAGTACAAGCAAGTTGTATGTTAAAGATTCTTGTTGAGAAGAATCTTGAATATATATTATCAAAGGATCTTCCCTATCAATTTATATCTTGAATAAAGATCAGCCATGGAATTGTCTTATAGGTTCAAAACGAAAAAATTGGTGGTGCACTAGGTACATACCTTGTCTTTTTCAGTCTTTGTTTGCAACAAAATATCTTTTATTTTGCAGCTTATTCGTGCACAAGTTTGCCTACTGCTCCATCTAATTTTACTCAAGCTAATAAGGATCCAATTTTTTAATAAAAAAACAAAATAAATCTAAGTTCAATGTTTTTCTTCAAACAGACACTTGCACACTAGTTCCTTCCACAACTTCTATGAAGAGTCTACAAGGTCAAGACTAGTTATGATGGCTCTCTTGAAAAATACAAATCTAGGCTTGTAGCAATAGGTTTTTCCATTAACAAGTTGGTCCTGACTACACTGAAACTTTCAGTTCAGTAGCCAAGCGAACTACGTACTATAAGGTTTATTTTATCTTTGATAGTTCATTTTGACTGGAAAATTTCCCCAAATGATCTTAGCCATGCCTTTCTCTATGGAGATTTGCAAAAGAAGGCTTTTATGTCACAACCACAAAGATTTGTAGATGAGAAACATCCAAACTATGTATGTAAGTTTCATAAGTCCTTATATGTCCTAAAACAAGCCCCAAGGGCATGGGATGACAAGTTAAATTCAGTTATCCATGATCTTGTTTTATTTCTTCTATAACATACACATCTTTATTTGTTAGTAAACTTGGTAAAATGATTACTATCGCTTGGTGTATGTGGATGATATTATGGTAACTGGAAACTCTTAGGCTCATTGTGATGAGGTAATTTCTTCTTTCAGTTCACAATTTTCAGTTTAACATATATGGGACTTGCATTATTTTTGGGTCCTCGGATTAAAAAGAATTCCTTTATTATTTTCCTAAGTCATACTAATTATGCAGTTGATATGCTCACCAAGACTAATATGTTAGGGGTAAAGCCTCTTTCTAGACCAGTTGTTACTAAGCTCAAATTGAGCAGTTTTGGTGGGGAATATCTCCCTGATCCATCTGAGTATAAATCACTTGTAACAGCTTTGCAAATTTTTACTTGGACTATATCAGAAATCAGCTATCTTGTGCATCAAATCTGTCGGTTCGTGTATTGTCCTATAATTGTTCATCTCACTGCTACCAAAAGAATTTTGATATTCATCAAGGGGTCAATAGATCATGGTTTGTATTTTAAAAAAGGATTGGATGCCATTTAAGGTTATAGTGATGTAGGTCGGGCAGGTTCTCCTGATGACAAGTGGTCAACTAGTGGGTGTTGCATATTTTTTTGGCTCAAATCCAATTTCTTGGTCATCTAAGAAGCATCCTATAGTTGGAAGATCAAGTATTGCAGTTGGGATAGTATAAATTTGTTAACTCTTGAAAGGATTTTACATCTTTCTCCAATCCCATCATCTTTCTTATGTGACAATGTCAATTCTTTGTTATCGGCATCTAATCATACGTTTCATTCCGCTACGAAAACATGTCGACTGACTTTAATTTTGTAAGAAAGTTGGTGCAAAGAAGTCTTTTCCTAACCTTATATTTCTACTTTGGACCGAACTACTGATATATTCACAAAGGACCTCCATAGTCTTAAATATCAGTCTCTCAAAGACAAGTTGTAAGTTTACTCTATCAACCAATTCATCTGGGGGGGTAATAACGCCGATGTTCTTCGCACTCCTGACTTACATTCTTTGTGTACATTAGTGTAGGTTAGAATTTTGTTTTTTTTTTCATCTCGACCTCTACACGTGTATGTTGCCTGTTTATTCTTGTAGATGTCCTAAGTCGGTTAGTACAACTATAAGTAGTTGTGCGTTTTGTAATTATCAATTTCATCCAATACAATTATGTTTTTACCATGATATAGCACTACAATTATGTTTTTACCATGGTGGAGGAAGAGAAAATACCCAAAGTTAGTTATGTTTTCTATTTTCACCTTATTAATTATATAGTCAGTTCTCTTGGACTAAGACTTAGCTTCTAGCTTCCTCAGAGTTTTTTTTTTGATCGATTTAATTCGAGTTAGACGAGTTTCACTGAAAAATCTCACACCAAAAATATGGCATTTAGATCTTTCATAGCCAAAGCCGAAAAATTCACCAAAATAGTTGAAGTTGAGTATTTTAATGTAGAAACTATCGTTTAGTCCTAATATAAATAATATTGTGTTAGTTTGATCCCGTTGACCTGGTCAAATTATTGTTTAGTCCTTTTAAAAATATAAAATATATGTTTGGTTCAAATATTATTTTTGGGTCCTAGGGTGAACATTACTCACACAAAAAGAGCGTTATCATTTTTTTAAATTAGTGTCATATTTCTCTCTAATTTTCTTTCTCTTCTAAAAGTATAGAAAAAGTCTTAAAATTTAAATGTCTCTTAAACAATAAGTCGAAATTTAACAAATTTTATATATTCGGAAAGCTCTCGACGAGATCTACAAAATAAATACCACTTTCACTATTTTTTGAAGCTTTATTTCTTATATGCAAACACTAATACATGATAAACCTAGTTTATTAGAAACGATAGAAAAGTCGCAACAACCTAGAAGAATCAATGAATCAAAATCTTTCTCTAGGATTTGGGCACACTAGATAAAGCGTTATTCTCTCCATTAGCCATAAAAACATTTGCTTTTAAGCTCTTAAATCCATTTGATAAATCGTATATATATATAGCTAGTGGAGTCATCTTAAATTTATATGGTACTGGAATTTAATCGGTTATATCATTTATTAGAACTGCTTAAAGGCTTAAACAGCTCCATGTGATTAATATAGTTCATGCATGCATGTCTCTGTATATGGATAAATTCCATCCATTGCTTGAGGAAATTATTTGAAGCATGGACTTTTTTTTTCCTTCTCCTCTTCCTTGTGTTTGTTATATTGAAGTCAGTAAGATAATCCCTCAAGTGAAGGCCTGCAGAGACACTCAAATTGAGTATAATTGGCTTAATAGTTTATCCTTTAAGGGCTGACTTATCTTATTCCCTAATACCTTTGTTTTACGTTTTGTTTGGATGGAGTTTCTCTTCACCATTACTCCATCAGGATAGTGTTGGAATAAGGTTATTTGTCAACGCTCTCCGTGCGTATTGAATTGGAACACCTGCAGCTAAGAATACTAATCGGTACTCTCGCGTTCCTATATCTCAGTGCCTTCATTCAGCACATCCAAATTCCCGGTGACACAAATGTATGGATTGTACAAGTTTCACATAGAGAAAGATGGTTTTCATGAAAACTCAAATGGCCTATTCGGTGTAAATGTGTAACAATACATAGTAATCAAGCTATTGGTATATCAATTATCAAGTGTTGTTCTATATGAACAAGATTACTACCAAAAGTAAATTGAAATTTGAGTATAGTATTAGTGAACATGACTTTCAACTACGGCAAAAAAATCCCTTCTCGAGGTATTACCCACGGCTCCTAACGTTATGTTGCTGTAAAAAGTCTCTTTAATGCCTCAGTTTCCTCATCCTCAAAATAGAAGCATAACTTGTTCTTCCTTTGTCACGGGAGTTTGTCGACTGATAATGCAAAACTAAACCATCAGAAGTAAGCAAGGAATAATACTAAGATGGGTAATTGCTTTGGTAAGCAGTAAGCACGCTATATAATGCTTTTTTGATGTCGTTGGAAAAGGGGTGTTTCTTAATCCTAGTGTTAAATGGTGCGAAGTCTTTTGGCTCTTCGTGCCTGATTGGGACCTCGAGGTGGTTTTTAGTATCTCGGATGCTGAAACTGCATAGGTTGAAATCTTTACTTTTGATCTTCCTAGATCTTTTTTACTTGTGCCAAACCAATTGTTCTGTGACTGCAACATCAGGGTTAACAAAGTTGAACTACCACAAAAACTTCAATGCTTGCTTTAGGTCACATTGAATATAAACAAACATTATAAACTTCCTACATACTAAGCAAAATAAATTACAAATAATAAGTGAAACCCTGAAGTCTAACGAAGTCTTGAACTTTAAGAAAAACAATTTGAATGGGAATCGCAATAACGAGTGTGGTGTTGACAGGTAACCTATTTTAACTCGACAGTCCAGCCCAATTTGTCCTCAGTAAGACCCATTTGTAAATTTGTAAGAGATGAATAGAGTTGTCGAGAAACAACACCCACTCCACTCTCCCCACCGTATGAAATCCTGCAGAAAATGAGAAATTCAGCATTTATGATTCTATCAAGACATAATAAATAACAAATCACCGTCTAATTTTCACATTTTAATTATTTGTTCCCAAGTGCGTATATGAAACACAAGGTTTACTAGACACAGAAGATAGCCTGTGAATGTTAGCAAATGGAAAAACTAATCAAAATGTCAGAAAACAACGTATCAAGAAGAAGACTACCTTTTGCCGAGATAAGTTATGCTGCCCACCGGTGATACAACCACAGCTGTTCCCGTACAGAAGACTTCTTCAGCATCAAGTAATTCCTCCACTGAGATAAGCCGCTCCTCAACCTTCATTTTACCAAAGCAGTGATTATGTATATATATATATAAAAACTGTTCTTCTAAAAATAAAATCCAGTATTTTCTGTTTAAAAAACAACTAAAACATTCCATGCGAGGAAATGATGAGCATGGTTCTATTATTGAGCAAACAAAGCTTCTCCAGCGTGACCAAGGAAAGAAGAGATACCAATGGGGAAGAGCACTTGAGAATTACATAAGAGAACATCCGGGCACAAGAATGGCATGTCAGCTAAGTAGATTTAGTTACTAGCACCTATAGAAGGGTGCTGCAGTCTTTAAATAAGTCATATGTTCCTTTTTCTAGGTTTTTTTTGCTAATGTAAGTAGTTATTAGGACACACTTTTCCGAGAGTTTTCAAAAGCAATCCCCCTAGTCAAATTGAGGCGATACAGCTTGGACATTCAAAATGGTAATTTTAGGAACCACTCTAGCTCTCACTCACTTGAATTTTACTGCTTTCATCACCCTTACATTCAGGAGCAGTTCAATTGCTGGTTTCAAGTTACAAAATTTCTATTCATCCCACGGTAAAACCCATGGACAAACCCACTTTTCCATTTTGGGAATACTTTCCCATATGCTAGTGGGCTATGTCCACTTACCCACATGCTAGGGGAGTTATTCCCCAAAGAGGAAAGTGGGTTTGACCGTGGGATGACTAGAATGATTGTTTAAGTTTCAACTCTGCTGTCCCAAAGTCCTTTCGCAATACACAGCTCAATCATATTTAACGGATATTAGGGTCAGTAAACAACAATTAGAGAGGCCAATAATGGGAAACATAATGCTAATCATTACTCACTAGCCATCACGGCCACTTTCGGCTGGAAGAAATTGAAGTCAAAAGTCCAAGCACTGTAACTAGTTGACCCAGCAGATGTTCTCTACCCTACTGTAACTACCATGTTAAAAATAGATCAACTTCTATCTTATCAGCCGTGATACTGGTGAAGCTCTTGGTAACTGATTCGAAATTTCAAACCATATACAAGACTCAGCCCTTTTTAATAAAAGCAAACTTATATTTCATGTTTGGAGCCTTACCAAATCCCAAGATGAATATCATATATGAAATGATGCATGCTCAATGATTTCAAACATTAAATGAGTGTACCTCGAAACCTTGACTACGGGCAACATCAATTATACTTTTACGCGTAATGCCCGGCAGAATCGTCCCTTTGATTGCTGGAGTAGATATGGTTTTACCCTAGAAAAGAAGAATCAAGCAAAATATTTTATCAGATTATATCACTGTTGAGAATGTTTATTGCTGCAAGGAACGAAAAGGCAACTTACTAATTTAGTAGAAACATCAAATTGTTATTCAGCATGACAAATGAAACATTCATCCCCCATACGAAGCAGGAATGGAAAAACTTAAGGCCCAGCAACCAGTAATACTATACCTTCACAAGAAACACATTACAAGAAGAAACCTCCTCCAGATATTTTTTGTGAGTAGAATCCAGATACAAAACATCAGAGTAGCCTTTTGCTTTAGCTGCAGATTGTGCCTTCAGGACCTACATGCAGATATATGATAATGTAATAATTATTGATCATACATTGATAAGCAGTGTAATCAGTCATAACGTTAAAACATTCATTCTAAACACCTATATTAAACATGGACAAACTTCAACGTTATTACGATCCTTGGAGTCACATGAAATCTATTTACAATTTCTCCTAACTGTGCTCAATCAATAGCAATAATTCTAATATGAAAGAAATAAATGAAATAAAGTAAGTAGACAAAACAAAAGACTTTTGTTGTTGCATACTTGCGTCCCTTTTTCTCATGAATTTAAGAACTAGACATAGTTAGAGATGCCAAATCTGAAGAGGTCAATCTAGATATCAAAATATCGCTACATAACTTACTGTCATACACGCTAAGCCACAGCGATTAAAATGAAAATAAACAATTCAAAGTAGAAATAACTTGCAACATAGTCAAAACTCATTACAAGTTTCGAGAAACTGAATAAAACTTGGAGTATGAAAATCTTAAAAGAAATCAATCATCTTCATCAAAAATAACCTCTCATCATCTCCAAATTGTTGGTCTTATATTATATGTAATACAGAAGTCATTTTTCTAGTGTATTGACAGTCAAGCATATTCTAAGAGATATTTAAGAGGAAGATAACCTAGTTTAGTTGTCTCAAAGATGCTAACATGATGAAAAGAACCAAGCAAAGTATTTCTAAGATTGTGTTTCTAGATGGTTTAAATTAGAAATAAGATACATGTCGCTAAACTACTTATGATTTCGGTTGGCATGGTCCAAGATTGAGAAAATAAAATCCCCGTTCAAGAAATCTGGCTCTGATTATGTCCTCTAATAACCAACCATAATTAATGGATCTTTTTCTCTCACAGGCTTACGAATATTATGTCTGGACTTATGCACAAAACAACTAGCCAAGAAGAAACTAAATAACAAAAGTGTTATGCTTTACGCTTTCATGATGCATATGTGTTTGTAGAAAACTAAAACCAGGTACACAAAATTAACTCACCGAAGCATAGTTGCCTATAGTCTTCACACCTCCAGTTCCTCCAGGAGTTGCACGATGAAAATCATTCTCAACTACCAAATTTATTGGTGCCAAACCCTCCTGCAATTGTTGAAATGAATATGTAAATATTTTGTTTCAACGGAACGAATATGTAATCACGAGACACCGATGGCGTACATACAGAACGTGATAACAAGGAATTCACAGAAATACATAATCCAGATACATATTCATATCCATCCAGTAATTTATTTGCCCATTATTCATTAAATAAGAGGTGTCGAGTAGAAGCAGAGTTATAGATAGAGAGCACAAACATATCAAAAGAAAATGCAACTAAGAAAGAGTAGTCATAAATGAGTTAGTCAGTAACCTTGAAGTAATTTCCGACAGGCGACACATAAATGAGAAATGTGTACTCAGGAGCGGGTGCAAGACCAAGAACTGCTCCGCTTCCCATGAGCAGTGGCCGGATGTATAACGCGCCTTTACCTACAGGCGGAATCTACAATGACACTACCACTTTTGTTATACTGAAGTTGGATGAGGATTTCCAAAGATAATAGTAAGATATTGACTTATTGATGAATGTAGGAAAATCACCCAGCGCTTATTTGCCAGCACGGTAAGCTTCACAGCTTCCACAAATTGTTCAACGGTAGGAGATGGCATGCACATTCTCTCAGCACCTTGAACCATTCGTGATGCATTTTCCTCAGGGCGAAATAACAGAATAGAACCATTTTCTTTCCTGTATGCCTTCAAACCTTCAAATAATCCCTGGAAGCAAAACAATATACCAAATTACATATGTACGCTGAATAATGCCTTCTGGATATGTTCCCAAATGCCCTCTGACGGCACTGGGCAAAGTCTCATTGTTAGTATGAAACAATTATTTCACAGTTGTAGTGTGCTAATACATCTTTTATTGTTTTTAGAATAATAAATTGATAGGTAACTACAGAACAATCTTAATCCAAAATCAGAATAACTAAATAGTAATGTAATTCATCCTCGAAACAACAAGAACGCATCGAGATAGACAATTGATCAATACATATCATGACTTTTACCAACTGCACAATACTTTAGCAAAATGATACACGGAGACCAAGACTTTCAATTCAAAAAGAGGATATTCAAAAAACACACCTGCCCATAATTTAAGACTCCAGATGATGGACTCAACTCAATATTCCCATAACGTTGTAATTCGCCTTTGGAAAAGTTTCCCCCTGTAGAACACTTAGACATATACATTTGGTCGGTTGGTACAAGGCCGAACCCCAGATTATCCCAGCATATATCAGCTAGCTCATCTTGTTCCCTGATTTTTTTCAGCTAATAAAATGTCAATAGTTGAACTTCTTTTATAAACACCACAAAATATGCAATTAAAACCTGTCATGATTACTTAAATCCTTACATGTATGAGTACAACCAATCAATTAATTTTGTATAAAACTTTGAAAATTAACTTGAAAACCCAGGTATTTATAGTAGTATCTTTTCAACACCAACAACCAGCGAGCAAAATATAAAAAAACTTTCTAGATTTGAGGAATGGGAAATACCAAGAGTATGAATCCTCATAACAGTTGATAAGATAATCGACGACGTTTGGATTAGAAACCCAAATTATTCAACCAATACTTTAAACAAAATACACACAAAAAGGAAAAAAAAGGAAGAAAAGAAGAAGCATAGTTTTAAATAGACATGCATTGTGGAGATCAATATACGCACCTAATAAGAGTTTCAGCTACAGTTCCTGAATCTCTACAAGTAATAGAAGAAGCTACTTGAAGAGGCGAAGATATACATTGATTCTGAAGCTGCATATACAGTACATACACGATTATCAAATGAACTAAATGAAAATCCAATAAAAGTGAAATTCATACCTAAAAGGATGAAACGAAAACAACACTAGGGTTATTTCATTCAGAATCGATTAAGAGTGAAAATAAGAAACAAGAAAAATAATTATACCTTGAAAGAAGAAGGAGAAAAGAGTTCTCTGGCATTATTGAAGCATGGAAGAATTGCATTGGAACATTTAGTGTGATGTTTGGTCTGGATGATGAGACTTCCTCCTCCAACTCCATGGACGGCGCTGATCTCCATCTCTTTCTTTCTCTTCTGTTTCCCTACTTCGTTTGTGGGTATTCTTCTACTGACGTCACCAAAATTAGTCAAATATTGTTGAGTTTGATAAGAAAAATGAGGCCGAGTCCTGACTAGAGCGGTCAGGACTCAGGAGCTGACTTTTATTAAAAGTTTACCCTACTCACGTTGTTCTCGGTATACAAATCAAATGGGACACTGGATGGGGCATTAAATTTCACACTGTTTCTTAACGGCGTTAAATTAACGGTTTACAGAAAAAGACAGTCATCCGTTGTTCTTAACGCCTTGTTTGTTTGGATTTGATTCGGGATATGAATCTAATTTGAATTGTTCTTTTTATTTTATTGATGTTTAACTCTGATCATACCTGATTTGTTGAGCACATATCTGACTGGATTAAAAAAATATTATAATTTTATTTTTTAATAATTTTTAAATCAGATATAATAAGTCAGACTCACATGAATAAGATTTAGACGAATCGGTTGAGTCAGAATAGACAGTGGTTGACTATTTCTTTCACACCCAACAGGCCAACACGTCCAATTGGACTTTCAATTCAATATACTTAGAAATTTTGTGCTAAAGTCGTATGGTTTTACTATATAGGTAATCGAGGGATTCGATTTCAAGTTACTTACCTTACGAGAGGCATGCTAACAATATATATTGTTGGACGTAAGCAACACAAATATAAAAATAAGTCACATAGCATATCACGTAAAGGTAAGATTGGGGAAGATGTTGAAGACACTGCACAGTAGAGAAGAGTAGCCAACTTAAGAACCGTAAAGGGGTGTTATCCTACCCAAACCAGAGGCGCCTCGTTGTATGCCCCAATGTCTATGCTCTTTTCTTCTAAGATGCCAATTAAGGTTTTTCTCCAATATATGTGTAGCCCATAATTAAAATAGTAAACTGCATTCTAATCTATAAGTTTTGTTTTTTAATAAATTTTGCATAAAAAGAAAGAAAGAATAATAACTTCGCATTTGATGGACCACAGTTTTTTTGAACGAGAAAAAATTGTATATCTGGTGGAATGTGATAGGATTTTAGAATACTATATATAAAATAACCGCAATCGCAGGTGTCTACAATGCAGACAACGGTAAATACGGGTCGAACCCACATGGAGCGAGAATAATACTGCAATCAATATCTCTAATCAACTAATCAAGAATTATATTTTTGGATTTTTCGGAATAAAATTAAAGAAAGAAAAATAAATTAAACTAATAAAATAAATCAAACGGGAGAAACAATAACCAGAGTTTTCAGTATCCACCACTATTTTTATTTAATTACTGAAGTGAAACATAACTCTTGAATATTCATCTATTGTTCGTTCTATCAATATCACCTATTATATGTATTAGAGTCGCAAATATCACTGGAACACCCTAAGCATGGCGCATCAAAAGCTCTAAGTCTCATGCATACACCATCTAATTGCGTTGGTGAGAAAATAATATGAAACTAATTATAGGTTCACAACTAATATTTGGCTCTTCTAAGCATACCCCATCTAAGGATTTAACCCAAGCATGAAATATCAAATAAGTAGACAAAGATATTTGCTATCCTATTAATTATGCGCATAGTGATGTGATTTTTAATAGTGGTAAATATGGTTTGATTCTGGACTTGTGAAGATTCGATTTCTAGATCTAATTTTATTAACTAAAAAAAATAAAGAGGATTGAAACAAATTTGATTTGAAATAGATGAGAAGAACTAGGGTTAAGGATTCCACTTTTAACCAATAACTCAAGTGATAAAATCGTACAATTCTTGTGTTCAGTTTAATCAAAACATTGCCAAAGTTAGGTTCTCAAAATAATAGTTGTAAATCGTAAGCATGAGACATAAAAAGCAATAAACCTAGCATGAATCATCAAAAGAAAACACAACTACTTGATAAAAACCATTTTTTCAATTAATTCAAAGCAATTAATAAATAAAATAGAAGCTACCACTTAATTGTTGGAAAATAGCTTCCTCCGTCGCCGCGGTGATGGTGATTAGCTCATTGTAATGGAAACGCACTCAAAATAGGTTTTCATTGCTCAAAAAGTGCTTACAATGGTGAAAGAGAAGTAACACAGGAGTTTTGATACGCTCATAAACGTTATAGAGAAGTGTAGTATGTGTTAAAGAAGAAAGAAAAGAGAATAGGAAAGAAAGACGGACTTGAAGTGCCTCAGAAGCTTAATACACGACTGTATCACCGACAGTAATAACTACAGTTTCTTCCCGCCTTATGTTCTTCTTCTTCTCTCTTACAGCAACAGAACTCGTTTCTTCCTGAATTTTTTTGCGGTGATCTGTGCTGCCTACAGATAGCGATTTCTTCACTTCTCTTCGGTATATATAGGGTAAGCAAACCCCAAAGAGTCTTTTAAGTCGATTAGAACTCTTAAAACTCGTTCAACTCAATCTCAAATTCTTTGTTATCCGAAACTTACCCGGACTCCATTTTTCCAGCCAAATTCACTTCCGTGTCCAATTCTTTCGGCTAAAACACGTTTTTGACGTCTGTTGTTGATATTCTAGCTATCTAATTCACTTTGGGTGAATTAGATTCACCCCAAATCGCTAAAATTATGTACACATAAGTGAACAGAAGCTTCTCCCGATGGTTTCTCTTCTTCTCGCCATTTTCAAGTATTTGAAATTAAAGGGGGCTGCCCCCAATCCAAATTGTGGGTGCCTTAATCACTTTTGTTGGGTGCCTTTAACACTTTTCGAGCCGATTTTTTCGCAAATGTTTATTTCTCAAGAATGCCTACGAAAATACAAAAAACCATAAAAAGTACAAAATCGAACACTAGTAAAATAGGTAATCGAGCGTAATTTAGAAACAAAAATGTGTCTATCACATAGGTTACTGTATTGTACAGAACCGGTGAAGCAACAACTAATTTTTCATTAAATCAATAAATTAAAATCATAGAATTAATCTATTAAAATCATAATAGTCTGTATAAAATAATTCGATTCAATTGATCTAAAACTTTATGTGGTTTCAACATTAAACCCTAGCTACAAATTAATTAGCAAGACATGGATTTGGGTTTCTCAAAACCCATAAAAATAATTAAGAAAAATAAAGAGGGAGAAGATTGAACCCTTAATTGTGGCTTTTCCACTTCTGGTTTTCTTCCTTTATTGTTCTCTGTGTCTGTAAAACTCCCCAGCTGAGCTTCCCCTTTCTGTCTCTACTTTTGACTCCGCCTGCCAATCCACTTCTTCACGCCACCAACCACAGCACTTTTCCCTTTCTCTCCTGCGTACTCTGACGCCTCTCTCCTCCCTTCTCCCTAGCCGCACACTACAAAACCTAAAAAGAAAACTAAGAAGTAAAATCCCCCAAAACTTTCACACCGTCCTTTCTTTTTATATTCCCCCAATCACACGTCTCAATCAATAGCCTACTCCCTCTCTCTACTCTATCTATCTGACCACTAACTCCTCCACGTGACAAGAAAAGCTAACACCACCCTCTCTCTCTAATTCTTTTCTTCTTTAGTTCACGTGATGTTCGCACTCTTCCTACTTCATCAAGCTACCCCTACTCTACCCAACACCTAATTTTCATTCTCTCCAAGCCACCAACTGTACCTTCACTCCACACTACTCTATCACCTACCTACTTCCTCTCTCCCATGGGCTATTCTTCTCCAACTTCTATTTACTCGGTCAACATCCCCAAAAGAGTAATGCACTACTCTGACGTACAGCCCATCACGTCTGTCTTATGTTTGCCCAACCAAGCCACTCAACCAGAAAACTCCACTTTTTCTTAGATGTCGGAGCCGGTTAACTCTTCCTCTCTTCGATGCCGTGAGTAATATTGGGTGTTTTTTCTTTTGCAAACGCCATTTAGCTAATTTATTTGTAATCTTGGGTTTTAAGTTTATAACCTATAAATACATAAAAATAATAAAATTAGTACAAAATCAAACACTAGCAAATATAAATTAGGTGATAAATATGTATAAATTAAGTGCCCATCAAATACCCACAAACCTATATTTTGCTACTCCTCGAGCAAGACTAATCTAAAAAAAAAAAAAATCCAAACTCGCTTTCGCAGGAATCACGATTACATTTAGCATATGTAATAAGCCTTTAAACCCAGAAGTGGCCTTAGCGGACGAGTTTTGTCTCGTGAGGGTTTACAAGAGATATACTCACAAAACCTTTACTCCAAATTCTAGCTACCTATGAACGATTGAGGATAGACACTAAACAAGCTATTTAGTTGGCATACTAAATTCTTCGGCTGTATGAATCATTACCCTGTATGAATCCAATTGTTGTAGACGAGCTTTCACTCAGCGTACTAAAATTCATATAAAAATGCAAACTCTACTCAAATAATCATTAAACATCCAAAGCTGGATAAAAATTCACATTGCTCGAAATCAATCAAATTCAAACACAATGATAGATTAGAAGATGAAAATGGAAGTAATGAATGGTGCATATGTTGACTAAGGTGAACGGTGTTTCCCAAAATATTAGTATAAAAAGTCCAGCTCGGATGCTCCTATTTTTATTATTATTATTTATATACATAATTTTTTCTTTTTTCTTTTTTCTTTTTTTTTCACGACTACATGATTAGATCTTTTGAATCTAAGCTCATGCTCGTTTTCAGCAAATTACATGAAAGTTCCCATGGATCCTGCATTTCACGCTTGCTTAGGCGACAAAGATAGGGAGAACACACACATATTGCTATCAAAGTGTCAATTTTTTTATTTTTTTTATTTTTTTTCAACAAAATTAAATTTCTAACGCATCCGAGCTACGACCTTATGGCAATACTAGGGCCCCACCAAATCACTTAGAGAAACATAAAATTGCAAAAATAAAAATAGAAAGTGATATGATTATGATGATTCCGAGATATGCTTGTTCAATGATTATCATGTTATTTATAACACCTGAGTGCATCCAGATATGAATAGACCATTTAGCTGGGCACACCAATTCGTATAGATAACAACTATGTTTCCATCTACCTAGAATGGTTAGTGTCATCCTGAATAATTCACAAGTTTCTAAATTTTGGAGTTTCTTATTGGCATCAATTTTCTGAAACTCTACCCCCAAACCTAAATTTAACATTGTCCTCAATGTTTCAAACCGTGCAACCTAGAATGGTATGCAATAAATATAAATAAGAGAAACAAATGTAAATCAAATAGAAGGGATTGGAGCGTCTCACCTGTTGACGCAAGAAAAGCAGTATTCTCTGTAACACATATCAAATGATAGTAATAACAAAGGACACCAGAAATAAAAATAAACAAAAATCCTAAAAGAAAATAAGAACAAGAAAATAAGAATCTACCTACTGGATAAGTACATAAAGAATCCCCATACACTAACAACCTAAAAATTTCGGATCAACCCAAAATACAATATATACAAATGACAGCTTCACAATTATGTTACGGCAACACAGAGACACTGAAACTATCAAAAATAGAGGATTACCCCCAAACCAAGTTTTTACTACACTGGGAAGTGCGTAAAGAACAAAATATGGGGATAATATTGGGATTGGGGAAATACTGGTTGGTTCATGCACAGTGTCAGGAACATGCAAGTCCTCGATGCAAAGTGATCCAACAAAACTTGAGAAGCACACAATTTTAACCCTAAATTAGGTAATTTTTGGAAGTCTAGGGGTCTAGAAACAACCTCTAAGTCGGGTGAATGATCTTGTGAGATAGATTCATATATAGAATTAGGCAAATCATCTACACAATCATCCAAAGGGTCATCTATATGTTCTGTTTGGAACAGAGAGTCACTACAAGACTGATCATCATCAGCATATAATCTCTGGCATTCCAGAACTCTCAATCTTTGTTCCAAGCTAAGCGGTCTGTGTTTATAATACTTTTCATATATCATTACAGGTGATTCTTCACTTACCTCAGGTGAAGCAAGAACTTCATTATGCCGTGACCGATTTATATATTCCCTCAGTGTCATCTTAGATGACGTCTCCTGCAAAAGAGTCATCTCCTGCAAAAGAGTCATCATCATCGGAAAAGTACCTGAAAAGAGATACTAAAACACAAAACAAGTCAAATAGAACTAAAAATCCTACAAGAAAAATAAAAACATATACAAAAATAAAAATAAATAAAATAAAAACATAAACTATGATTAGAAAATCAAAAATATTAATTATAACATTCCACAACCGCTCCCCGGCAGCTGTGCCAAAAATTGATAGGATTTTAGGATACCCTATATGCACGATGTCTACAATGCAGACAACGGCAAGTACAGGTCGAACCACAGGGAGCGGGGACAATACTACAATCAATATATCTAATCAACTAATCAAGAATAACTCCTGAATATTCATCTATTGTTCGTTCTATCAACATCACCTATTATATGTATTATAGTCGTAAATATCACTGGGACACTCTAAGCATGGCGCATCAAAAGCTCAAAGTCTCATGCATACACCATCTAATTGCGTTAGCGAGAAAATAATACGAAACTAATCATAGGTTCACAAATAATATCTGGCTCTTCTAAACATACCCCATCTAAGGATTTAACCCAAGTATGAAATATCAAATAAGTAGACAAACATATTTGTTATCCTATTAATTCTGCGCATAAGTTATTGTATTGTACAAAACCGGTGAAGCAACAACTAATTTTTCATTAAATCAATAAATTAAAATCATGGATTTAATCTATTCAAATCATAATAGTCTGTATCAAATAATTCGATCAAATTGATCTAAAACTTTAAGTGGTTTCAAAATTAAACCCTAGCTATAAATTAGCTTCCAAGACATGGAGTTGGGTTTCTCAAAACCCATAAAAATAATTAAAAAAAATAAAGAGGGAGAAGATTGAACCCTTAATTGTGGCTTTTCCACTTCTGGTTTTCTTCCTGTATTGTTCTCTGTGTCTGTAAAAATCCCCAGCAGAGCTTCCCCTTTCTGTCTCTACTTTTGACTCCGCCTGCCAATCCACTTCTTCACGCCACCAACCACAGCACTTTTCCCTTTCTCTCCTGCGTACTCTGACGCCTCTCTCCTCACTTCTCCCTAGCCGCACACTACAAAACCTAAAAAGAAAACTAAGAAGTAAAATCCCCCAAAACTTTCACACCGTCCTTTCTTTTTATATTCCCCCAATCACACGTCTCAATCAATAGCCTACTCCCTCTCTCTACTCTATCTATCTGACCACTAACTCCTTCACATGACAAGAAAAGCTAACACCACCCTCTCTCTCTAATTCTTTTCTTCTTTAGTTCACGTGATGTCCCCATTCTTCCTACTTCATCAAGCTACCCCTACTCTACCCAACACCTACTTTTCATTCTCTCCAAGCCACCAACCGTACCTTCACTCCACACTATTTTATCACCTACCTACTTCCTCTCTCCCATAGGCTATTCTTCTTCAACTTCTATTTACTCGGTCAACATCCCCAAAAGAGTAATGCACTGCTCTGACGTACAGCCCATCACGTATGTCTTATGTTTGCCCAACCGAGCCACTCAACCAGAAAACTCCACTTTTTCTTAGATGCCGGAGCCGGTTAACTCTTCCTCTCTTCGATGTCGTGAGTAATATTGGGTGCTTTTTCTTTTCGCAAACGCCATTTAGCTAATTTATTTGTAATCTTAAGTTTTAAGTTTATAATCTATAAAAACATAAAAATAATAAAATTAGTGCAAAATCAAACACTAGCAAATATAAATTAGGTGATAAATATGTATAAATTAAGTGCCCATCAGAATGCCAAGAAACTCTCCTCAAATGCATACATATGTACAAAATGTGATAGAAAATCTCTATGTGTGATCAAGACAATCGATTCGTCATCTTTAAATGACACATATCGGCAGCTGAAGTCATTGCAAGATGTGTGTGTACTTCTTGTTATCTTCCTTTTCTAAGGATTTCATAACTGAAAGTCCATTGACAACAAAATTACAAAGCCAACTCACCTTCTTTCTCCATATAAGCAGTATGAACCCTATGCTTTGCGGTTCAATTTCTCCATCACACTCGAAACATTTGAATCCATAATAACTAGTTATTGTGATCAACACCACTAATGGTCATCCAATTTTTAAGCCTTTCAAAATTATCACATGAATCTTTTGATGAACTCCGCGTGTCATACAAACAAAAAGAAGTTGACCCTCTGGGAACCCATATATCCACAGAGAAAATAGCTAAGCGGCCATATATTCCAATGATGGTGTTAGTAAGTGAGTGTTATATTCCAATTCACTAATTTTAAACTTAAAAGTAACATTATCAATTCTCTTAATGATCAAAAGATATCCATCATATGTATGTTATATCTATGTTTTATTTCACTTTTTTTCAATTTCTGAAGTTTTATAGCCTTTTGTCTTACCACAAAGTGTCCAACATGTTTAGAGGAAAGTGATAACATACATAATGAGGTTCTTGTTACTTCTCACACATTTTATAATGGACTTCTAAAAATTGGAATTGGTTTTATCTTGTTTTATGTAAAAAAAAAAGATAGTTATTCGTGTCGAAAATTGTGCTTGGGATGGTCACTCAAGCCCATGTCTAATAAAATGATAGTTGTGTAAGTTGAAACATAAGGGAAAACACAGTTATTTACAACTGTTCGGAGCAGTCACGTGGTTCCAAACTGTGATTATTCCTAACCGTTGCATCGTGTTAGACTGTTGTTGTTCTAAAATATTTAATAATATGATTGTTCCTACAGTCATATCGTTGGAAAATATCTTTGTTTCCAACAGTCGCTTAGTTTCAAAACTGTGATTATTCGTAAATAGAACACGGTTTAACAATTGTGACCGTTTGTCAGTGACCGTTCCCAACAGTCACGATGTTGTTTCACCAACTATAAATAGACATCCTATTGAGAATGATATATACACACAAACATAGAGAAAACCATAGAAAATGGTAAAGAAGAGAATATAAAATATTTTTCCATTTTGGTTTAACTTTGAGAGTATGTAAAAGATAGTCGTGCTACATTAATTCATGTTCGTTTTTGGTGTTCATCAAAGTGTTTTTGAAGAACATCAAAGGTATTATTGAATGACGGAGACATATGCTATTACATGTATCAACATTTCGGGAAGGGTATTAAATTTCTTAAGTAAAGAGATTACTCGCATCAATATACACAAGTAAGATTGTTTAAGAATTATAGGTTGTTCTTTAATAAGTGCATAATTCATATTATTTTAGTGTCAAATCCATATTAATATTTGATATAATTATTGCATATTACTTTTTATTATGTTTGTTTTCTATTTTATGTCTTTTGTTAGGTGAACATCTAAAAAGGACCTACAAAGTGCTATAATGGGCAAAGAAGTGAAGCACTACAAAGGAGGATCCAAGACCAAGTTCTACTTATTCAAATCCATGAGTTCTTATCATAATCTTGAAAATAATTGAAATATGAATCTAATGCAAAAAGAATAAGGTCATTCCGAGTTTGTATAAGAAGTTATGAGCAAAACGGTGAACCGACTTGGTTTTTGTTGGACCTATTTTGGGCCTGCGCGGGAAGAAGAATAAGGGATGTGTTTTGGGCTTTCCTTGGACGTGAAAATAAAGGTTTTTGTTGGATTTTGAGGAGGTTAAGCGTCCTGATTGGATATGGATTAAGAGGAGGTGTTAGTATTGAGGAACTTGAGTTTTCTACTTGGATAAGGATCAAAAGGAGGTGAAAATATTTGATGATCATCAGGTTTTCTAGTTGGATAGACATCAAGAGGAGGTTACAAAATCCTATATAAAGGGGAGCCTAGATACAACTTGCATACATAATTTCCTTTACATTTTAAACCTATGGTTTACCACTTTAGGGAGAAACCATGATATTTTTTCTTTTCTCTTGTATTAGAAGTAGCTAATTTTTATTGATTACGGATGAATTCATTTTTAAAAGTATGAAGCTTTATTAGTTATACGAATTTGTTCATAGTTTTAATTATTGTCTTTTATTTTCACTACATCTAGGGTTTATATTGATTGATTTCTAGATTTTTCAAGTGTATAATTGGATCAATCCATTAAACAGTTTAATGTTAATAGAAGTTAGGGGATAATTGTAATAGTCTATTAATTATCTACACAAGTAGGAATCGCGAGACTTTGTAGAGGGATTATGTGGAGCAATTGTGAGTGAAGACAACACCAGTAAGTGAACCTTGAGCTCAGAGTTTAACTGCTGAGATGGGATCAACCTAAATTCACAAAGCCTAAAGCGTTTGACTGGATTACACCTTGAGTGAGATACTACTTGGTGGTTCAGACGAATATAATCTGGTAGTCGAGAACTTCTGTATCCAATTACAAAAGAAATTTTGGGGATAACTAAGTGTACATGTTACCTTACGGTTGGTGATGAATGATTCTAACGAGAGATAGATAAGTAAACTACTTGAGCTAACGTTTGGTAACAGTGAATGATTCCCTAATCATCTTTCTTTTTATTATATTTTTAATAATTAAACATTAATCCCCTTTAGTATTTCTTTCTATTCTAGTTTTCTTAATCCAAATAACATATCAATTAATCAGCTCTTTGTGGCAACGATCCTTACTACCGGTATATTACTAGTTAATTAGTGGGAAATATCTTGATTAATTTGTTGCACTTACGACACGTATCATTCTTCCCTTTCTCTATTTTTCTTATTATTTTTTTTTTTTTTTGGTTTTGGGAACCAAGTATTACGGAAGTTGTAATACATAGACGAAGACCAATGTTGCAAAGGTGTAATGAATTGGCATAAATAATAAACAAGTCGTATTATTTTCGAAATCGGTAACGAATATTTTCCACCAATCTTATGACATTTAAGGGTTACATACTTTGTTTGATTTTGGGGGTTTATGGGAAGCAATGGAAGTGTTACTTGATTAGTAGACATGACTTCTACAATGTATGGATGTTTTCGTTGACATTAGAGAACGTCAATGATGGTGAACACTTCCATTCAAGTTTTGTGTAAAGCAAAGGTTGTGCTTAAATTTAGTTCGGGCAAAGAAAAAATTTGAATTTGATGTTCCACCATCACAGGGGTACTAATTTAAGTATCCAGTATTCATACATGTTAATATGAACAAGGTGGTGCATCAATGAAAATAAACCTTAACCCAAGGTTTATTTATGTAACCATTTTAGAGAAGTGGGTGTATCTCCCAATTGAAAAGGATTTGTGGTTAATCCTTTTGACCGTGTATAAAGGACATCCTGTTTATACTCCACATAAAATTCAGAATTTTTGGATTTGTGGAAGTATTTTTAGAAATTTTAGAAAGTTGAGTTTCGTAAAAAATTCTGAAGAACGGAAAAATCAACCCTAGTCCAGAGTGATTTTCCAAATTTTTTGTTGCTATTTTGATTTTTTGGTAAAAACAAAACTTGTAGGTATGAATCTTAACTTGAATTTCCACTTTTAAATTCTCAATTTTAAATTACTATGTGTAAGATATAGTAATCCTAAAATCGTTGTGCATGTCTGTCTAGAAAATGACAAATGCGTTGAAACGGTTGTTTATCATGTATTTTCGATTTTTTTCCTTGATAATGTATCAATTGTGTGGTTTGTTTGAAAACCATCTAATGATCACTATCCTGTATAAACTGGTATATCATGATAAAGTGATTGATACACATGGAACTTCCATACATAAGTGTATGGATTATGATTTCATGAAAATTGGTAATAGTCATGAAATATGAGGGAAAGAATAGATGATCTACTATCACATAGTAAGAAAATCCATATATTCTAGATGTTACACATATGAATTGTGGTTCATATGTTAGTGGAACATCGGTTGATTAACGTGTGAAAAATTAGATAGTTTGTAAGCTACGGTTAGATACCTAAGATATCAAAGAGAAATTTTGGAAATTACTTTATGCGGCATATCAAGAAATGCTTGAGCAATATCTTACGGTTGATATAAATTAATTGAAAACTATGTGGTTGTTGTAGAAGGAATGTGGTATCAAGGAGTTCATCTAAATGAAGGTTGATAGTGAAATAAACTATGGACTCTGAAGCTTTGGACGTGAAGTCGGAGTTGAAGTAAAGTGATTTTGAAATTTCCTTGATTATATACTCGTGTGGACATAGTATATAAATTTTAAAATAAATATTATTCTGATCAAACAATTATTTGGGAAGAACACCGAGTTTGGGATATTATGGGATTCGTCAATGTCGGAGCCAATTTATTTTATTGGGTGGGGCACTAAGGAATTTATTTTTTTCACCTTAAATATACTTGCTCTTTTTGGTCGAGTGAACTAGGATCATATGGGAGATTTGACAAATCTACATGTCTTGATTCGGTTTCGTTTGATTATTTGATCGTAAGTCAGGTTCATGAGCTACTTGATTACGATCGATCAGTATGGGAGATGAATTGTCTCGCATAACTCTTTTAAAATATCTCTTTGTACTAATTCAAGAGTTACTTTAAAAGTATGCGTGTTTCTAATTCACACACATAGTAAATATTTGTACTATCACAAACATAGGTGAGATTATAAATTAATCCAAGATTCTAATGTAACTCAATAAATGGGTTAGCATGTTGTATGATATTACTGATAGCATATAATTCATTCATACATAGTAACTCAATTTTACGTTTTTATCAGTTTATTGAATTAAAAGTAACATATGATTTGTGGACCTATAGTATAGGTCATCCAATGTATTTGAGGTAACTAATGATAATTTCAAAGATTTTAATAATTTATTTAATTTAATTCCTTATGGTTAGAGTATATATATTGATCAGAAAAGTTAAAACTTGTGTGTACCTCACTGAATTCTATTTGATGTGATGGAGATTTAAACGGTAAATAACATAAGATATTCCGTGAAATTTGGGTGGGTCCAGGGACCCATTCACTCCCTATGTAGCTCCGCCCTTGGTATACGTCGACAAATATATTGACGGTATAGCACCCTAAAAAAATTGCTCTCAAATACGTGCATCAAAAATAAATAATTATGAGAATTGTATCAAGTCCATAAAGGATATAAATTCTAAAAAACATGAATTATAACATAAAGAGGAATGGGATTATAGCAAGTCTAAGAGGGAAATAATGGATATGAGGAGGGAAGGATTTTGGCCAAACTCCGGTCAAAGTACGGTCAAAGTCAGATACACTGAAAAAATATTTTCAAAATACCCACCCTACCCACCGTAACGTTAATTGTTCTCAATCTTTGCTTTCTAAGAATCTATTGCATTCTTGTATATCTCTTCGTAAAAAAAAACCTAACCTTTATAAAAACCTAATAGAACACAAAACTTTGTTGGGTATTCTTTACTGTAATTACCTATGTCTATTGACATCGTTCCTTTCAATAAAGTAGTACTAAGTTTAATTAAAGATCTTTGAAGTTTTCAGAGTCATTGTAGTAGTTTATGGTAGTTGCAGTTTTGTTTTGTTTTTTAAATCTTAAGCATACGAAACATTCAATAAGATGCAGATGCAATTACAGTTACTTTTTGGATAAGCACATAAAACAAAGTGAAATGTTTCTTATTTTCAGTTGCAGATAGTAAGAGTTGTGCAGGAATTAATCAGATGTACCAACAACTACTTCACTTTCGTGATGTTCTCTCAAAGTTTTACTCTCACGCAATTTTAGATAGATTTGATGTTATGCTCACTTCTGATGCAATTTTAGATATATTTGATGCTATGCTTACTTCTGGTAGTTGCAGTTTTACAAAGTCTATTGCCATAAGAGTTATCAAATTTTTGTACTTGTATTACGCATTTTGCAATCCGTGAAAATAAATATCCAAGATTTATTTCTGCATGTTGTTTAGACAGTTCCATTTGCGATTGTTGCAGGTCAAGGCCTTAAGAGTTAAATTAATGATGGAAGAGGAATTAATGGTGGTGCGAGTGGTTTCCTCATATTCATATCCATTCTAGTAAATTATTTATTAGTTAGTAGTGTGCGTTGTGCAAACTCAGGGAATTGTTTGATGTTTTTTATGATGCTTGCAAACCAACGTGACCAACCAGATCAGTGGGTGATAGTGCCATATTAGGGAATGTTGTTATAACTCTGTAGAAATACAGCTTCTATTCTGATAGATTTGGGTGAAGTTCTAAAGTGAGAAATACAGCTTCCGTCCGGAAGAAATTTCCTACTCGAGGATTGCTTTCAGATAGTGTCACTGCTTCACCTATATATTTTTAGTTGTTGTGAAGTTTTAAGATTTCCTGACATCTGTAATGCCACTTAAAATCCTACTTGATATTATTAACAATGATGAGATTTCTCCTGTCTTTTTTCATATATTAGGAAACTGATGAATGGAGTGAGCCACCAAGAATTGATGAAGTGCACTTGGTTGCCAAAACCATCCGACTTTAAGTTGCAGGGTCTCAATAAGGTTGTCTAATTGGGAAGTCAGGTCAGAATATTACTAAAGTAAGAAATCTCTCTGGGTCAAAATCATGATTATGGCTCAGAATCAGTTGCATGTATGTGCATTGCTCATGAATATGATCGTTTGGTATAGGTGAGTTTGGCTATATATTAGCTTTTCTGAATTGCATGTTGGCATTCATTTTATTATGGTTAGTTAACCTAATTGATTTCCCAAAGCATCTGATCAGTTATGGTTTTTGGTCTGAGCAATAATTATCCATGGTGACAAGTTTATACAATGAACTCTAGTTGTAAAAATTATCCCTAAGGTTGTGTTATAATTACATAAACGCTGCATAGATGCAGTAAGCTTTGACATTGTACTGTACTAGTACAATGGATGAAAGAAGAACGGAAATTGATCGGGAAATAGTAACTCTGTTGTAGCAGCCTTGAACTTAATATATTAACTTCTTAAACTTCCAAAGGAAATTCTTACAACTTAAATAAGAGAGAGATAACTAACTAACTAACTAACTAACTAACAGATCCTAGCCGGACAACTGTCCTAATATAACACCACTTATAAATAACTAAACTGCCAATTGGGTAAGGGAAGAGCACACTTACTATTACTACTATTAATTAAGGGCAAACACATGACAATACCCTCCCCTGATGGTTTTGTAAATAGTGGTAAGAAAAGTATCGTTCGCTCGAACTTGTGAAGATTGAATTTAGATTAATCAATTAATTTTAAACTAAAAATATACACAAAATATGAAAATAATATTAACAAATACTGAGGTTATGGATTTCACCATTAACTAATTAAAGTGATTCAATTCAATAATTATAATTATGCAATTCTTACCTTTAATTTGATTCTAATATGTTGCAAAAGTAGATTCTCAAAATAACAATTGTATAACAAAAGCATGGAACATCTAAAACCTAGGCTAAGCATGTACCATCTAATGGAATCACAACTGTTTAATAAAAATCATTAAATCAATTTTTAACCAAGGCAAATAATCATAAAAGAAATTGCAAAAATTAATTAAAATAGAAATATACAACTTTTATTGAAACAATGGCTTCCTCCGTCACCTCAGCATATGGGGTTTATCTCATCTTGCTCAAAACACCCTTAAAAGTTTGGTACATAGCTCAAAGTGTTTGAAAATAATGAAAAAGAGTGAAAATAATGAAAACAGTGAGTTTGCAACGTTTATAAAAGTTACAGACTCACTGGTACAGAGGAATAATTGTTTCCTGAAGCTAAACGTTGCAAATGAAGATATCCGTTGCAAAGTTAAAAGCTTTAGCAACAAAATCTTTAAACTTTTTGC
>JAJJMC010019063.1:4409770-4521253 GCA_023531435.1 Papaver californicum
ATCTCATGATCTGATTTTCTTCCTTGATTTAACTCGGTTATGATTTACGCATTCCTTTCTGAGCTTCGAGAATATCTTGTTGCTATTTCTACCTCAGACAAACATCTCATATAATATCTCCCACAGAATAAAAAAAAACCGAGAAAAATATGCTTCTCCCTGTTTAATTTCCGCAACAAAAAACATTTGAAGAGATTTTACTTTATTGCGTGAATCATCTTGTTAATATGGCAAGAAGATAATTGTGTTTTAATTCCTCCAAAATCTCTCCAAATCTTGTAATAAATTCATCACAGATTCATGCAGAGGGAGAGAAAATGATTCCCGCCTAAATTAAATTTCAAACTTAAGAAGTGGATGCCTTCAACCAAGTGGTGGGTTCCTTTAGTAAGGGTGGGTGCCTTTAATATTTTTTCTGGGTGCTTTTTATAACTTTTTAAGCCATTTTTTTCCAAATGTTTATTTCTCCAAAATTACCTATAAACCAATAAAATCAAAATATAAGTACATAAATGAGTTCTAACAATATACAAATTGAGATCAAATAAGACACGATAACGTGTCTATCATCCCCATCACCAAATCCTTGTCCTCAAGGATGAAAGTTTAGAAAATGACTCGTAATATTCCCTTGGTCCTTCCATGTAGCATCTTCAGGTGTTGCATTTGTCCATTGGATAATGAGATGAGTAACATGCACTTAATTTCTAGTGATGATTCTGGAATCAAGAACAACTGCAGTGTAACACTCCGAGTTCCGGACCAGGGTCAAACCCATATGGAGATCAGAACTCAAGGCGTTACGGGTTGGAACGAGACTGATGCATATATATTTCAACTAATTTACTTTTCGTATCAAGTATAATTGAACTTTTAAATAAGATGAATTTAAGTATCGTTCACAACATTTTCAACCAAACATATTAATTCAAATTACAATTCAAGCAATACAAAAATAATTCAATCATTAAGCTAACTAACTTCTTAGTTCTTCCAATTTCCATGAAATCTGCAAGGAATGTCAATTGGGGGTGAGATGACAGCTCAGTAGAATGCATTCACATTCTCAAAAGCTGCGAAAAGAAAATCAATGAATCAAAGACAACATATAACAAGAGAATATAACACAACTTCGAGGAATCAATAACATATTCAACGAATAAGCTCATAATGCAAACAACTTTTTCATCAAATCATCCAAATTAGATTTCAATTCACGAGTTCATAATACCAATAATGCTTCCAACTAATTATCTAATTCAGATTTTAACTCATGAGTTCTCGGTACGAATTTCCTTGGTTTGTACGCCCATTCCCACCTATTGTTTACCTCGGCACGGACATCCGCCACCGATGGATCAGGGGATCATTACCCTATACGTTATTGGGAATCATTACACATTCTCTCTCGGGAATCATTACCCGTCGTTAGCATGGAACCAAGTTCCATATAATGGAAAACATGAACTCATTTTCTTTTGTAAATCATTTTTAAAAAAGTACTATCAAATCGTATGACAAACAAGTAATCATGCATTTCCCTCAAGCATATATGCAATCAAGAATACATTTACAAACTGCAAACATCTTACACTAATAATTTTATGGTGATAACTTTGTCCGATCGCCCTAAAAATTTTAGAAAAAAATTCCTGATAACATTATATATAACATATACAAATTTCACAACAAACTAGTGGCTCAAACTTAAGATATTGATTTTACAAGATAAACATAATTATTGGGCAGATTACATCATGTTACCAAAATATTCATAGTAAATTCATAATATTCTTAAATTGAACAAATTCAGCTCACAATGGAAAGATAAGACACAAATCTATAACTTTTGATTGTACTACAAATCATTTTAACATCATTAAGATTGCCTAAACACATCAAAACCATATCAAAGCGAAACTTTCCAGAATTTTAGAACCTATCATCAAAACTAAAACAAACATTCAACAGTGAATTTACGGTGAGTTATCTTAAAATTGTAATCACACATACCTAAGCATGTTATCTAAAAATATAAGAAATCCGATCATCAATCAGATATATATATAAATATATATTATTGAAACATAATAATACAAAATCACACGAAATGGCAATCAAGAAAAATACCCGAAGAGAAAGGGGTTTATCATTCTACCTCAATTTCATTGATCCTCTACTGATTTTCTTGATTAACCTTTCTCAAGAACCCTAGCCTCCTCTCCTTCTCCTTCTCCTTCTCCTTAGCTTTTGGTTTTTTTTTCTCTAACTCTCTCACCCAGTTTTAATTATAAAACCTATATTAATACTAATACTATTAATAAAAACTAATACAAATATTTATTATTTATTTTATTAATCATAAATATCTTTTCATTTTCTCTCAATTTTTATTTACTAATTAAAATTTTAACTTCTGGTTCCACCAAAATTTTAACTTCTGGTTCCGGCGAACAAAATAATCATTGAGTCCTCCTCTTTCCAGACAACACATACAAAGAGACCTGCCAACAGTCAAGTAATTAGTGAACTTCTGAAATCTATTTATAATTAGTTCCTTTCCTTCCTATCTCCCAGCTATTTATTTTGTTTAGTTATTTACTAGAGCAATTATGATCTGGAAGTCGATCCGAGGCAAGTGTTCGGATCTATTATGACATAGCCATGAGGCGCTCAACGGACCTTTATGATATTTGAAAATCCTTTCCAGGCTTTGACTTGACACAAAAACTCTTTTTTGGATTCATATGTAAATTACAGGTGCTTAGATGGAGCTGCTTCGTATCTTACATAGAACGTATGACTTTAATTTGATGACTACATTTCCAACAAGCAACCCACCTAGGCTAAGGCAAAAGAAACAACAACCTAAATAACATGGTTAGCCAAGTCGGGTAAAACCCAACCCGAAACGGGAAATAAAAATACTGGGTATTACATGCAGGAACTACAAGAACTTGTATTTCATCATCAACAATTGGTAAGGTAGGAGAAGGGGGATAAATTGCACCTATTTGCTTCTTGAGTTGGGATACATGGAAGACTGGATGGATTCTTATGCCAACAGGTAGCTGCAGTTTATAAGCCACTGGACCAACTTTCTCCAAAATGGGAAATGCGCCATAGTACTTTGCTGCAAGCTTAAAATTTCTTCTCAAAGCCACAAAATTCTGCTTGTAAGGTTGAATTAAGATATACCATGTCTCCTACCTCAAAACTTCTCTCAACCCTCTTCTTATCAGTATATGTTTTCATCCTTTCCTGAGATTGGTGAAGATCATCTTTCAATAACCCAAGTACAACATATTTATGTTTTAAGTAATCCTCAACAACAATAACATATGTGGTGGCAGTAGAAGGGAAGGCCATATGGGGTGGGTTGTAACGATAAAGAGCTTTAAAAGGACTCATCTTCAAGCTAGAGTGGTAGTTGGTGTTATACCACCATTCAGCAAGTAGTAGTCATTGATGCCATTTTTTGGGTTGATGGACACACATGCATCTTAGATAGATCTCTAAGCAACAATTGACCCTCTCAATTCGACCATCAGTCTGTGGATGATAAGAGGTACTGAGATTCATCTTGGTGCCAAATGACTTGAATAGATCCTGCCAGAAATTGCTGATGAACACCGTGTCTCTTTCAGAGACAATTGAAGCAGGCAAACCATGGAGCTTGAAGACATGGTTCAAGAATTCCTTAGCTACAAAGGAAGCAGTATAAGGGTGATGTATCCAAATAAAATGATTATACTTGGTCAGTCTGTCCACCACCAACAAAACCACATATTTTATTTCACTCATGGGTAGGCCCTCAACAAAGTCCATGGAGATATGCTTCCAAGCATGCTCTGGAATTGGGAGTGGTTGAAGTAAACCAGCAGGAAAAGTATGATCACCTTTATTTCTTTGAAAAATATCACAAGTAGACATGGTTCAAGAATTCCTTAGCTACAGAGGAAGCAGTGTAAGGGTGATGTAGCCCAATGAAATGACTACACTTAGTCAGTCTGTCCACCACCACCAAAACCATATATTTTATTTCACTCATGGGTAGGCCCTCAACAAAGTCCATGGAGATGTGCTTCCAAGCATGCTCTGGAATTGGGAGTGGTTGAAGTAAACCAGCAGGAAAAGTATGCTCACCTTTATTTATTTGGAAAATATCACAAGTAGATATATGTAGTAGGATCTCTTCTTCATTACAGGCCAGAAGAAATATGTTTTGGCTCTGTCATACGTTGCCTGAATTCCAGAGTGCCCTTCTACAACTGAAGAATGTATGAAATCCATAATATTTGATCTGATATTTGAAGCACTGCCCAATAAAGTTTATTCTTGTATCTCAATATGCCATCTTTGTAAGAGTAATGTGTAGTGGTACCTGGAGTGAGCAACAATTGGGTAATAATGGCTTGTACCTTGGTATCTTCAGCATAACTCTCAATAAGTTCTTGAGCCCAAGCATGTTGTGACATGGAGATGGTGTTGCAGTCAGCTAGAGGATGAGACCTCCTTGAAAATACATCAACTACTTTATTGCCAGACCCTTTTTTTGTATCTGATTTCATATCAAATCCTAGTAGCTTCATGAGCCACTTTTGTTGTAGAATAGTAGATATTCTTTGCTCCAGGAAGTATTTAATATTTTGATGATTTGTTTGTATAATGAAGTGTTGGCCTTATAAATTATGTCTCCATCTAGTCACAGCTTGTACAATAGCTAGTAACTCTTTATCATTGGTGGATAAACCAACATCTCTTGGTCCAAGAGGTTTGCTATAAAAAGCAATAACTCCCCCTTCTTGCATTAGTATAGCTCCAACTCCATCTTCACAAGCATCAGTCTCTAGGATAAATTGTTTGTTGAAATCTGGCAGAGCCAAGACTGGAGTAGTAGACATAGCCTTCTTAAGTCTATTAAAAGCTTCAGTTGCACCAGGAGACCATAAAAAAATATTTTTCTTCAATAATTCAGTTAATGACCTACTGGTAGAGCCATAGTCCTTGAAAAAATTCCTGTAGTATCCTGTGAGACCCAAAAAAACCCTAAGTCCTTTAATTTTAGTTGGTATAGGCCACTCTACCATTGCAGAGATCTTCCCAGGATCAACGATAACTCCCTTAGCAGTTATAATATGGCTCAAATATTTTAGCTTAGATTGCCCAAAACAACACTTAGAGAAATTTATAAAAATATGATGGTGCCTTAAGATCTCCAAAGTAGTTTATAAGTGTAGTAGGTGTTCATCCAGTGAAGAGATACTACCAAGATATCATAAAAAAAAATACAAGAATAAACTTCCTAAGATAGTCTTGAAATACATCATTCATAAGAGCTTGAAATGTAGCAGGTGCATTGGTGAGTCCAAAAGGCATTACCTTAAATTCAAAGTGCGCATGGTGACTTCTAAAAGTTTTATTGTGAATTCAGAAGAATGGACCCTTATTTGATGGTAGCCTGATCTCAAATCAATCTTTGGGAAAGAAACATGTGACTCATCAAATAAGGGTCCGTTATTTTTAACTCATCATGTAGCTCATCTGTGATTGGTATTGGAAACTTGTCCTTGATTGTGAGGTTTTTCAGTTTTCTGTAGTCTACACAAAACCTCCATGAATTGTTTTTCTTCTTGACAGGCAGAATTGGTGAAGCAAAGGGGCTGTGACTTGAATCAATGATACTAGAGTGTAGCGTTTCTTTGACTAGTTGTTCCACCACTTATTTATGTGTATAAGGGCACTTGTAGGGTCTGAGATTGATGAGTTCAGCATTTGGCTTTAGGGGAATTTTATGGTCTAATCTTCTTTGTGGTGGTAGAGCTTTAGGTTCAGAAAAGACATCAGAATAGTGGTGTAGTAGTTCATCAACTTGTGTAGGAACTGTGGTTGGGGAAGTGGTAGTAGAGATGGAGAAAAGTTGACCAATAAGTCCATGAGTATGTTTATGAAAGAATTTCCTAACTGCAGTACCACTTATCATGCTTATAAAAGACTTTTCCTACACACCAGTAAATGTTATTTTCTTACCGTTTGGGTTGAATAAGATACACAGCTTGGATAAATTGAATAAAACATCACCTAATCTCCTCAGCCAATCTACACCCAAAAAACTATATCACAGCCTCCTAGTGGAAGAAGTCTTAAATCACCATAAAATTTATGACCCTGCATTATCCAACTTAGTTGAGAACAAACACCGGAACTAATAGTTTTCTCCCCATTTGCTACTCTTACAAGCATGCTGGAAGTTGGTTCAATAGAACAGTTTAAGCTTTTAGCTATTTCACTGTCAATAAAACTGTGTGTGCTACCAGTGTCTATGAGAACTGAAATGGTTATTTTCTTGATAAACCCAAGAATTCTTATTGTGTCTCCAGAAACATTACCTATCAACGCATATAAGGAGATATCTATATCACTCTCCACATGAGAATCTTCAAGTTCCTCCTCAATAGATATCTCATTAGGTTGTTCAACTATCATCAAGCACAAGTGCTATTTTTTGCAGAAATGACCTGGTTTATATACTTCATCACAATTATATCATAACCCTTTCTCTTTTCTCACTCTAATATGTTCTGGAGTCAGTCTCTTGATGGGAAATGTTGGGGTAGTTTTTGGAGTTGTTAGAGAATTAAATTTTGGTTGCTGCACAGAAATGGGTTTGAGAGGAAAATTTGGAGGTGGAAATGGTCTAGTATTTGAAAAGGTATTGGTATAAGATCTCTGAATAGGTTTAGATGGTTTCTGCTGCAGAGCGAGGTTTTTTTCTTGCATTCTAGCCAGGGAAAAGGCATGTAAAACAGTAGTGGGGCCAAACATGAATACATATTCTCAAAATTCTTCCTTCAACCCTCCAATGAAACTTTGGATGAAATATTCATTAGGAAAATCCTTATGTTTGCTAAGTAAAAGAGCCTTTAAGTGCTCGAATTCCTCAAAATAATCATCCACAATGGTAGTTTGAGCTAACTTATTGAACAACCCAACAATATTTTCATGAGCAGGATTTTCAAATCATAAACAAATATTCTCGCATAAATTTGACCAAGTAATATGTTGTTTATTTAAACGAAAGTTTCATACCATTTACCTATTTTACCATCAAAATGGATGTCAGCCATCATGGCCTTGTTATATTCAACTATATTGTGCATCAGGAAATAATAATCATACTTCTAGATCCACCCTTTTGGATTTTCACCATCAAATCTTGGGAAATCAATCTTAGGCATACAATGTTGTTGGTGAAGATCTCGACCCCCAAAGATATTATGAGAAGTAGATCTACCCCCTTCTTCAGTTAATCCAGGATGAAAGCCTGGTGTTCCACCTGGATCTCCATTGTTATGGTCTCTATAAAAAATAATCAACTGTGATAGCAATCTATTATCGATACTGCTTTCAAAATATGCATTTGTCATCATCATATTGAGTTGAAGAACAATTGTATTGTATTTTTCATTTAATGCATCGATCTGTGATTGTTGCTTATAATTTGTATCAACTAGATATTTACATGAAGGGACATGCCCAACCATGGTGAGATAGGAAGAAACGACTTTGATGCCACTTGTACTATACTAGTACAATGGATGAAAGAAGAACGAAAATTGGTCGGGAAATAGTAACTCTGTCATAGCAGTCTTGAACTTAATTTATTAACTTCTTAACCTTCTAAAGGAAATTCTTACAAGTTAAATAAGAGAGAGAGATAAAGCCCTAACTAACTAAGAGATCCTAGCCGGACAATTGTCCAATCTAACACCACCTATAATCCCAAAATAACTAAACTGCCAATTGGATAAGGGCAGACCACACTTACTATTACTACTATTAATTAAGGATAGACTCACTTAAGAAGGTACATGAAAGACATCTCTAGTATATCATGCACATGTTTGGTTATTACATTGAAAATCTAACTAAGATTTAAGAAAATGAATGTTTGAGAAATACATAGTCATTTAAGTTATTATTTATCTTCACAGTCATCCTAAAACTAATTTATTAAATGCTTACGGATGGTTTTTTTGGACGAAGCTTTGAGCTAGTTATTTTATTTATGTCGCATGATTGGATTTATGTTGGGGATAAACTTCTGTCAGCAGTTGTACCCTATGAAGAGAGTGGATGGTATAATGGACAAATGTATATAAATCCACCAGAGGAAAATTTAATATTATTTGTTACCAAATGGGTCTTTATCCGCAGATAACTAATTAAGGACCAAAATGTTCTTTATATAACAGTTTCAGAATTAAGAAAGTCGAAAATCTACCATGGTTTATTATTAAAGCATTAAAGGCGGAAAATTATAGATACCATAGCATGGGAACATGAGAGGAATAAGATCTCAACTTGTGTAAAATTTTTATATTGTTCTACTGTGTGAATTTTTTGTTGAGATTTTTGAAAAACTATTTTTACATCTAACCCAATTTACAGTAGTTATAGTTGCATGGGATTTTTATTTTTTCAATATCATAAGATTTTTCGTTGGGAATAATAAGTATTTCTCAGAAGTCAAAGGATATTGTAGATATTTCATTATTTTTTATATAAGTCAATCACTCCTCATAAATTTTATTTCCCTCCTCACAATCCTTCTCTCCTCATATCCATTCTTTATCTCATAATAACAAGACTCATTATTCCCTACTAAAAGAGTAAGTTATAGCGATAACCCAGCCTAACGATTGGAGATCCCAAGCTTTAGGTTCAAAAGGGACAACTAAGTTGTGAATTACTCGCCATGAAACACTGAAGGAAGTATTTTCTCTTTCTCATTCCTAAAATGGGTGTCATTGTTGCCTGTAACGGATGAGGATAACAATTTTATTTTAATGGTTCATGTAGATTAGTTTGACTAATTAAATCATGTCAGGATAATTTCAATAGGATATCATATATATGGGTGAGAAGTGGGGGCGCTTCCATGAGAACTATAAGGCTAAGTTACTCTAAAGCACTCATAGAATTTCAGTATCGTTCATGGCCAGAAAGAACACAATCGATGACCAAATATGTAAGGAAATAAGTTGTGTGATACCTACTGCATCGATTTACATCGTACAATTGAATAGTTCAAGACATCACGTTCACTAATCAACCAATAAGCCTGGTATAGATTCAAGGCCAACAACCATCTTTTCTCATGCAGTGACGTTCCACGAACAAACTCTCTATTGTATGCATTAAAGCTTTTTAGCGTGAGAATTTCGTTCATGTGGGGGATTGTAGGAAATTTGGCTTGGGATGGCCACTCAAGCCCATATCTAATTGAGTGATAATTGTGTAAGTTGAAACCAATGTAGTCAATATCGGATTTCGGTATGTATCGGTCGAGAGTGATACACTGGTACACCGTTATATCGGGGATATTCCGGTTTCAAATATCGGTGAAATATCGGTTTACACATTTTATACCTATAATTTTATAAAAAAATACTAGTTCACATTTTATAACTATAATAAATTTTAACACGTTATATCAAACGTTTTTTCACAAAGTTTAGATATTTCTCTAGTATTTTGTGTATTTTACGTTTGTTTTGAGTTAATAACCATTTGATCTTATATAGTTTTCTCCCTAGTAGAATCCTTCTTAGAATAGAAGTCTCTTTCCCAAAATAACACAAATTTCAAATCTAGGTTTAGCTCTAGGTCAAGTCCACACATACTCTAACGCAAATCGGATTGCCTAAACTTCGTAGCCCAAAATCAGGTGCAATACAAAGCCCATAGTCCAAAACAAATTCTAGAAAATCAATTAAGCATGTCATTCCCACAATACTGCCAAGGCAATTTCAAGCATTCTTCATTTACGACTATTCACTGAGGACTTTCGTCGAGCACATGTCGTGTGTGACTGGTGGATGATTCTGGCAGAGTTTGGTCGTATGTTCTTACATCAACCAACTCCTTCCCTGCATTGATTCAATCATTCAATATAAGCATTCATTCAATCATTAGTTTCACTATCATCAACATCAACATCAACTCTAACCCATTTATTCTTCATCAAACTCTTGTCGTTCTCTGTCAAAAACACCATAACCCCTCTTCTTCACTAATTTTTCTATCCAAATTCAGATTGATTCGACACCATTTTCTCACTGCCTCTCATATTCTCACAGACTTCAATCAATACTCAAAAGAGACTAACAAACCCAAATCTGAATTCCGGCTAAACCCATTCAAACTTGTGGCTGTTTTCTCGGCACAACACAGCTCCACAACCAAACAGATTCGCTATCTCCTCTCTGGCAATCTCAACAGCTTCACAGCTGCAACCATTTATTCACGGTTGTTTCTTACTTCAAACCCTTCTTTACTCTCTCTTTGTCACTGTTTGTTATCTTCTCGAATCTCAACAACAGAGATTCACGGACCTAGATCGTTGGATTTAAAAAAAAATCAAATCTAACTGACAGAAATAAATGTCGTAAATATCGGGTAAAATCGGTTTTTGAAAATTTCGGCCGATATTTTTGGTGGAATATCGTTCCACCGGTAACCCATAATTCGTTTCGGTTTCATCCCGAAACCCGAAATTTCGACGAAATTTTGGCCATTTCGGCCGAAATTAACTACATTGGTTGAAACATAAAGGGAAAAATAGTTATTTGGAACATAATTATTACCTCGTCACTTGTATATCATACCCGGCTCCAAGCATGTCAAGCAACAACCAAGAACTTTCAAATACGAAATTGAGGAGAAGATCAAGGTCGAAATCTAGAAATTACTTGTTGATGGGTTCATCAAGCATATCCAGCATCCTATTTAGCTAGCTAATATCGTCCCAGTAGAGAAGAAAAATGACCAAATTAGGTGTTGTGTAGATTTTACGAATTTGAACAAATATTATCCCAAGGATGATTTCTCGCTTCCTAATATTGATATGCTTGTAGACGCTACTGGTGGTCATGGTATGTTTTCATTCATTGATGGTTACAATGCCTACAACCAAATAAAAATGTATGAACATGATGCTAGTAGTTATGCATTACAAACTCCAATCAAAAAAATTTATTTTACTATGATGCCTTAAGGTTTGAAGAATGCAGGCGCTATTTATCAACGGGCCATGAAAACAACCTTCCACGATATGATGCACAAGCAAGTTGAAGACTGTGTCGATGATGTGGTGTTTAAATCTAAGACTCGAGCATCTCACACAGACGTGCTACGAAAAGTCTTTGAAATATATCATGAATATAAATTGAAAATAAATTATTTGAAATGTTCTTTCAGTGTCTCCTCTGGTAAATTCCTAGGATTTCAAGTGACCAAAGAAAGGAACAAAGTCGACCCGACTAAGACGCAGGCTATCACCACCATGCCTCCCACATGAAGGAAAATACAGCTTAAGAGATTCATGGGGAAGTATCCTACATTCGCCGCTTCACCCCCCAGACTAGCTCAGTTTATAGCTTCGTTCACCCATTTGTTAAAAGAATGAGCAAGCTTCACCTGGTCTTACACTCAGCAGGAAGCATTCCACAAGATTCAACAGTTGTTATTATCACGAGCCGTTATGAAGTCCCTTTTGCAAGGAATCCATTATTTTTTTATACTTATCCGTCGATGTTGACATTGGGGTTCTCCTCGCCCAGGAAGACGATGCAATGCCAAATTTACTACCTCAGCCGCATGTTGAGATACGCGGATCTTAGATACCCCAAAGTCGTACAAGATGTTTATCCTTAGTTCATGTCATCCAGAAGTCCAGACACTATTTACTATTAAATAGGGTAGTGCTAATTGCTAAGGATGATTTTATCAAATTCCTATTATCAAAACCAATTTTGATAGGAAGGCCCAAATGGTTGCTCCAAATGCTAGAGTTCGACATAGCATATGTATCTCCAAAAGCAGTAAAAGGACAAACAATGGTGGATCTGCTTACATCTTTCCCAGCGGAGGACAGTACCATATTACACGGAGACATACCTGGGGAATTTCCGGAGATCTCTTTTATCAAGGAGGAAACATGGTTGTTGTATTTTCATGGCTCTGCTACTCCTAACAACAACACTGGATGTGATGGTGTAGTCTTAGTGTCCCCATCTGGTGAAGCCTTCTCATATTCGTTCAAGGTAGACTTCAAATGTACTAATAATTCAACGGAGTATAAAGTTGGGATTGTCATTAGCTAAAAAAGCCGACGCACCTAAAAATAAGGGATGATTCAAAATTATTGGTGAACTAGATGAATGGAGTCTATTCTCTCGAAGAGGTAACTGTAACACCCCGAGTTCCAGACTAGAGTCAAACCCATATGTAGATCCAAACTCAAGACTTTACGGGTCAGAATGAGATTTAAAGATTTATTTTTGTTTTTGTTTAAATGAAATTAACATATTAAGATGAATCGATAGGAACAATAATCATTTCTTAAGCTTAAATTTATCCTTAAAAATATTATCAATGCAACATTTGAAATCAATTTACACTTCAAACAATTACAAGAAAATAATGTAATCACTAAGCTACACATTTCTAGCTTTCACTTCCAACTTCCATAAAATCTGCAAGAATATCAATTGGGGTGAGATGACAACTCAGTAGAATGTATTCCTATTCTCAAAAGATGCGTACAAATATATATGAATCAAAGAGAACATATAATAAGAGAATACGACACAACTTCGAAGAATCAATAATATATTCAACAAATAAGCTCACATTACTTATAATGTTTTCCACAACTCATTCAATATCAAATTTCAGTGCATGAGTTCATAATACTCATATTGTTTCCAACAAACCATCAAATTCAGTTTTTAACTCATGAGTTCACGGTACAAATTTCCTTGGTTCGTACATCCGCCTATTACCTCGGCACGGAAAACCTCCATCGATGGATCAGGGGATCATTACCCTATACTTTCTTGGGAATCATTAACCATTCTCTCTCGGGAGCCATTACCCGCCGTTAGCATGGAACCAAGTTCCATATAACGGAAAAACATGAACTCATTTCCTTTTTGTATAATATTTTTGCACACAATACTAGAAACCCATGGCATATAAACATATGACAAACAATATATAGTTCTTTCGAATATTTAAGCAAATAAACTAAATGCAGAATCGTATCTTATGTGTTTCATAATGATAACTTGATTCGATTATCTTCAAATTTTATATAAACATTCCTGACACCATTACCTATAACATATCCAAATTTAACAACAAACCAACAGCTGAAACAAAAGATCTTAAATTTACAAGATCATATTCAAAACTGGGTAGATTACATCATGTTACCAAAATATTCATAGTTAATTCATAATAATTTGAAATTAAACAAATCCAAAGCACAATGAAAGATAAGACACAAAAATTGTATGAAAGGGAAGAAAGGTTACATGCTCTGAAGCTATATATGTCCAAGGCTTTTGATAGAGTTGAATGGGTATTTCTAAAGAAAATTATGTTAAAGATATGGTTTTCTGATTGGTGGTGTAGTCTCATTGAAGAATGCATAAGCACATATGAGATAAGTATCAAGCTGAATGGGGCTCCTTGTCCCTCTTTTAAACAAACCAGAGGGTTGAGGAAGGGTGATCCACTATCACCATACTTATTTTTTCTAACTATGGAAGTCTTCACTAGAGCATTAGCTGATTCTGAGCAGTGAATCAAAATTCAAGGAGTTAAAATATATAGAAATACTTCACAAGTTACACACCTATTATTTGTTGATGAACGTTTGCTTTTTACAAAGGCAAATATTCACAATGTGAACAACTTGTTAGATGTAATTCAGGAACTCAATGCAAGTTCTGGGCAACAAATTAATTTTCAAAAATCAGCAGTCTTCTACTCAAAAAACTTACATCCAAGACATGTCAGATTGTTGTCAAGAAGGCTTAGAGTTCAGAATATGAGCATAAAAGAAGTTTATCTAGGTATTCCATTATTCTTAAATAGAAGGAAAACATGTTCTTTTTCATCCATCATTAAGAATATAAAAAATAGGCTGCGAAAGTGGAGAGGTAAGTCCATTAATCAATCTGGAAGAACAACTCTTGTTAAACATGTCCTTAGTGGAATGCCAACACACCAAATGAGTACCTTCAAGCTGCCAGATGGTACTATTGATGAACAAGACAAAGTTCAGAGACAGTTTTGGTGGAATAAAGAAAATGGAAAGGGTGTTATCATAAATTTTTGGAAAAAGCTATGCCAAGACAAGGAAAATAGGGGCCTAGGCTTCAGAGACTTAAAGTGCTTCAACTAAGCTTTGCTAGCTAGATCAACATGGAGATTATGCAAAAAATCCAATCAACTTTGGGCTTCTGCTTTAGAAGCAAAATATTTCCCAAATACTTCTTTACTTCATGCACCTATTAAGAAAAATGTAACATGGGCATGAAAAAGTGTGTATAACATGGGTATGGAAAATTGTGTACAATAAAGTGGAATTTATCAAAAAAATTAGCTTCTGGCAGGTTGGAGATGGTAAGGGCATTAAAATTTGGATTGAAAAATTGGTTCCAAGTGAAGATGAACCACTGATATCAGACACAAATGGTAATACCAACCCTGTAGATTACAAATTTGTCTCTGATCTGATCAACTCAGAGGCAAAGACTTAGAAAATGGATATCATATATGGCTTGTTTACTAATAAAATTGCTAATAAAATTCTTAGCATCAGAATTCCTAGAAGTTCAAGTGATAATTTGGTATGACCCTAACAAATAATGGTTTATTCACAGTGAAGTCTTCTTATAACAAGTTGGTTGAGTTGAAGCTTGGAGTTCAGCAACATCATGATACTGAAAGAAGAATGTGGAAAAGTTTATGGAAACTCAAGACTGCTGCAAGAATAAAGCTTTTTCTCTGGAAATGTCTAACAAAAAATGTAACTACTTCTGAAAGGGTTATGAGGAACATCAAAGGGGTTATTTCATATTTCCCTTTGTGTCAGCAAGAATTGGATACCACTAATCATTTGCTAATGAATTGTTCATTCACCAGAGAAATCTTTGTTTCTGTTTCTGCTGGTGCAAGCTCATCTCAACAACATGATAACTTCAAAGATTGGATTGTTAGTTGGTTCAATGCAGATAATGTTGTAAGTGAGGACTGGATAATTCATATGCCAGGTGCTCTCTGGGAAGTATGGAAAGAAAGGTGCAGAGCAGTCTTTGAAAAGACTAAGCCAAATCCAGTTTTCTGTGTCAGAAGAATTCAAATTCTATGTCAATCTATATTGACAACCAAAACTTACTCTTCAATAGCAAAAACTAATAATCCATTACCTAGAAATAGTCAATGGATACCTCCAGCTGCTCCATTTATGACCTTTAAATTTTGATGTTTCCTTTAAGAATTTAAGGAATGATTGTGGTTTTGGAATAATAGTTAAAACTTTTGCAGGTGAGCATCAATGGTCGAAGTGCATCTTCAAAGATGAATATCTAAGTGCAGAAGAGGCAGAATGTATGGATGTATTGGAGGCGGTACGCTGGGCTGTCAATCTTAGTCTGGAGAATATTATTCTGGAGACAGATTGCTTTGATGTGGCAGATGCAATCAATGGTTCTGAAACTAGTATTAGTTGGGAAAACTTAATTATTATAAAGGATGTGCAATTTCATCTTAATAGTATTACAATTTGGAAGGTGAGGCATGTAATAAGAGAGTGCAACAATATAGAATACTTGCTAGCAAAATACTCGAGAAAGTATAAGTTAAGTAGGACATGGCATGATGATGTGCCAGATATTATCTATAATGCTCTTGAAGAGGATATGAGGGACATTCCCTCATCTATCCCTTTTTAGTTAATAATTTTTGATTTCAGAAAAAAAAAAGAAAAAAAAAAGAAATAAATATACAACCTTTGTTAAGTCCAAAAATCATTTTAGTATCATCAAGATTGTTGTCACAGTCAAATACATAACAAACCGCCTGTCCAGAAATTTCAGAAACATAACTCAAATAAAAAAATGCATTCAAAGATGAATTTACGGTGCATTATCTTAAAAATTTAACCATAGATACCTAAGCATGTTATCTATAAATATAAAAAGTTGATCATCGATCGGAGATATGGATTTATACAAATAAATTACAGAAACCTAATAATACAAAATCATATGAAATGGAAATCAAATATCAAATACAAGCAAATCACCAAAAGATAAATGATCTAGCATTCTACCTTATTTTAGCTACAATATCCTCTTGATTTTCCATAGCCCTGTCCTCTACAAATCCTAGCTCCATCTCATTCTCCTTATATTTTGACTTTATAGTCTTTAAATTTCTTTATAAAACCTATATTAATACTAATAATAGTTATTTTTATTAATACACATATTTATTATTTAATTTAATTTTAATTTAATAATATTTTTATTTTCTCTTAATTTTATTTATTTATTAAAATTAAATATTTATTTTTATTTTTATTTTATTTTAGTAATCTTTTCATTTTATCTTAATTTTATTTGCTTATTAAAATTAATTAGGTGATTATATTTCCACCAAAAACTTGTTGCTTTCCTAGTTCAAGCAACCCACCTAGGCTAAGGCAAAGGAAACAACAATTTAAATAATAAGGTTAGCTAATTCAGGTATAACCCGACCCGAAGTAAATAAAAATACCAGGTATTACAATAACTCTGCCTATACATAGAGCTGAGGCGCAAAAGCTATTGACTCACTTTGTTGAAGCAGTGATAGTTCACTCCGGCCGAACCAACAACATGCATGCTGATTTTCCAGCAACCCTAGCCTCCAAATTACAATTTGAAAGGCTAAAAATGACTCTGACTGTCCATTGGAGCACAATATCCTCGATTTGGATGGCCCATCCTGAGACGTCTAACAAATGACTGGAGAACACCTATCATTCACGATCTCAACAGATCAATGCCTGAAAAAAAATCAGTTTAAAATACCTAAAAAATTCCTTCTTACTTCTTGGGGATCTTTACTACCGTAATCCCGATGGGTCGTTGTCAAGATGTTTGGGAGAGTATGAAGCGCAACAAAAACTCCAACGTGCCCATCATGAGATCTGTGGCCAAACACTAGTAATGATGCTTTATAGACGACTGCAACGTCTGTGATATTACTGGCCCACTGTTATGAAAGATATATATGAAGGGGAACACCAAGGGAAGAGAAAACTATTTCTCCAAATTTATGAAAATACTACTGGACAACCATAGAGGATGACACAACTTCATTTTTCCATAATACCATCAATGTTAGATCCATGGAATATCATCCATACTACTTGTCTTCCACTACACTCAGTGAGTATCCCTTGGTCGATATACAGCTGGGGACTAGACCTTATTGGGAAGATCAATTCAGCTTAGTCTAAACAACATGAATACATCCTAACAACTACAGAGTATTTCACCAAATGGGTAGAGGTCATCCCTCTCAAAAGTACGACTAGAGTATCAATTGCCGCATTTATCAAGGAATACATCATCTGTAAATTTGGTTTCCCCGAACACATCATCATGGAAAATGGCACTCCCTTTGCCAACAAATCCGTGAGGATCTACTCCAGGAGTATGTGATGTGATTTTATATAGTGGTAAAAAGAGGTTCGATTCTCGAACTTGTGAAGGTAATGATTTTAGAAAATATAGGACTTAATATAAACTAATAAAAATCAGAAAAATAAACTAGATATGATTTTTAGAAAATATGGAGAAAACCAGGAATCAAGATTCAGTTATTTCTAACAATTTATGTGATTAATCGGGTAATTCTTTTAAATAAATTAAGCTCAAATATTGCCAAAAATAAGTTTTTATGCAAACAAGTAGAGGTAAATCATAAGCATGGGACATCAGAGGTCATTAACCCAGCATGACCCATCAAACAAAAACACCACTACTGAATGAAAACCGTTTTTCTATTACGAAACTATGCAATTTTAACAAGTAAAGAATTATAATTAATTAATTAAAAATAGACTTACCACGTAAAATTGAGAGAAAAACCTCCTCCATCATCCCAGTAAATAGACTTAGCTCATGGTGAAGAAAACTTGCTCAAAAGATCTTTTCATTGCTCAAAATATTGATTACAAGGTTGAATAATAGTGCAACAGCTGAACAGACGCGTTTATAAGTGTTACAGAACAAGGTTCAGCCGTTACAGAAGGCTAAGGCAAAGAAAAGAGGGAAAGAAATTTGAAATTTAAGGCAACAGAACAGCAACACTTATAAGAGTTGTTGTGTCTTCTTCTTCGGCAGCGACAAGTTGAAGAACACGGTCACCGGCGACAGCAGCAGTGGCCGGATCGTGGGTATTCCGGTCACAATTCCGGCGACTCCGAAACTTCAATTCTAAGCTATTCTCCCCGTTCTTCTTGGCTTCTCTTGGTATATATAGGCTCTAGGGATCCTTGTGAGTCTTCTAAACCTAATAGAACTCTTTAAAACACATCCAAATCCTCCCAAATCCGAATCAAAGTATAACTCCCTTTTTCCGGCGAAACTCGGATTTGGGGATATTTTTCCGGCGTAAACCTCTAATTCTTCACGTGTTTAATCTTGTATGGACCTCTAGTATATTGTCTATCAATTTGGGAGCAAAATATTCTAAAAATTTCATGAATCAAAGTGTACAGTTGCATTCCGTCCGATCCCGTGACTGGCTTGACTCGGTCAACTCGGGTTGACCGATTTGACTCGGGTTTGACCCGATTTTGACCGAGTTGACTCGAGGGTACCCCTTATCCACTTCTAGGGTGCCGAATAACACTTGTCCTTGAGTGCCTTTATCACTTTTTAAGCCAATTTTTCTACAAATCTTTATTCTTCAAATGTACCTACAAAAGCATAAAAACGCGTAATATTTGCAAAATCGAATGCTAACTTAATAGAAACTAAGGTGCAAACTAGACACTAAAATGTGTCTATCAGTATGGTATTAAACAAGTATTCTCCACTACCTACTATCCTCAAGGAAATGGGAAAACGAATAACACCAACAAAATACTGACCCGGATCCTCTGTCGGACAATACATGATAATCCCAGGGCATGGCATGAACATCTACCCATGACGATGTGGGCGTATCAGACTTTACTTAGGAGTTCCACCGGGACTTTACCTTACTAGCTTGTCAATGACGCTGACGCTATACACCCAGCCGATATCCAAGTTCCATCAACCAGGATTGCAGCAACAAGCGGAGTTTAGTGGGATGAAACTAAAGTGTCTGGCTCTAGGATAACAGAGCTGAACATTCTTGACTCCAAGCGAGCCAAGACTGAGAAGTATACATACGATTATCGAAAAAGAATCTCTGGAGCATACGACAAGACCGTGAAGCCCCTGAATTTTTAGGTATAAAATTTAATTTTGAAGACGGCCAAGCACATCCAGCAAGATGTGTCGGCTCCGAAGTTCTCTCGTAAAATAAAATGACCTTACGTGATCTCCAAAACAGTGGCTAGTGGATATTACAAGATTGTTACTGACAATGTGAAAACGTTAGGGACATTAATTAATGGTAAGTGGCTTAAAACTTACTACACATATATATTTCTATCTTTTCCTCTTTTAGTGTAAGAGAGTTTTTTTTTTTAAGTTAAGAGCCAATTTTATTGATCTTTAAATAAAGAAAAAAAACGCTCATATCCAATCATTCACAGTAGATTCAAAAATTCAAAGACATTTTTTGTCTTCCAGATTTCTACTCTAGAGCAAGCCTTCTAACAACGGATAATCTCTTCTGAGCATTTTCATCCTCTTCTGGAACCTATCAGTTATATTATTCAAATCTTGAATCATCTTCTCTACCCTTGTTGATTCTTCTTCCAGTGCCTTTTCCTCCTTCGTGATGACCTTCAAAGACGAAATTAGGTTTGCAACGATGCCTTCACGATCCACCTTGATGACATCCAGTCGTTGGCGGAGCCACCCCATATTGACCCCAAGAGCCTCACAATTAGATTACATCTCATCCCGTTTATGCACTTCCAGGTTGGTGATATTAAGCAGGGATGCTACGTGCATCTCTTCTATAATAGGAAGGAGGCCGGCCATAATAGTCACCAAAGTAGAAACCTTCACCATCTCAGTAGTGGCAATGCGACCTTACCTCTTCCATATCTTGGTATAAAGAGCAAGCATACGACTTGGGAACGAAAAAACCCCTATAGTTTAGTGTTTACGAGATAAAGATTTCATGTGGGTTTCAAAGGGGAGGCTAGCGTTATGATATTTAAAGACCTAACTCCGAAATCAGCAGTTTCAAGATCCATTGAAGAACTAGCAGGGGGACTACCACCACTAGGAGGAGGAATAATATCGACGTCATCTTCATCATCATCAACTACCACAGTTTCTCCAATCTTCCTCTTTCCCCTCGATGTGTCAATGTTGACACCATTACGTATTCCAATCTAGCCGGATCATTTTGATTACAAAATAATAAAAAATGGAATAATCCAATATTTCTATTTTATCTCCATGGACTAATGTTTTAGTTCGATTTTTATTTTTAATATTGTACAAAATATATCGATTGTATGAGGAGATTTATTAATATTTTATCTTCATGGGTTAATAGGTTGGTTCGAGAAAATTTCAATGACGTACAAAAAAAACATTGATTGTATAAGTAAATTTAACACGGTCTTTGCACATTGACAATGCCAATGGATTGTATATTCCAATTATTATAGGAGTGAATAAACGAATTTTCTTATTAAAAAGAAGTGCATAATGATATCGCTATAGTACATGTATAAAATCATTATATAGTATATCGGTACCAAATTCTTTATCAATAATATCAGGGTAAAAAAGTAAAGTGCATTCGTCACCAATTTAGTCCCCACCCCCACATTCGTCATCAACGCACAATTCATTTAACTTGATGCACTTATCCATTTCGTAAGACTCTCTCTGTCCTAGTATTTTCTCACCGACCCCGACAAACAATCCCGAACTTTTGCGGTTGTCTACAGCGAAGTTCCGACGTATCCCTCCCTCCCTATATAAAAAATCACGACTCCTTTATACACACACTTCATCCACACTGTTCCACGTGTAATATTAACTTCCAACGTGGAATTCTGCGACGAAAGTTTGGTAACCATGTTTCTTCTTCATCTTCAATCACATTCTTAGTTTTCTTTATACAAAAAAAACATAAAAAAAATCACATTCTTACGGCTTCGTTCATATGTCAAAGTTTGAAACGAGCGTGAAATTAAAGAAGATATTGATTTTTATTATAATAATAAAAATACGAAATCTTAAAGTTGAATTAAATAATTGCTTCTGGGATTTTACAGCGTGTCTTTTAAGAGAGAAGAGTTGTTATTGGCTTTTCCTTAAAGGAACTTGATTTCCATTTCAAGTATCTAACTTTCTCTTCTCTTAATTCTTCTTGGGTTATTCATTTCTCATTCTTCTTCTTCTATTGTTGGTTTGGAAACCCTATAAGGTAACTATAATTAATATTTTCTTTTAACATTTATGGATAGTCTTGTTGATTTATGGTGTTTAGGGCCAATTTCATCTTTATTTTGTTTATAAATTGTAGTGAATTTATATGAAATCAGAGCAAAGTAGTGAAAATAAGATAAGTGTGACTAGTTTCCTTACTATATGAAAAAAGATGTTTCATGTGGCAACAACATAGCAAAATTAGAACTGAGTATGTTACAACTTATTATTTGTGAGTGCTGAGTACTTTTTGAGGAAAACCCCCCTAAATGGAATGGAAATGATTTGGCATTCATTGACTAACAAGTGCAAGGGAGTTGATATTGGATAGGGTTCGTAGATGATCACTTTATCACATATTGATTTCAGTAGATTCTGGTGGAATTATTAGATATTATTTCAATGGACTGAGTTTTCCTTAAAGCTGCAATATATCTATTAATCCTTGCCACTGCTAGTGCTTTTATAGGCTTCCAATATAATTGTTATGAACCTTAATGCATTATTTGCACCCTAGAATTTATATCGGCAGTTGGTATCCTATCAGTTAATATTCTAGTCTACAATCTATACTATTGTCAATGTATGTGGGATTCTGTCTGATGCACTATGTATATCTATTATGGTATTTCCATCAACTTCTCTCTTGGAGCATTGTCGATTTGGTTAACCTGTTGGTTTCAGAATTTTGTGAATGAAGACTAGTGAGTAATCAATGTTCTTCTCTGGTCCTCAGATCTTATGGTCGTCCCAACTATTTAGGAATGTAAATTTTGTTTGCAACCAACTGACCTAGTAGGACATTGTAAGATTCAAATAACATTCGTACTTGCTACAGTGGTTAAAATTTCAGTAACTTTATTTTCATTTTGGATTTTAGAATCTGGTTTTAGATGTTTTTTCTAAAAAAAAAACATATCTTGAATATCTGTGTTTCTGACATTTATTGTTTGTTCACTTGTGCATCTAGGAATCTGTTTCAACCTATCTATGAAGATGTCACGAATCCTTCCATCATTCCGGTCTTTAGAAAAATGATTCCTCGTATCCTTTGCAGTGGATAGTGATGTTTATCTCTGCTCTTTTAACTTCTGCGGGCATCAACATAGCTGTATGTGTAGTCCTCCTGTCACTGTATTCTATATTGAGAAAACAACCTGGAAATATTGGTGTCTACTTCGGGAGAAGGCTTATTCAAGAGCACCTCAAACGTACTGACCCCTTTTGGTTTGAAAGATTTGTTCCTTCCCCAAGATGGATAGCAACGGCTTGGTCTACATCTGAAGAAGAAATTTTGGCAATTGGTGGCCTAGATGCCGTTGCTTTCCTTAGACTACTTGTTTTCAGGTAATACATTTTTCCCTTAAAACCATGCCAAGGAAAGAGATAATATTGCACCTAATTATCCTTTTGCTTCTACCGCTTGAGGCAGATGACAGAGATAACTTGCAAATTTGTTAGGGTTGAGCAGTTTATTGCTCTAATGAGGTTATTCTGGAATCAAGTTTCAGTTTTACTTATCTCCATACTTACTAATGTGTTTGTAATTGTATTTTATACAGCATAAGGATCTTCTCCGTTGCTGCTATTATTTGCATGTTTCTTGTGCTTCCACTGAATTACTATGGGCAACAGATGATACACAAGCAAATACCATCAGAGTCACTGGATGTGTTTACCATTACAAATGTTAAACAAGGATCAAAATGGTACGAAATCAACAATTCTTAGATGCTCTATCAGTCATTCTTGTAATGTTTAACTAGTTATAACTCTTGAACTTGCGTGCAATTGTGTGTCGAGAGTCTTGAGACTCTTCACACCATTTAGGATTTTTATTTACAGTCACTTACTGGGTTAGGAATTTGTGCTAGACTAGGAATTTTGATCTCTGAGTTATATGTTGTAGTTGCACACTAGCATTGCCACTACTATATATAGTGTTTTTGGATTCAGTTTCAGAAGTTTGTTATCCGACTTGCATAATTTAAAAATCAAAATGTTTAATGGTAGTGTTATTTAAATCCTTCAGAAGAAGTATAAATCGATTTTTTTTTTAGATTCTGTTATAATGGTACATCCGCTATTAGTGCATAACATAGTTAATCCATAAAGCCGAAACATCAAAATAATCGCCTTGTCATTGTCCTTCCTAAGTAATACTGTAACTAAAATATATTTGTTACCCTTGCAGGCTCTGGGCTCACTGTCTCGCGTTATATATCATATCCTTTGCAGCCTGCATCCTTCTTTACTTTGTAAGTGCTTGTCTCATGGTGATCTTTAAGTTCCTTCTGCATTTCCTGTTCTTAGATGACTTTCTATATCTTTTTAGGAATACAAGAGCCTTGCTAGAATGAGACTTGCACAGATTGCTAAAGCTCCTCCAAACCCTAGTCATTTTACAGTTCTTGTTCGCTCCATTCCATGGTCATCAGGAAAAACATACAGTGACACTGTAACAGACTTTTTCTCAAACTATTATGCATCCAGCTACTTATCGCACCAAATGGTTTATCGGTCTGGAACAGTACAAAAACTGATGGTGTGTAGCTTCTGCAAAACACTTTCTCTTTTGTTGTTTTTATATAATGTCAAATTTATTTATTGGTGTAAATTATACATTTTATTTTATTTGTTGGGACTTGGTTTCTGAAATATGAGATTTGCCTGTTTGCAGAGTGATGCAGAAAAGGTATACAAGGGGATATCACACTTTGCATCTGCTTCTATAGACTCGAGTTGTCAACCGAGTTTTGTAAGATGTGGTCTGTGTGGTGGAACAGCACACTCTTTCAAGATGCTACCTAGAAATGAGAGTATCATCATCGAGGAGAATAAACCTGGCCTTGCCCACTTAAATTCAACAAGGAGCCGTGAGGTATATCAATCTGTTTTGGGTGAACCTGGTTGTAGTTTTTTGTGCTTATTCAGTAATGCGTGTCAGTCCTTTCTTTATACCTTCAAGTCTTTTGAAATCTGTTATATTCCCCATCTGTTTGTGTTTGTTTTTCCTCTATTCCATGGTGCTGTCAAACGTTTACTTGCTCAGTAGTAACCAGTTTCTTACTTCCTAAGAATGCTTTTAGCAGCTACTCTTAGATGGAGTTATAACAGTACAGGTATTTATTATTAATTTAAAGGATGCATATCAGTAGTATATACGACTAGTGTAGAGACTTATCACCCAAAGAGTTAATAAAGTGGAAAAAGGTAATCACATTGAATTACTGATTCAACAGGACATTTCTGGCCCTAATTTTTTTTAGACATTTTCATAAGCTATACCTATGAACACACTAAGTGACAAAACCATGCTAACCATGGACGTTAAAAAAATATTTGGTTCGCAAATTGCTTATTTGTTTCCAGTACTTCTGTACATCTATAGTTACTTTAGTCATTATTTTTGTAAGTAACAGTCATGTCCTTTATAATTTGTTGTCTTCAAAAGTTCCATGTGTCTTGCTCGCTTTTTCTATGTGCAGCAGCCAGGATTGAGACAACCTTCATTTTTAATTTTTGATAATATTGTTGATTATTTTTGCAGGAATGCGCTGCTGCCCTAGTGTTTTTCAAGACGCGCTATGCTGCTAATGTTGTTTCCAAGGTTCTTCAATCATCAAATCCAATGATTTGGGTCACTGATTTGGCTCCAGAACCACAAGATGTTTATTGGTCAAACCTTTGTATCCCATACAGGCAGTTATGGATACGCAAGATCATAACTCTTCTAGCTACCACAGTGTTCATGTTCTTGTTTCTTGTTCCCGTGACTCTCGTACAAGGTCTTTCTCAGCTAGACAAGTTACAACAAACACTCGGATTCCTGAAGGGCTTATTGGAAACGTAAGTAAATTTACATGATTATCAAGTTTTAACAGTTTTTTTTCGGTATCTTGGGGTTTAAGGTGTATCTTGATTAGTTTGCTTTATGTGGTTTCTGCTACTTTTAAATATTAGTTTACCCAAATCTGAGGTTTTTGGCTCAACATTGGAGAAACTTAGATAAAAGCCAACCTTAAAAGATCCATCTTTCAAAAGGGTAATCTTTTTCCCAGTTACCAATATTAGTATAGATTAACGCAAGTGCTAGTGTTTAAAGATGTCCTCATGGATATTTGATTTCCTGTTAATCAAGTTTGCTATAGAGGTGTTTGGCATCACATCATCCTTACTTTATACATCATAGATGTTAAGAAACTAAATGTGGATGTTCTGTTTAGAACCCGTAGATGAAAGGCCACTCCTTAGTGTATACGGTAATAAGTTCACACAATACATTGATTTGCTTTTTTCTTTTTGTTATTACTGAAGCTCGTCAGTATGTTGTTACTTCCTTGTTACATTAATGCGATTTGCATCTTTCGGAACACCGTACTAGGTATTTCCTGAAGGTTTCTTTTGGAAACCAAGAAATCAAATCATTGATTGGTTTGAAAATTGTAGAAAGTTGTCAATTTTCTTTCAAATTTGCCACCTCAGAAAAAACCTGAAGATGCATTGCTTTAGCTATTTAATTATATCCACTTGCTATTTTATGTTTACAACACTTACTTGTTTTATTAGTAAATTTAACCCAGATGCCATCGCCAATCAAATTTAATTTTCTTATTTTGTTGACAAAATCTTGAATTTTTTTTTTTTTACCATATCTTGAGTTCTTATTGTCGGATCATTTACGTATTGGAAAACTTACATAATATAATATGGCAATCGCGTAGTAAAAAAATGGACCAATAGGAACTGTGACTGGGTTTGGGGTATTAACTCTTAATTGGGATAGTTAGGTGAGGTTTGTTTTATGCTGACTTGAGTTCTTGTCCCATCTTAGATTCTCTTGCTTTTCTTTTTGTGAACAGTCTTCGAATTGGATAAAAAGTATGCTCCACCCTTGTGGCTAGGTGGATATTTACCTAGCTTAATAGAAATTTGGTTTGAAATAGTTTTGAAGATTACTACACATGACAAAACTCTTGAACACACTTTTCTATAAAATTATCTTTCATATTTGAAATAGAAATGAAAAAGCATTTTGAGTAAAGAAACATGGGAACTAATTCCCGGGATCCACCTATATGTGCAGGGAGTACGTAAGGCAATTGGTGACAGGTTACCTACCAAGCGTCATATTGATGTTATTTTTATATAGTGTACCTCCATTGATGATGCTGTTTTCAGCCATGGAAGGTTCTATATCTCGAAGTGCACGGAAAAAGAGTGCGTGTATCAAGGTTTTGTACTTCACAATCTGGAATGTCTTCTTTGTTAATGTTTTTTCTGGTACTGTCATCAGCCAGATACATGTGATTACTAGTGTAAAAGACATTCCTACCGAATTAGCAAAAGCTGTACCACAGCAGGTAACTGTTTCTTCTGATTCTCTGTTATTTTAAGTGGTTTTTAACTTTGGTTCATTATGTTTTATAGTTGAGTTTGAAAGCAGTGTCACTGTTTGTTTTTTCCAGACTGAAACTGTGTTACATCATTGATATTATCTTTACTTTTCTCGCGTGCTGTATTTTTGGCCCTTCATTCGTCTTGTTATTGCATTTTCAGTGGCTAACTAGTACGCATGTGATTTACTTACAAACATTTCCGTACTTAAACTTTGTCAAATTCTGTTTTCTGTTATCCTGGTAATGAAGGATAATTAATCAGTGTTGAGGTCTGTTATCAGCTATATTTGACGCTTAAATGGCTTACTGTTAAATGTTTATTTGTGTTTAATGATTGTGCAGGCTACTTTCTTCATCGCTTATGTACTGACATCTGGTTGGGCCAGTATATGCACTGAAATCGTGCAGCCTTTTGGTCTTCTGTGCAACATTTTTTATAAATTCAAACAGCAGACGAGAAATATTCATCATCCTGACTGCGCTCTATCTTTTCCATACCATACTGAAGTACCCAGGGTTCTCCTTTTTGGGCTCCTTGGTTTCACCTCTGCCATCATGGAGCCCTTAATATTGCCTTTCTTGCTGGTTTACTTCTGTATGGCTTACATTGTGTATCGGAATCAGGTGAGCATATAATTTTTACTTTCTGCTTTCTTTCTGCTACATGACTACATTATCTCTGTTCTATGCATTATTTCTGCCATTATTATTTGCACCATAATGATTACCATTATTACCCTTGTGCAGTTTCTTAACGTGTATTTTGCAAAGTACGAGACACGGGGACAATATTGGCCTATTGTGCACAACGCTACAATCTTCTCATTGGTATTGGCACAAATAATAGCTCTGGGAGTTTTTGGTCTAAAAAAGTCTCCAGTTGCTTCAGGTTTCACCATTCCACTCGTCGTACTGACTCTCCTCTTCAACGAGTATTGCAGAAAGCGGTTTAATCCCATATTTAAGAATTTCACAGCACAGGTAAATCTGAAAGTTACCTTACATTGAAATTATGCAATTTTGTGCACCGTAATATGCACAATACCCCTCCTTTTCATTGACTTGGTGTTTTGACGGAGTGACTAGCTGTAATGACTGATTCTGCACCATCAAGCATTGCCAGTGAAAATAGAGGAAACTTGCATTAGAAATATTTCTCTTCTTTTTTCCATACCAGGCTGTTATAAAAGGGACATCTGTTCCTGTTAAAGAGACCCCAAAATTTGAGACTGGCAAATAAAATCGCTAACATTTATAGATAGTTTCTTACCAGTGTCAATCTACAAGGTGTTCCATTTACAAATATTGATGATCTTTCAGACCTAAAATCTTTAAGTTGTGAGACCAAGATTTGGACTTAGGCCCAGTTTACGTAAATGGAGGTAACTTTAACAACCACCCTCCTCCTCAATCAAGAACAACTGTTGTTTTTTAAATGTATGTGAATTTGCTCACATGATTAAGATGCTTTTCTCAAGCCATTGATTTAGCTCCCATAACTCTTGAACAGTCAAAAAGATCCTTTTCAGTATTTTTTCAGTTTGGCATCTGTGTCCTTCATCTTTGCTCATTTATCTGTCTTAATATTAACGGGATGCGTTAATTTTTTAAAAAACAGGACCTCGTAGAGATGGATAGACGAGATGAACAGGGTGGAGGGATGGAAGAGTTCCATGAACAACTGAACACGGCATACTGTCAATTCTGACTGAGTGACGAGATTGCTAAAGTGGAAGAGTCTACTCATTCAACTAAATCACATTCTTTAAACGAAGACAAGGAAGTGAGGCAGGGTTTGGGATACCCAACCCTTGGAAGACTTAATTTGAATGGAATGCAACAAGTAGTTACTTGGCTTTCTATGCTTAGTTTTCATGAGGGAAGGAGCCAACACCAAACACCCAAGTAAAGCCAAATTGGGGGAATGTCCATTTCAACCTAGAGGCATAAGGTAGATTTATAAATAGCAGAAAGGTAAAAAAGACTGAAAAAATGTATCCCACAGTGGTAAATGACCTCCGATTTCTCTGTGGTCTGTATATAATGGGTTTTATATTTTTGCAATTTGGTGGTTGTAATTGTATTACCACTATTAGCCACTTTTGAAACATTTCAATGGGATCTGTCACCCTCTCCATTAGGCATCTAGCTAGGTCTTGATGAGTTTTAAATCAGAGCAGTGTGATATCTTAGCGCTGGCCAATTTTGTAACAGCAAAACATGTCAAGTTAATGGGATGTGATCCCAACATTCATTTTTTTTGTACTATTTAATGTTGATTTTGGCTATATGTATTTGGTTTCCACAGTATGGTCTATGGAATCCAGAAAAGTTTGGAAGTACAGTATGAGTTAAAGATCCAGTTATAATAACTGATTCCAGTGCCAGGAGTATGGGGATCGCTAACTCATATCTCGTGTTGGTTCTGGGGTTTTGTTGGAATCTTAGTTCCTTGGAAATGATGCTTGGGTTTGAAATGCTTGGAAGAAGTTAACCCAAAAATGGTTTGGAAATTGGAATATGTTTAATTCTGAACCAGAAGAGGTTAAAAAAACTGATTCCAATACCATTTGTTAGTTGTTAGTTTTTAGTTAAAACTTACAAATAACAAGTGGAAGTGTGGATTATCAGGTAGTATTAAAGTACCCTCTTGCTCAAACGAAGCAGCCACCGGAGGGACCAGTGATTATTCAAAAATTCAAATACAAATACACAATTCGAAATCTGATCCAGACACTGAATGCAAAATAATGGGGCAAGAATCTAAATTCAAATTTGGTTTAATAAATCTAACTGGTTCTTGATTAGCTGTGGGTTTGGTTGGAGACTGGTTTCTATTCTGCCTTTGAAATGTTAGTTTCTCACTAATTAATTTATAGTTAGTTTCTCCGGACAATGAAAAGAAGAAAAAAGAACACACTAAATTTCACTGGCCCATATTCAATTTGAAATCCTGATGTCTTTGATATCATTAGATAATCATTTTTCAATAATTGTTTCTATTTCTTTTTACACTTTATTTCCTGTTCCCGGTATGGTTTGAGAAAGCGTCATAAGTGCGTATGCCTTACACCTTGATTTCTTGACAATTTGCATTACCTGCAATATTTTCTATGACTCCTGTCGTGCATAAACATGTCATTTATGAAACAAGCGACAACAGCACCCCGGCCAGGTTCAAACTTCATTAGCCACCTTTAGTTATCTCAGCTATTCGGCATGTGCAGATCCGATTAATATAGGATCCCTATTATTGGGACCGTAGAATTTTTTTCATGAGGGCTGTAATGGATTATTGTGTTCAAAATAGGAATATGGGATAACTCAATCAAGTTAAAAAGTCTTATTTACTTTTTGGTTAATATTATGATTAGTGTTATTACCTTATAACCCTTCCATAATAATCTAAACCTAAATCAAATCAAACTACTCTCTCTTCTTTAACTTAAAAACAAAACCCCTCTATTTTTCATCGATTCTCATATTCTTAGTTGATTCTCAGAAAATTTCACGCTGATTTTGAAGATGAACGGGTCTAGAGTTACAAGATCGGGAAGAATTGGTTTGAATCCACCATCAACTGAATCTGGAACCTCCTCCGTTGTTGATCAAAAAATTGAAGATTTGGTGATTGAAGAAGTTCAATCACCAGTGAATCCTATCAAAATATCTGTTATTAGGTAAGAATTGAAAAACCCATCGTTTATATTAGGTTTTTATTGAAAAAAATGGCTTGATTGATGAAGTTAGGTTTTTTTTAAAAAAAAAAATCTGAATTGTATACGGCTAGGTCGACAACATTTCTCAAACGTATATAAATCATTACGGTTGGGAAAGGATGAAATCCCAACCGTATATGTTTCCCTACGACTAGCTTTTCCTAGCCGTATGTTGATCTGGATCCAACCTGTGAACCTTGGTATTTATGTCATTCTTACATTGGGAAATCGTAACATTCCCAACCGTAAGCCCATTTACGATTGGGTCGTGTAGCTTGATCTAGCCGTAGTTACAAAAGTGAAACTAAATTTTTGCCAACTTTTGCTTGTTTGTAACATTTTTAGGAATTGAACAAAATGGTTGGTCAAGTACTTGAGCCGTTTCATCGAAGTTGGGGAGTCATTGAGTGTTGAAAAACAAAGAACAATTCTTCAAGTGCTTAAAGAGATAGCTGAAGAGATGGCTCAACCTGAGGAGGATATCCAAGAGAATGTTGTCGTGGTGGATGAATGACTTATGGAGTTTTGAACCTTATTGTTTTTATCTTTTGCTATCGAAGACTTAATTTTTTGTAGTGTGGTTGATTATGGATTTGAACTTTACCTTTGTTTTTATTAGTTTTTTTATTATGAATATGAATTTCTTAATATAGCTTGAATAAATTTCTTATTAGTTTTGGACTGCTTGAATGAATGGATTGTATGAGTTTTTTTTATTATTGTTAAGGGATTCAAGGTATAAATAGCTGAAAAAACTCAACTCAGGGACACTTACGGCTAGGTGTCCGGCAATTTATGTCAGTTTTACGGTTGAGAATATTATAAAAATCATCCGTAAAAACCTTAGGAGTAGCCTAGGACTAGGTTTTTACACTTATCTAGCCGTAAGTGACTCTGAGTTTTGAAAATACGGTTAGGTTTTAATACTTACCTAGCCATAAATGACTATGAGTTTTGAAATACGACTAGGTTTTAACACTTACCTCGCCGTAAGTGACCCTGAGTTTCTTACTACGGCTAGGTTTGTGAATAAGCCTGACCGTAATTGCCCATGAGGCTTGTTTGATTTTGGAATTCTTAAAATCATTTCATTTATTACATTAAAGGCATACATAGATCTTTCATAGCGTTACATTAAAGAAAAAGGCATGCATCTTTCTAAGCGTTACATTAAAGGAAGAACTAATGAAAATGAAATAAAATAGATCATTAGATCACACTTAAAAACACTCAATCATATAAGTTGAAGTCATAGGTACTTTTTTCTAAAATACCATAGCAATCCTCATGCTTAAATTTTTTATCATGGATACTTTCATATCTTTCGAGATCCATCACCCACTAAAAAAAAATCAATTGTAAGTTTGTATATTTGAAAACTATTTATGATGAACGGCTTATTGATCGTAATACTTACTCTTGTCACACTGGATTTGGTGGTATGAATTTTCTTTATAGCTTTTATTTCCTCTTTCAAATCTTCCAATCGTTGAAATAGCTTCTCGAACCTTTTCTTAACGAGTTTGAACGTCCTATTGTTACGATTCCGCCTAATCCTACAAAAATCATAAACATATACTTCCACCAAGAATCATATGTATGATCCACGTCAATGTCTTGATTAACGTCTTGGATACTTTGAGTAATGGTCGTTCTATCGTAGTCGTGCTTTGTGATCGTAACACACGCTTAAACAACGACAACATCTTCATCGTTAGTGTATGGAGTAACCATATTTAGTGCTTGAAAGGGATAAGTGAGAATGAGTTGGAAAAGGACAGGTGGGAATGAGAATGAAAATGAAAGGGACAGGTGAAGAATGAGAATGAGTTTGAAAGGGACATGTTTCCTTTTATAGGCTTTAATTACCCATCGACTAGTTTTTCAAAGAAAAAAGTTGTTGGATGAGGCATAATAACTGCTTGTAGTTTTACTTACAGCTGGCTCGAGCACAAAATCTAACCGTACACAACTCATTTAGGTTGACTTACGACTGGGTTTATTTAAACAAATGACCGTAAGTTCTGCTTACGACTGGGTCGATACACACTTTCTAGCCGTAAGTTAAAGAAATTTTTTACAAAAACAATAATTGCTTTTGTTGACTAGTACACTTTGTCCCCAACGACCTGATTTTTAAAAAATCTAGTCGTTGGGTGTTTCCTCTATATATAGAGGAAGTATTCCCTTATTCTCTTCAAAAGAACCTTTAAAATTATCCTCACCTCACTCTTCTTCTCAATTTTTTTCTCATCCATTCATAATAATAAAAAATAAAAATAAATATGGCTTCAGCATTCAGCACAAGAGAAGATATTGCTATAGTTCGGGCATGGGTGACGGTCACAACCTATGACTCAGGTCGAAACAGAAACGTTTCCTAAACCATGGATTGTTTTTGGAACCGTGTATTTCACATTTTTGTGGCGTTAGACGGGAATAGAGGTTCAATAACAATGAATGGAACCAAGTCCATATTTGAAATAATCTATGATAAATGTGATATTTTTAGAAGGGCATTATATGACATGAAGGAAAGTTATCTTCACATTGATAGTGGGAGACGAGTAAGTATATCTCAATAAGTTTTTTTATCGAATCTGATTAGAATAATACTAACTTATTTTGACTTTTCTTCTTCAGAGTAGATTGGCTCTTAGAGGATATAAGGATGTCAGTGGGGAGAATTTCAACCATCGTGAATACTATGAAGTCTTGAAAAAAAATATTGAGTATTTCAACATAGATTAACTCTTCAAGTGTAATGTTATGATGTACTTTTGTTCTTTTCCCTTATTGTAATATCCTTTCCATCAATGAAACATGTTATGAAACAATATTAGTGTTTTATATGTGTAATTCCAATTATATTAAAATAAATACAGAGATTCAGGGCAACTTACGGTTGGATTGTCCATAATTCTTAACCGTAACTAATCCACAAATGGTAAAGCATAGATTGTTTACGGCTAGATCCAATTAAAAACCTAACCATAAACAATATATACGGCTGGGTCGATACTCCATTTCCTAGCCATAAGTTGCCCTGTTTTTTGACTAAAACACCCATTATTATGGTGTTTTTGAAAAATAGTGCCGTTATAACACTAATTAGGTTGTTATTGATTGAAAATAGAGCCGTTATAACACTAATTGAGTGGTTATTTAATGGAAAAAACTCCACCTATATATACTCAATTGACAAAATCAAAATCACACCTTCTACACCCAAACTATCCATCCAAATCTCTTGAATTCACACTCTACTATACTTCTAAATGGATCAACCCAATTTTAGTTTGGATGAAGACATATCTCTTTGCAAAAACTATGTACTATGTTATCCAAAGAGAGGAGAAGAACGAAGGCAAGATGGTTTGTTCAGTCTAGCTATTGGAAAAATATTCATGAAAACTTCTGTAGTGACACCGGTAACACTAACAACCGTAATATACCTAATTTATTTTGTCGATTTATGGATATACAAAGACAAGTGAAAGAATATATGAGTTTAATTCGTCTTTGTAATGAACTTAGACTTGAAGGAGAAACTGATGATGAGGTTGTATCTCAAGATAGAAAGGAAAGCAGAAAGTGAAAAAGTTAAAATTTCACACTTGAATTTTATTTTGATATCCTTAAGGACTTCTTCATATTCCGTATGAGATATTAGAATACTTTTAAGGGAAAAAATTGTTACAAATTATGTACTGGGCTAAAACAGTGTTTAATGAATGGAAGTACATTTACAATTTGGGTTAAAATCGATTTCAAAACAAGTAAAATTTTAAAATCCAGGCCCACTTAGGCTGGGAAATTCCTATTTTTCAAACTATCGATCTAGCCGTAAGCATCTGTGTTTTCTCATTAATCATGTTGAGCAGGTGTACGGACAGGTCGACCACAAAAACCCAACCGTAGAACTTCAAAATCACAGTTCTACGGCTGGGTTTCCTAGTATACCTAGCCGTAAACCTGGGAAATAATAGACTTTCATAATGCAGGGTCACTTACGGCTAGATCAGTACTAGCTAAACCCAGCCGTAAGTCTCTCTGAATTTTCAGTTCTCATCGTATTTTTAATGAAAAATTGGGGAAAGCATGACACAATTTACCAAAATATATTTTCATTCATAATGAGTGATTCAAGATACATATCTTATCATATACTCACCACCATTCATCTCATCTACTCAATTACATATGGTGGTTCCTTTGGTTTCGACATGTTGATCATATCCCAAAATTTAAATTGGTGCTCGAACCTATGACATCAACCCTTTGAGATTTCGTTGTCGCACGCGGCCCTCAAAGGAGGCAATGTGCTATCTTCTTTTAATTGGAGACCGATAAAATGACATTTTCGTACGTAGGACATGAAAACTCTTATATTAGAAAATTATTCTATATAAGTGGTTTTGGTTGGTGCAATTGTAAATACCATTGCGAGCGTAAAAATAGTGCACAATGCAAGAGAATGCTTCAACGAGTAAGTGGTCGCAAATCGACATGGATATCCAATGCTCACTTGTGACATTTGCATTGCAATTTAAACGCCTTTCAAATGCAACGAACCTTTCCTAAATATCCGCCTCTTGTTCTCCATCTTCCCCATATGTCATCATTGCCTTGTAGAAATCCGGTTGCTTTCAGAATTCACACAACATCTTTGGCCTTATGTAGGTGCATTCATCAACATTGTTAGTTCTGGGCCCTCTATAAATTCCAAGTTGTTCGGCGCAAACATGGAAACCGCAATTCCCGTCACCATCAATATCATCGATTGCTTTGATATAGTCCGAATGATTTCGGGAACATACTCCAAGTATTCTTCACAAATAATGTACCTAGTTCGGTAAGTTTGACCTTTCTTATCTCTTGGGGGGGAAACCATCGTTCCTCTTGCGATAAGAACCGTCTCCTTTTCAAAATTTGATTCTATCATTATCGGATTTTCTTCAGCCGAATCCTTCTTGCTAATTCTTTGATACCAATTTTAGAAGAATCAACTTTAAAGGTTGAACTTCCTTGGGAGCAAACCTCCGGACCTTTTCCTTTTACCTTTCTAACGCTTGGTCCATCTTCTTCCGTTTTACTCAGACTCCGTTTGTTTGTAACGTACCTTTTCCATTCACATCCTCCTTCTCATATAAGGCTCTCAAGTGTTTAAAACTTGAAAGCTCTTTTTGATTTTAAACTCCCATATTTGCATTCTTATTCAATAATTTTGTATTCTCTTGGACCATTTTCTTCACATTTTTTCTCTCTTATTTCCTTGTCTTTTTAGTACTAGGCCTACCCTTCCCTTGTCTCTTTGTTGGTTCCATAATATCATCTCTAGTGAAAGGGCGGTTAAATTTTTGCAACTCGTACAACCAAATTTGTCTTGGGGACGGATTCATTGAAGTGTACTTGTCAAACAATTCTTTGTGAGCCTCGGTGTCGCAAAACACATCACCTAAGCCTTCATTTGTCAATGGATAGTTGAATGAAATTTGTTTCCAAAATGGATCCACATCTTCAATTGGGATCACTTGTTCTTCGTACCTAGCTATCACATGCCAGCATGGAAGTCTCAAAGCCGACATGTTGGGACAAATACGCTCTTCACCCGGAATGGGAGTTTTCATCTCATCAACTTCGCCCATTATCTTCGCAATGGCCCAATGAGAGACATAGTATGTTATTCCTCGTAGCCAAGGGTTGTCCAAATAGACAACATGCTTTCTAGATCGGCTAAATTCAAAGAGCCCTTGGATTCGTTCGAGGTCACGCTTGAAGTAGTCTTCCATAACATCAAACAACACAACAAATCCACTATCACACACATTTAGCTTCCTCTTGAATATATTGTGAGATAACTCGACTGTGCTAGTCGCTTGGTTGTCATAGTGTTTATGTTTGTTTACCCAGGCGCTAACAAACTTCTCCTTGTGGGGATCCAATAATTGTTTCTTCAGATACTCTAGAACATCCGGGTAGTTTTCTCAATGGGACATCATCATATACTCATTTTGAAAGTAAGTTTTTTTTGTCATCGACCAAGTCAAAGCATCCCACTCTAAGCTCAAACTATCCCATTTAACCTTGTCTACTTTGTTGTTTTCCTCGAATTTGTCTTTCTCCACTTGTTGTTTCTCTACCGGTAGTTTGTTAATCCTCGCCATCTCGGTTTTCCTTGGCGGTACAGCTTTGGTATTGCATGGTTTGGACATTATTCCATATATGGAACGTGCATAGAAGATGATGTACGTCGGAAAAAACATGCTCTATCGCACTCATCAATGCTTGCTTCTTATCTGTAATCACCACCTTGGGAGTATAGCCCTCTTGGTAGAATAACTTTAAATTTTACAATGCCCATATATAACTTTCCTCCCTCTCATCTTGTAAAAAAAAAAACAACGCTAAAAGACGACTTCGTCGATGTTTGCCTGACAAAGTTCAATATCGACATCTTATACTTGTTCTTTTTATACGTGCAATCCATAAAAACAATTTGATGGAAGCATCTTGCCGATGTTACAAACTCCGGATGACACAACAAAAAATATATCACTTTCCCATTCTCATCTTTATCATACATTACCGTGTAGTTCGCCTTTTCCCCCAAATACAATAATTGTTGTATAAGTTCTCTATTTTTCCATTGCTCACTTCTCAATTTTTCTCTTGCATTGTATATGGTGGTCAAGGTAGATGAGTTATTGTTGTTTAATATCTTCACACTACAAAAGATATCAATAGGTCTTGCGTGTTGTTGACTAAACACATCTACTAGCTCCCTCTCTTGGGGGTTGAGCTTTGCCGCATAAGGATGGTTGATCAAACTCTCCGGAATTGGGTGGTTATGAAATCCCGAAACCACCTCATTCATAAACCACACTTTCTTGACCTTGTTGTACTTAAATTAAAGCTTAAAAGGGCAACCACACTTCTTTGTATGATGCACTCCCCTCTTCCTCGTGCTCTTTGGTTTATACACAAAATTCTTTCTTTGATGACTCTTATACTCCCCACTACTCTCGCAAACTATTTGAAAGGAGGTGGGTCTTACTTGATTGTTTGAACTATAACACACATCTTTTCAACCTTTGTTCTCGAACCCATTTTTCACATCGTCTATATGTACCCATTTAAAGTTATTGGCGTAGTGATCACTTACACTACACGAAATCCGGGAATTTATAACCCGCGGATTTCCAACATATTTTTTTTCACTAACTGTATTAGGACCAATGTAGTATGTACCGGCCGGTACGGCCGAAATTTCGGCGGTTTTACCGGTACCGGCCGGGTAGCAAAACGATATTCAATATACCGTCGAAACAGTATTCTCCCGAGAAAATCGGTCGGTACGGGTAAAAACCGGTTTTATCCGATATAACTGGTTCTGTCTGGTATGTTTTATTGGCCGTCAGATTATAAATCTAATTTAATCCAACGATCGTTATTCGCGTGAATCGGCTGAAAGCAATTGATCTTCTTCTTCTTCTTCATTTCTCTCTGCCTACTTCTGCGCCTCCATCTCTTCTCCATTGCATCAACAAAACTTTGCACTTTCCTCCATCTCGTAAGTTTCTTACAACTATTTTAGGTCAAATTTCGTTCAACTATTTCTTTCCTTCTTTCTTCTCTTACTGTGTGAAAATTAGAATCTAGGGTTGTCGTTTGGATGATGAGAAATGGATTTTGTTGTTGAGAAACGGATGATGATAGGAATAGTAGTAGAAGTAGATATAATGATCATCTGGGGGTGAATAAATTGGGTAATGTGTTTGCATTTTGTAAGCAGTGATTTAAGAAATTGAGTTCCAATTTAATTTGCAGTGAATAAATTGGGTAATGTGTTTTCTTATAGATTGCAGAAATTGAATTCCAAACTTCCAATTTAATTTGCTAAAGATGCATTATTTAATACCCCCTGTAGGATGCTTTCTCCTCCTCTGGCAATGTGTTTGCATATTGCAGTGAGCAGAAAAACAGTAGAGTGGGGGAATTTGTGCTCTATAATTTCAACCCAGAGTCATTGAAATTTAATTGTTTACTTCTTGCTGTTGAAATGATTGCCTGGCTTATGTTAGTAGAAGTTTTCAGTATGTATTTAAGTTTCTCTTGCTTGTTAGTTAAGTGGTGGTGGGTATGCTGATGTTTTTTTCTTACAACTGCTTCTGTCTTCAGTAGTCACTAGACTCACTACAAACTTGGGTTATTATGCAAAAGCAATAGAAATACTGTCAAAGTGTATATTGAGCTTAATGTGCTGGAGCCTAGTTGGAATTAATAGGTTTGTCCATATTATAATCTTCAGCTGTTGTTTTCTGTATAGGAGTGGGATCAGTTAATGCTTTCACACTTTGTGATGGCACCACAATTACATACAGCAAGGCAAGAGCTAATTCATGCTCTCTACCAGGTACAACTTTGGATTGAATACTAAGCGTAAACTCAGCTATGCAATACTTGTGTTTTGTAGATTTTCGGTAGACATTTGATTCGTGCATCTAGTCTTCGTTCAATATGTTTAGTATATTTAGTTACTTAGGAGGAGAACTGATTTTTTTGGGGACCATTTGAGTTTTAAAGAAATCAATTTAGTATACTGAGATGGGTGTAAATAAGATTCCTATAAGTTTTTTGTTTAGAGAAGTTGTGGAGTAAACAGATGGGAAAATCGTGTTGTTTAGTCATAACATTCTTGTCACCACTTTGTTTGTGTTGGACCATGAAAAGCTAGTTTCAAAAAAGAGAAATACTAGATCTTGTTGGCTTTAGTAACTTCACAGTGGTTTGTTGTCTACCTTCTCTCCAGGATCGCAACAGTGATTGCGTAGTGGCCTTAAAATGTCAATCCCTTGTTAGAAAGGAGGTTTTATGTTCTCCTTGTTGAGAAAATAAGTAAATGTTGTAGTTTTTATATTTCTCTTTCAGAAAGCTTGCTGGTCATCTTTCATGTATATAGTTGTATTTGCATGTACCCCTACGGAGGAGCTTGCTTGTTATATTCTTCCGGTACTGATTTGACAAGTTTGTTGTTCTTTTGCTTTTCCGACTACACCCAAATTTCAGTGATGCTTGGTCCAACTTTACAAGGGCGATGCGAAGATGCTATATCAAGTGATGTCACCAGACTCTTGCACTAAACCTTGGATTGGTATTATCCTTGTTTGATTACGATCCCTTTCATTAGAGTCTTGGCCCCGTTTAGTCACTCACTAATGACATGTTTCAATTCGGACAGGTCGATGCTCATAGCAACCTTGGTAATTGATGAAAGCAAAAGGGTTAGTGCAGGAGGTAATTGCAAAAACTGAGGGTTTTATCGACCTTGGCAATATATATACCCATGAAGTTTAGATGGATCACTCTGTTACAATATCCTATTTAAAGTTAATTATGTTCAGATGTCTGAAGTAGATCTCTTTTATAAGTGAAGTAGTGAACTATCTTTAATAAGTTATTGTAGATATAATTTGCCATAACACTGGAGGTTGTGTTCTTTTACACCCATAACATTCTGAATCCAAATTATATATACATTTCGCAGGCGTATAAATGTTATCTGGAGGCCTTCCGTACTCAACCAACTTTTGTTATTGCGTGGTAAAACCTTGCAGGTCTTTCACCGAAATGGACTAGTATTTTTTTTATAAAATTATAGATATAAAATATATGGACCGGTATTTCGCCGGTATTTAAACCGAAATTTTCCCGGTATACCGGTGTATCAGTGTATCGCTCTCGACCAGTACGAACCGAAATCCGGTATGATACAACATTGATTAGGACGTTATAAACTTTTCAACTATTTTTTTACGTTAAGTTAATTAGGATCCGTTAGAGAATAAAACTAACTTTAAGTACAATTACTTCCCTACCCCTTCATAATTGTTCTCTCTTACTTTTTTTACCCTCCATAATTGAGATACCAACCCAATATTACTGTAGTAGAAATTAAACCCCCAGTCTAGTAACAGTTGTCTTGTTTTAATCTTAACGTTTTGGTTTTAATCTAACTCTTTACTTTGATTATCAAAATCAGAAAATAAAACAAAAATCATTTGTGCATTTAGACTTACACTTAAGAATCAAAAAAACAAAACAAAAAACTCATAACTTAGAACACCTCAGCATCTTAAAACCTTTCATCTCTCCGAACAACTCTTTTCATCTTCTCGAACTTGAACGCCTCCGCCATTAACACCCCTGAAATTTTCCTAAGACCTAAGACCTTAAATTGAACAATTCTTCTATCTTCTCGAACTTGAACACTTCCACCATTAACACCCCTGAAATCTTCTCGAACTTGAACATCTCTTCTCATCTCTCCAAACCTAAGACATTAAATTTTCCTGAAATTGAAGCTATGGTGATGATTTCTAGTCGATTAACATGACCTAGGTATTTTTTTGATGGAAATCATGCAATTGAAGATGATTTTGATAAGAGAAGGGGCACCAGAGGTGCCATTCACATACTATATGGTGCCATTAACCAAATCAGTTAGCCAATGTTACCATTTGGCAGTCCTTGAATGGGCAGGTCTAACTAGCGAGTCAGCTAGTCTGAGTCATGTCTGTTTCAGCTTAATTCAGTTTAGTTTAAAGGCTAATCAAGGTCATTATAAAAAGGGGGATTAGCAGGTCATAAAAGGCAGTGAAGATCAATACAAAAGCAACCCTTTTCTGTTCCTGTTTTTCTCTGGCAATTCTTGCCATTTTCTTGTTCTTTTCTTGTAACTTCCGATATCATAAGAAGGAGTCTATCAACTGGTATCAGAGCTTCGATCTTGATAGATCATGTCAAATCACACTTCAAGGATTGTAAACTTAGAAGAGAGGTGGTCAGAGATTAATGGAGAAATGATCTCTTTGAATGACCGTACAGCAGGGATCTCTTCAAGCCTAAATGCAGTGACCAGCAGAGTAGATGGAATCACCAATCGATTAGATGATTTGGTTCTACAAAATGAAAATTCCAACAACAATATGTCTAACAACTTAAACTCAGTAAAGTCTCAGATAAGCTCAATTAATTCAAGAATGGATGCAATTTATCAGTTTATGCAAGAACAACGACCAAACAATAGTCAAGAAAATACAAGAAACGGATCTAACTGTCATCCTGAAAGAGAGGAAAGCACCAATCCGGTAGAAGGAAATCATTCTAGAGGGGATAACAGCTTCCAACATGGAAGAAATATTGCACAAACTCGAGTAGATTTTCCAAGATTCATGAGGGGAGATGATCCAATTTTGTGGATCTATAAGGCTGAGCAGTATTTCAGGTTTTATGGAATTCTTCCATCTCAGAAAGTGACAACAGCATCCTTCCAATTAGAAGGAGAAGCACTCCAATGGTATCATTGGCAGGGTTATGACTCATCTAATCCTCCATGGGAAGAGTTCGTGAAGGAATTATGTAAAGAATTTGGACCAGAAGATTACATTGATTTCACTTCCTCCTTGTTCAAACTTAAACAAACAGGGTCATTCCAAGAATATGTATCTTCTTTCAGAAAATTTGCTATAAGGACTACTGGTCTCTCACAAGATGCAATGAAGAGTTGCTTCATTGGAGGTCTCAAGGATGAACTCAGGTTTGATGTGCAGATCCTCAAACCATCAACAGTTCAGGAGGCTATCACAGTTGCTGCACAACTTAACTCTAAGGTAAAATTTCTTAACTCCTATAATCCTAAACAATTCCAAAAAAATTATGCTAGTAATGTCCCTCACTCGGTCACGGTCCCAACCAAGTTAGTACCCAAGTTAGAATACAAGAAAATCACCCCATCAGATGTGACCAATAGAACCTTGAACAATTTATGCTATTATTGCAATAGCAAGTGGTTCAGGGGACATATGTGTAAGGAGAGAGCAGCAAGAAATAGTAGCTCTCAGGTTTTGCTTCTGGATTTGCTAGAAGAAGCTACTGAGGAAATAAGTGAGATAATAGCCAATGAGGAGGAGCAAACTAGTATCTCAGCAATACAACTGAGTGAGTGTGCATATTTTGGGGCTGGACAGTTACCAAACATTAAAACTATGAAGGTTAATGGTAAGCTCAAGGGGGTAAATGTTAAAATCCTTTTAGACTCTGGTAGCACCCGTAACTTTGTTGATTCCAGATTAATCAAAAACATGAATTGGACACCTCATGAAGTAAACTCTGTGAAGGTTATGGTAGCTGATGGAAGTGCTATAATGGGAGAAGGATATTTTAAAAAATTACCAATTGAGATGGGTAGTTATAAAGATAAAATTGATTTACAAGTCTTACCTTTGGGTGGTTGTGACATAGTACTGGGAGTACAGTGGTTAACAACTCTTGGAACAATATCTTGGAATTTTGCCAACTATACCATGGAGTTCAAAAAGGATGGTCATCAACACTTTGTCAAGCAAATGGAAATTCCAGTTCCTTTGTCAGAAATGGTATCTTGCAAGCAAATGGAGAAGCTACTAGGAACAGCCAAATTAGCTTACTTCTTGTACAACTTGGAAGAGAAGAAAAAAAAACATAGTGCACACCTATCTGAAACTGAGTCCCAAGAATTGCAGCAATTCCTTCTGGGACACAAAAAATTATTTGATAATCCAAGAACTCTTCCTCCTAGCAGAGTTTGTGACCACCAAATCCCTTTGATTCCTGCAGCTAAGCCAGTGAACAAGAAACCATATAGATATGGTCCAATTCAAAAGAATGAAATTGAAGCCGCAGTTAAGGAATTACTGGATTCAGGATTTATAAGACCAAGTCAGAGTCCTTTTGCTTCTCCAGTATTGCTGGTCAGGAAGAAGGATGGGACATGGAGAATGTGTATGGACTATAGAGAACTCAATAGTATGACTGTCAGGAACAATTACCCCATTCCATTAATAGATGATCTGTTAGATGAACTTTTTGGAGCAAAATTCTTCTCCAAGCTTGATCTAAGAGCTGGGTACCATCAGGTGAGAATGGCAGCTCCAGATATTCAGAAGACTGCATTCAGAACCCATGAAGGATTTTATGAATTTTTAGTAATGCCATTTGGGCTTACTAATGCTCCAGCAACATTTCAGAATCTCATGAATGAAATTTTCAAGACACATCTAAGAAAAATTATTCTGGTATTTTTTGATGATATTCTAGTATACAGCAAATCTTGGAAGGAACACTTGAACCATCTCAAACTCACATTCAGGGTGTTGGAGTTACATCAATTATATCTCAAGGAGTCAAAATGTGAGTTTGGTAGTCAGCAAGTACAATATCTGGGCCACATTGTCACTTGTGAAGGGGTATCTCCTGATCCAGAAAAGTTGAAGGTAGTTCAGGAGTGGCCATTACCTACCACTCTCAAAAAACTAAGAGGATTTCTTGGCCTGACTGGCTATTACAGGAAATTTGTTCCTGGATATGGCAGAATATGCCAACCCTTATTTGAGCTTACAAAGAAAAATAACTTCCATTGGACTGAAGGAGCACAAGAAGCATTTATTAAGTTGAAAAAGATATTGATAAGTCCACAGGTGTTGGCACTACCAGATTTCTCCTTACCTTTTGAAATTGAAAGTGATGCTTCAGACACAGGGATAGGTGCAGTGCTACAACAAAGGAAAAGACCCATTGCCTTCTTCAGTTAAAGTTTAGGCAAGAAAAATGATGCACTATCAGTTTATGAGAAGGAACTCATAGTCATTGTGCATGCCATAAAGAAATGGGAACACTACATTCAGGGACAACATTTCATAATAAGAACAGATCACCACAGTCTAAAATACTTCTTAGAACAAAAGGCTAACACCACATTTCAAAGGAAATGGGTGAGCAAACTTATGGGGTATGACTATGAGATAAAATACAAGAAGGGTAGTGATAATAATGCTGCAGATGCACTTTCAAGACTGCATGAGGAAAAGCTAACTCCAGAGCTGCTAGCAATAACTTACCCATATTCCAATTGGATGGATGAGCTGAGGCAACATCTGGAAAAGGAGGATTATATCAAGGATGTACTGAAATCTTTCTACTCCACAGGTACATTCCCATCACAGAATTACACTTATGAGAATGGTTTCCTAAAATATAAAAAGAGAATTGCACTTAGTCCTACTTCTTCTTGGAGATACAAACTACTGGAGGAACTGCATTCAAGCCCAGCTTCAGGCCATCATGGTGTTCTTAAAACTTACCAAAGAGTTAAAAAGAGTTTTTACTGGCAAGGCATGAAGGGAGATATCAAAAGATTTGTAGCAGAATGTATGGTTTGTCAGCAGAACAAATATGAAACATGTTCTCCTCCTGGATTGCTACAACCTTTGCCAATTCCTGAACAGGTTTGGACTTCAGTGAGTATGGATTTTATCACTGGTTTACCTAAGTCAAAAGTGAAGTCAGTCATCCTTGTGGTTGTGGATAGATTGTCCAAATATGCACATTTTTTGGCAATTCCTCATCCTTATACAGCAACCTTGGTAGCACAGATATATATAGAAAATGTTGCTAAACTACATGGAATGCCTAATTCAATCATCAGTGACAGAGACTCAGTTTTCTTAAGCCATTTTTGGAAGGAGTTTTTTGCATTGAGTGGTACTAAACTATGCATGAGTTCAGGATTTCACCCTCAAACAGATGGCCAAACTGAAGTGGTCAACAGGTGCATTGAGACTTACTTAAGATGTTTCACTTCCCATGCTCCAATGTCCTGGGTAAATGGCTTCCATGGGCATAATGGAGCTATAATTCTTCATATCATTGCTCTTCTAAAATGACTCCCTTCCAAATTCTTTATGGGTATCCTCCTCCTCTCATTCACTCACATGAGAAGGGTACAGCTAGAGTTGAATCTGTGGAAGAAGAACTTACTACTAGAGATCAGATGATGCACCTATTGCGCAACAACTTGCAATTGGCACAGCAGAGAATGAAAACCCAAGCTGACAAAAAGAGATCAGAGAGAGAGTTCCAAGTCAATGATATGGTATTCTTGCGCCTTGTCCCATATCAAATGAAGTCTTTAGCAGGGCATTCATTCCACAAATTACTGCCAAGATTTTTTGGCCCTTACAAGGTGATTCAGAGAATTGGAAAAGTTGCCTATAAACTGCAACTCCCTCTCCAAAGTAAGATGCACCCAGTGTTCCATGTCAGTTGTTTAAAGAAACAACTGGGGGCTCAGATTCAACCAGTGCATTCATTGCCATCTCTGGCAGACAGCACAGAAGATACTCCTATAAAGATTCTGGGCAGGAAGCTGGTCTTTGCCAGGAACTCAGATGGCAATAGAGAACTAACAACAAAATGGTTAGTTCAATGGGCTAGAAGAGATGTGTCAGAAGCTACTTGGGAAGATTCAGAAACTTTTGTGCAGAAATTTCCTGGATTTGGCGCAGCACAGCAGGATTAATCACCTTGAGGACAAGGTTGATTTAAGGAAGGGGAATTGATAAGAGAAGGGGCACCAGAGGTGCCATTCACATACTATATGGTGCCATTAACCAAATCAGTTAGCCAATGTTACCATTTGGCAGTCCTTGAATGGGCAAGTCTAACTAGCGAGTCAGCTAGTCCGAGTCATGTCTGTTTCAGCTTAATTCAGTTTAGTTTAAAGGCTAATCAAGGTCATTATAAAAAGGGGGATTAGCAGGTCATAAAAGGCAGTGAAGATCAATACAAAAGCAACCCTTTTCTGTTCCTGTTTTTCTCTGGCAATTCTTGCCATTTTCTTGTTCTTTTCTTGTAACTTCCGATATCATAAGAAGGAGTCTATCAGATTTCAACTCGATCAGTTCATGCAATCAAAGATGATGGTGATCCTTTTAACCGAAATTTTGTATGATGTTGATGAAGATGATGGTTTAGAGTTGATTCTGGTGATGAAAAAATTCGTGTGTGTCTCTTCTTTGATGAGTTAAGTAATACTACTGTCTTCATCTTGATTTGATTATAGTTTTGTTATATGAAAATGGGGTTTTCAAAAATTGATGAAAAAATTTAAGGATTTTGCTTCCGTTTCATCTCAAATTTCGTTATTTTGCGAACTGTCATGTGTTTTGTTGGTGATTGTTGTGGGTGTGAGTGCCTTAGGTTATTGCTGGTGGTGGTGGTGGATGATGTGTATGGATGGTGTTGGTGAGTACTGGTGGTCTACTAGTTGTTATATAGTCAAGGCATGAGACACAATCCTTTTTGTTCAATTTTCTCCAATTGTAATGCTGTAATGGTGTGTTTTCATGTTATTTTTTTCTTCTCACTTTTATGTGAAACATAGGCCTCTTTGTTCTGCAAAATTTCATCTATCGATATGACATTTATGTTGTTCACAAACCTTGAGCAAGACTTATCCTTCCCTGTTCTTTTCTTTCTTTGTGTAGATAAGAGATTTACATATTGCAAACAAGGTTGATAACATTGGATACTAAGCTGGATGTTTCGGTCAGTATGTTACATATTGATTTACTTATTCTCCCCTGTTCTTTTCAACTAAACAGAATTGTCTATTCGTTGAAAGAATACTACTTGAAATCGTGGTTCCAGGTGGGACGACACCTGCATTGAGTAATATTGGAGAGGTGAGTGATCAAAACAATCTTGTAACTCTTTCACTTTTAGCTTGTGAGACTCAACTGAACCTTCTTTGAGGTGGATGTCTCAGTGTATATGTAATGCTTTTCTCTTGGGTTCAATAGTATACACATTAATCGCTTTACCTTCATAAATTTTGGTGGTCATAAATAGATTATCGCGTCCATTAACTTTTGGAATTCGTGTATCCTCAGTATATACGCAGGAATTGTTTGCTAAGAAGTAAGATCTTACGATCAAGTGGTATCCTGAAGTGGTAAGTCATCACTTGCCGTATGTCTCTGATTTGTTCGATGATCAGTATGTTTAATTTCTTTACTTGTTTCATGCAGTGCTATCAGGAGAAAGAAGTTGGAGGAACGACAACAATATTCAACATCAAATCATCATGTGCTAAGGAGAATGAGGTCTTGAAGAGACAATTACCTACTTTCGAAGACAGGTACTAATTAACTTTCCTAAATATTGTAGTTTACATTCTTACAGTAGTCATCTAGTGAAATTGTGTCACGATTTGTCCTTTCCCTGTAAATTATATGAGGAACAACAAAATTGATAGCATATAAGTTTAGGGCCGATAACATGTTTTTGGGGATGGTATGAAAAAGATATTAAATATTTCTGAAATTATGCATGGTCTTGTATCACATTAGAGACAATCGATCTCGACATATACAGAAACGATATTATGCAGCTATTATGTATGGTGGTACGGAACTGGGTTTAATAGTCTCATCTGGTGATGTATGGAAACTGGTTTTCGTCGTTACTGAACCAATCAGCTGCTGTGCACATTACATGTTGGTTGCTACTGGCTAGTAGTGTTTTAAATGAAGGAGCAGTCAAACAAAAATGTTTCCACTATGGTGTTATGTAAATCTCTGTTGGTAATTGTACGGACATATCCCATTCCTTGTGTGCAGTAGCCCATTTCGTAAGGATTATTTTATCGTATTTTTTGATGCTTCAAATATGAAACAACCAAATTGTGCAGTTGGTGGACAAAATCTGGCAGTTATCTGCTAGGTCGGTAAGTGAAGCTGATTGTATTCTCACTACAATGGAATGGGCGATTGACTTAGTTGACTATCTTACACATTGGCGGGAAATGGCTAAAAATTGCCGCCAAACAAAAAGTAGCATTTCAAATGAGCTTATGGTAAAAAAAGTGGTGGGAATTTTCCCGCTATCTAAAAAACTTCTCGATTGTTGCCATATAGTGTAATCCGCATGAAATTTTTATATTGCATTAATATTATCGGATAAGAGATTTTGGTATTCTATTGGTCTGAAAATATCATGGTGTCATACTGGTTATTACTGTTTTTATATTCTCAGTATCAAAAGGAAATAAATATTTTTTCTTAATGTCAAACTCAAACTGCGGTATGATTATTTACGAATTTTACTGCCGAAATGAGCAAAATCGCATTAATTCTTCGGCTAAAAATATTTTCCATGTATCTGCCATGTATTTTCGGACTCAAAATCTAAATCTATTAATTCGATAGGCGTAAAAAGTCACAGCCAAAAAATTAAACATACATATTTTTTCACGTAGCAGCCAGACGAAGCGCCCAAATTTGAGAAATTGAAAGAATTTAAACAAATATCCACGGATGACGTATTATTATGTATAATGACCTGTATATTGAGTATAATGACATCTTTGTGTCCAAATTTAAGAAATTGGATGAATTTAAATAAATTTCCGCGGATAACGTATTATGTGTTTATACTAGATTTCTAAATGTGCCATTAAACGGAAAATTTTGCTTCATTCTATATCCGGTTGATCAGAATGTATACTGGAGGTCTATCTATAGTAGTGTGAACCAGTGAATGTTGCTTCGTTCCTTGTCTAATTACCCGGAATATCTATTATGGACCTTTAAATATACCATTGAACCACATAATATGCTTTGTTCCATATCTGGTTGATCAAAATATGTATTGGAGGTCAATCTCTAACAATGTGAATAAGAGTATGCCTTGTCATCTCTCAGATTACCCGAAATATCCATATCGGATATCTGAATGTACCATTAAATCACAAATTTCACTTCATTCCATATCCGGTTGGATCAAAATATACATCAAAGATATATCTCTAGCAATGTGAACAATATATGCTTCGTTCTCTCTCAGATTACCCGGAATACTATAACGGATCTCTAAATGTACCATTGATCCACAAGATCTGCTCTGTTGCATATCTGGTTGATCATAATGTACATAAGATGTCTATCTCTAGCAATATAAACTAGAGTATGCCTCGTGTCATCTTCGATTAGCTGGAATATCTATACTGGACCTTTTAATGTACCATTAGAACATAAAATATGCTCTAGTCCATATTTGGTTGATTAGAATGTACACTGGAGGCCTATCTCTAGCAATGTGAACCAGTGTATGCCTCGTGTCATCTTCGATTAGCCGAATATTTATATTGTATCTCTAAATGTACCATTTGACCATCAAATCTTCTTTGGTCCATATTAGGTTGATTAGAATGTACACTGGAGTCCTATATCTAGCAATGTGAACCAGTGTATGCCTCGTGTCATTTTCGATTAGCCGAATAGGTATACTGTATCTTTAAATGTACTATTTGACCATAAAATCATCTCTGGTTCATATTCGGTTGATTAGGATGTACACTGGAGGCATATCTCCAGTAATATGATCATGTGTATGTCTCGTGTCATCCTCGATTGGTTAATATATATATTGGATCTCTGAATGTACCATTAGACCATAAAATCTACTTTGTTTCATATCCGGTTGATCAGAATGTACACCAGAGATCTATCTCAAGCAATGTAAACCAGTGTATATGTCATGTCATCTCTGATTAGTCGGAGTATCTATACTGGATCCCTAAATGTACCATTAGACCATAAAATCTGCTCTGATCCAAATTCGGTTGATCAAAATGTACACCATAGATCTATCTCCAGTAATTTAAACCAATGTATGTCTCATGTCATCTTCGATTAACCAAAATATATATATTGGATCTTTAAATGTACCATTAGATCATAAAATCTGCTCTGGTCCATATTCGGTTGATTAGAATGTACACTGAAGGCCTATCTCTAGCAATGTGAACCAGTGTATGCCTCATGTCCTAGGGCTGTACAAAAAACCGAAAAACCGGGTAAACCGAACCGAACCGTACTACTAAAATACCGAACCGAATCGAACCGAAAATCTAATGGTAATCAACGGTTATAGATTTAAGAAAACCGGTTGATCCCAGTTCGGTTTTGGTCCACCCCTAAAACCGAACCGAACCGATTCAGTTTAAACCGATTAATATGTGTCGTTAGATCTTTGTAATATAGGCCATAGGATGTGAACCTAAAAACTTACCTAATGTTTGATGTTTCTTCCTGGCTTAGATCCATCCATTCCGTCTGTACTCTGTAGAGAAGTAGATGGTTAGAGGCAATTTCTCCAGATGTTATTCGATTAGTCTGTTTATCATCATCGTCTCTATACTAATTATTCTTGTTCGATCATCATCATCATCATTTTCTTCTTCTTAGATGTTGGAACCCTAGAAGGTGCGATATATCATATGATTCATATTATCGTTTTTATATCTTATTTTCTGGGTTTGTTTTGGATTTTTCGTTTGATGTTGATTTTTAGGGTTTTATGGGTGAATACTTAACTGTTATTTTTTTGGGTTTATTTTTCTGCAGATGTTACCGCCAATGTGATCCTGGTTAGGGTTTTCTATCTTTTTCCATGTTTTGTAATTCTGGGTTATATTTTTGTTAGATTAGGAATTGAGTTTTTTGTTTATTTATTTTTTTTTGTCATTTTTTATGAAATTTTTTATAGTAGTTGAAAGAAATTGGGGTAATTGGGGTTGTTGGAAATGTTGCAATTTGATTGTACAGTAGGTTATTGTGTTGATCTTCTGTTGTGAGACCATTTTTCGTTTTGTTTATCTATCTATTTTTTTCATATATGTCAAGACCATTATGAAATTTTGAGCCTCTGAACTCTTTCTGTGAATATGTCCTTTAGTATTATTTACCCACATTTCAGTTATATTTTTAAGAGTTGCAATTAGATCCAATGGCTGATCACAACACATTACTTTAACCTGCAAACTTTGCAGCAGTTGGAACCATGTCCTGGACACATTTGTAAACAAATTGCTTGATCCTAGGAGTGGTTTGTAGGTTCCAGATCTCCTTCCAAGGAGAATTACTGCTACTAGTGTTGCCTTGAATAGAATTATACAATTTTAGTTGAAAAGACACCATTGGCAGATGGAAGCCATTTAGCATTGTCAATACCTGATCGATTTATGTGAATTATTGTAATAGCCTGCACCGTGTCTATGTCAAATATGGTCAGGAAGAAGAGGTATGTTCCAAGTTTCATGGACGATCAGATCCTTGAACATAGTTCTTCCAAAGGTGGAGGAGCTAAGAGGGATGGAAGGAATCCACCTGTCCTCCCATATATGAATTGAGTTACCTGATCCAACTTCCCATTTGCAATGGGGCCTTATATGCTCTAGCCCTTTCTGAATACATTTCCATATCCAGGAGGACCAATACCCATTCTTTGTGATTTTGGAGTCCGGAGGATTCTGTATTTACATAATTATTTTGCCTTCAGAGCACATGGATTCTATTGTAGTTAGTTATTAAACATAGTGAACTTATACATCACTTTCTGTTATATGCATTATCTTTTGGTTAATCAAATTGTTGACAAACATAATTCAAATTGTGTTATCTCCATAAATGAACGTATGGGTCCCAAAATCGAAATACATAGGAACAACTATCACTTCTAGATTAATGAATGATTTAGCTTGATACAAAATGAGCATGAAACTGCTTATGGATACTTGTTTGTCATGTGAAGCGTATTTTGTACTTGATATGATGATTTTAGAAGGAAGTTCATCTAATTAGGCATGAATTGTTTGCCATTGAGAGCTGCCATATAATATGAGCACTGAGAAGTGAATTTTGTATGGTGCAAACAAATGAATGCTAATTATCTTGACTTCAACTAAGAACATATTCCTCTGAACTTCGCATGGTATGCGACCCATTTTGCTATGTTAACTATGAACTCTTGTGATTTTACAGGTTTTATCAAAATTAGGCCCTTCGGAAATGGCAGGAGAAATAGGGGTGCTTTTCAATATTCCACAACCACTTACAGTGAGAAGCAAAAAGCTTTCTCTTGTTGTACTTTTCAGAGACCAGTTAAATGGGGGAACTGTAAAACATGAAATTGATGTGCATTGCTTCTTAACCGTTTTTCTCTCCTTTATAGTTCACCATTTCCGTCGTCCGAACATAACTTCATCAAAGGCATTTTGGATCAGTCTAATAGTCGAAAAAGGTTGTTAAATATGAAACATTTTTTTTTTGTTAAATTTGAAAATAACCGGTTTAAACCGAAACCGAACCGTTTATAACCGAAACCGATCCGAAATGCTTAATGGTAACACTCGGTTTTCAAAGCCGAAAAACCGAGACTACCGGTTTCGGTTATGGCTGGGTCAAAAACCGAACCGAACCGTACCATGTGCACCCCTACCCCGAATATCTGTACCAGATCTCTAATGTACCATTGAACCACAAAATATGATTTGTTCCATATCCGGTTGATCAGAATGTACATCTTAGGTCTATCTCTAGCAATGTTAATAAGAGTATGCCTCGTTCCCTGTCCGATTACCAGGAATATCTATTCTTGATCTCTAAATATACCATTGAATCACAAAATCTGTTATGTTCCATATCTGGTTAATCAAAAATGTACATCAGAGGTCAATCTCTAACAATGTTAACCAGAGTATGCCTTGTGCCCTCTCAGATTACCCATAATATCTATAACAGATCTCTAAATGTACCATTAAACCACAAGACCTGCTCTATTCCATATCCGGTTGATCAGAATGTACATCGGAGGTCAAGATCTGCTCTCATTTTTTTTTTATTCTCATTCTCATATTATTCTTCGGATTTGTATGTAGTCAGGATACTTTTGATTCTCCGAGATTCACTTCGCATTCTTCTGATTCATTCTCATGCAGTTCTCATTCTTCCGGTTTATTCTCATTCTTATTAATTTTCCACAAGTTTGTCTAGTCGATGGTCAACTTCCTATTATTCCAAATTCATTTATCATTTTTCTAGTTTATTCTCATTCTCAGACACTCTTCGGATTTGTGTTTAGTCGAAGGTCAATAACGATTTCCCGATATTTTTCTCATTCTTCCGATTCATTTTTCATTCTTCCTAAAGCTTTGAACCACTGTAAAATGATGTCACACGGATCATAAAGTCATAAAATGCACCACCTATTATTAAAATTATGAGAACCGTTCAATAAATTTTGTTTTTGACACATGGCAAGAAGTTAACCATCATATCTTAGTGGACCAATTAAATTGACGTCGAAGAATGATTGTCTAGCTCTACCACACTATAACCAAATTAGGTTACGTGTGGGAAACACACAAACAAGAAATCGTGTCCCAATATCTCCTTGATTAGTTACTCGAGGTAACAATTATTTATTCTTATATAATGCTAGAAGAGAGAGAAAATCACTTAACTTAAATCTTTTCTTTTTCTCGTCCGCCTCCCACCCTCTCCCTTTTCTCTGTAAGAATGTGAAACCCTAACTCATACTCCCTCCGTTTCAGGAAAAGAGTTACTTTTCATATTTGCACAATTGTTAAGGCAAGATGAGAGAGAATAAATTTTATAATTTATTTCCAGATTTACCCTAACAAAAAGTTTAATACTACATATATCTTCATAATGAGAATAATAACATTTCTTAAAATAACAAGGGTAATTTTGAAAGCTTGTTATGTTGAAAAATGAAAGTAACTCTTTTGTTGGAACAAAAATTTAAAGAGAAAGTAACTCTTTTCCTGAAACGGAGGGAGTATCATTCTGTGTCTGTCTCACATCTTCTACTACTTCTGCATCAAAGAAACACAATACCTAATCGAAGTAGAAGAAGAAGTGATGTATTCAACTTCTCCATATATTTATTCTTAACTTCAGCTAAGTGAATCTATGAACTTAGATTTCAATTTCAATAGTTTTTTTGATCGATTATGAGTTATCTTTGATAAAATTATCCTAATATTGTTTCTCTATGTGATATATTAGGTTTTTAAAGGAGAACGAGAAGAGGAGAAACCCTAGATTCATCAGCAAGAAGAGAAGAATTTGTAGCCTCTAGTTTCAAACAAAATGGGTTCTTCGTTTTTCTTGGTGAAGTCAAAATTCCAACTTTTTCTTTAAACTCAACTTTTCATACAGGCTATAGTTTGATAATTGATTTGATTATGCGTGGGTTTTGCTCTATCGCTCTCTTTGTACAACAAACCCCTTTGATATTACTTCTCATCAAACCCTAGATTATACAGCTCTTACTACTGATTTTATTTTCTATTTTTTAAGGTTTTTACATAAAAAAGCCCCTAATATTTCTGAAGTAAATCCTTTGGTTCTCAATAACTCAGGGGTTTATTACTTGTGTTATGTTTGTTTTTGTGCTTTCGATTTTGTGTTTGTGTTTGTTTGTTTTTGAGTTTTTTTTGTCTGTGTTGTGTTTTTTATTTGAAGTTTATGTTTTCTTAAAACCTAAACTTTTCTTTTGGTCTGGCTTATTGATTTGATTTTGTGTTTTTAATAATAATCGGTATTTTTGTTTTTGAAGATTTTATATGAATCTGAAGAAGTGGAGTATTGATTTGCTGAGGAATGGATAGTTGTGAAGTATTAATTTGATATATTGGTTGCTGAATCACTAAGATGAAGCCATAAATTGTTGGACTCATAGATCTAAACAACTACAGGTCTGTTTTGTCTATGAACTCATAAATTTTGGGTTTTTTGAACTTTATTTATCTTAGTAACCAATTTCAAATGATTTTGATTATGGTTTTTGTTGATTTTTCAGCTGACCAAGATATCTGGAATGGGATCTAATAACATCTTATGTCTTGGAAAGATGGTGTTCTTTCTCAGCAGTGGTAAACATGGTGAAGATCCAAAAGTATTCTAAACAATCTTATGATATATATCCACCATGTTGTTGTTGGTAGATTGCATGAGCTGATTGTAAACAGTCATGTTTATCCCACTAAGGATTATGGTGTGGTAAGAATGAACTTATAGATCTTTTTCACGTATATTCTTGTTTCTTTTTGTTTGATAGTTCTCTAAGAAATTCAATTCATAATTTTCTCATTCTGTGATGTGATGTATAGGTATAATCATTGATTTAGTTATGGTATATTTTTATGGTTCACCATTTTCTTAATGCAATCCTTTTTTTCCGTGCAGTTGGGAGGATCTGTGTTATTCAACCTCTCAATTCTAACATCTTATGTTTGGGTACTCATCATTCGGGTCTTCATTTATATCAGCAGAGTGTAAGAATCATACTTACTTTCCTTCTAGTTTTACGTTCTTTTAAACTTACGTATAAAGTAATTCACAAACCTGATCACCTCATTGCAGATACCCTGGCTATACTATATCTTCTTTGTTGTCGTGGTTCTTGGACTCATCATTTATTCAACAATGTAAGTTCATATTCCAACGGCAGACAAGGCTCTTCCATTCAATATCTCCGTACATCTATTATGCATTCCCAAATTCATTCTTTAATTTGTCATTCTGATGCACACTTTTATTTACTCTACCAGTGACAAGAATGCTTCAAGTGCAATAGATTCTGAAACTCGGGATGACAATGTTCAATACCAAATACTCAATAAGGAAAATGAGGGTGCTAGAAGTGAGACTTTGACAACCTAATATGTTATTGTTACACCATGTTCTTTTAGCAGTAAGTAAAGTCATTCAGATCCTGAATGTTGTAGATAGTCTATTCCTCTTACATGATTCTTATTTGATAAATAGAGTAATTAAATTGTTATTTAAACGTACAAGTACATCATTCTAGTCAATTGAATATGTTGCCAATTCATCAAACTTAGTAACATCACAATTACCATATGATGTTAAGAGTCTGTCAGTATAACACAAACCGTGGTTATGAATTGATAATGCATTGCAAAGATATGAGAAATATTTTAGATTATTGCTTTCAAATGTTAAGAAGTATGTATTGTAGATTATTGCTTTCAGATTCTTATGTCTTCTTCCTATTGCAGGTATCTTTTTCATCGGGGTTCCTTGACACATTCAAGTATGCCATTTCAACCAAGATGGATGTGCTGAATTCGAGTATAGGAATCCCTAATAACTCAGATCTTCCTTCTGTTGGCAAGGTAAACATTTTATAGATAACTTACTTGGTTGCTTAAAATTGTAGAATTGTTATGTGAACTAATCTCTCAGCCTGTTTTGTGTAGGAAGCATGAAGAGAATGATATCTCAAGAGTAAGGAGTGTATAACCTTGTTGAGCTTATGTTAAGGTATACTTGTTCACTTCAAACTAGTTTTCTTGTCAGTTTGAGGTTTAGTACAACAGTGGCAGTGGTGTGTATTTGTAAGAGGCTTAATTTAAGGAGTGAAGCTTTATTATGATGAATAAAGCATCTAATTTGGGCTCTTGAAATATGAATTCTTTACAGGATATTGAAATATGGGTCTGAATATGGATTCCTTGCAGGTTATTGATATATGGGCTAAATATGCATTATTGCAGACTCTAAATATGGGCTAAGAGATCGGCCCATTTTTTTAAAAACCATATTTTTATTTTGTAACGGTGAACCAATTTTAGTAAATGTGTTACTAAATATGACACCTTGCAATTATTTAACTGTTACAAGGATCAACGTCACAGAAATCGTTACAGTGAACTGTTACAGCATATTGTTAGTGAATAGCTTGAAACGATTACAATTGTTACATGATATGTTACACTGAACTGTTAAACAAATTGTTACTGAATAATTTGAAACGATTACAGCTGTCACAAGACATGTAAGCTATAAAAAACTGGTGATGACTAGACAATCATTACTCTATTTTTTCCTGCGTTGATTAATTAATCTTTATTGTTACATTTTTTATAACACTAAATATAACAACATTTTTCCAATGATTTTTCAGTGTTATAATATATATATTGTAACATTAATACTATGTTACAAAACGTGATTTCATTTAGTGTTGTATCCGCAATCAATTCGCTAACAGCTGGAGGTTGATCTTCCATTGGTTCAGGTATGGGCTCCATCTAAGAAAAATGAAACATAGCCGTAAGATTTCTCCGGACCATAGTTACGGCTGGTTCGACAACTAAAAACCTAACTGTAACAATTCTTTTACGACCAACTTTGGTACAAAAGCTAGTCGTATATGAGCTTGAGTTTTTCCGTAAAAACATCCTACGACCAGCTTTATTACAATTGCCAACCGTAAGTGACTATGTGTTAGGTTTACGACCAGCTTTTCCAGCCGCAGTGCATAGCATTTAATATCCCCATGCAACTACGACTGGGTTCTCGTGGGCACGACCTAGCCGTATGTAAGTTCTACGGCTAGGAGTTCTTATTTATCCAGTCGTATATCATAGTTTACGGCTGGGGGTTCATCTTTTCCCAACCCTAGATAGCTTATACGACTAGGAAACCATGAACTCCCAGCCGTAATTTGCGTATGTCCCAGCGTAAAAATCAAACTTTCTACGTACTTTAAACAATTATATACAACAAAAATAGTATTTGAGTTAAGTTAGGTGTATACCTGACTACTTTGATCTTCATCTTCTTCGTATTCTTGACTTGGATCTTCAAAATCATAGTAAGGTTCATATTCTTGAGTTTGGGTTAAAAACTCTTGATTACCTAGAAAATTAGCCATCTCCGGATCATTGTTTTGTTATATGAATATCTTCTTTGATTTAGAAGAAGAGGATTCACCTACCTCATAACTCTTGTTAGAATCACTGTTGAAAATCAAAAAATTTAGGTTAATTTTTTTTTCCACTTCTTATTCTTCTTTTTTTTTTCCCTCCAAAAGAAAAAAAAATGGTTTTGATTTTAGTTTTTTATTAATTTTAAACTAAATCCTTAAGCTAATCAACTAACTAACTATAAATTAGTTTAGTATTAACACTAATTAATCTAGAGTAATCTAGATATTATGAAAAATACTTGGATAAGAGGCACTGGGGTTGGCGACAAGATGACCTTATTTTATTATCTTATAAGCTCTTATGAAAAAAGCCTGTAACCGCAACAATAGGGTTTTTATATAGAAGGATGAGACCCAAGTCATCAAAAAATGAAAAGACAGTAAGAATAATACATATTATTTGGCTTCCAAAAGAGACGAACAAGGTAGCAGATTTATTATCTAAAAAAAGCTAGAGTTGAGACTTTTGATATGGAATGGTCTAGCTCTATCCCCAACAGTATTAGAGAACAACTACTGGAGGACATGAGAATATAACACTTTAATTTCTTCAATAAATCTTCTTCTGATTTCAAAAAAGAAAAGAAAATGGCTTCCAAAAGACACCACACGCATCACCAACTTGTGACTCGACACATCTCGATCTCGTTTCGTCCTAGACAACTTGTGAAGTCGAAATGAAGAAGCCTAGTTATAGACGTATTGTTTTAATAATAGAGATGAAGGAATTGCTAGCTGCTAGAAATGAAATTGACAAAAGAAAAATAATTCCTTTCCTTTTGAACATGCATGAAAATATGCTTTACAATGATGCATAAATGATAGGACCTGTAATTAGAGACACCAAAATTAAATAAAGATATTTCCAAAAATGTACAGTCTACACGTCTCTTCCTCTTATCTCTAATACCTTTTTTTGACAAATTAACCGACTTCTTCCTCCCATTTTTCTTCTCAGATAATATAAAATTTTATGAGGTAGAATTATTAACGGTATAAGAAGAACTGTATAGTAAAACCAAAAACAGGTCCAATTTTCAAACAGGATTCGAAATTATCTTTTTATGTTAGTCTGTCGATGTCATTAACTTACATTTATATGTTTAATCTTCTTTAATATTAAATCAAAAAGGTGGTCGTCGCGTAGCATTTGTCATGGATAGAAATACCCACCATTCTTCTCACTTATATTTGGATTACCTTCTATAATTAATTAATCTTTTTAATCTCCAAGTTGACGTGATTGGCCCTCAAAGTAAGTCAAGTTATGTTTTTTTTGGTCGTTTGTTGGAAGATTTTTCTTCCATGACCCTTCCTGGTAAGGGATATTCCTCTTCCTTTACAGGAAATTAATACTAATATCTAGTGATTAACTTTTTAGTTGTGTTTTAATTTCTTGGTATATTCATTTATAAACTAAATTCATAGACAAGAATCGTTAATTCTTGTAAAAACATATGACAGAAAGAGAATGAATGAAAACAAGACATTTAACACAACAAATAAGGCACGTGATTCAGGCAGTATAGTGTTTAATTATCTAGGCAAATGATTTCAAAATATCTCGGCTATAGGGAACATGATACAAAATCAAGGCTCAGAGAGTTCTACTTTAAAGGGAAGCCTTTTCGAATCCTTAGAATCCTATGTACAAAGAAATATATTCGAAAATGAGTATTAAAAGGTCGATCAAACAAAAGAACTGAATATTTATAACAGTGCTTTATTAACTCGGTTAAAATGATTAATCAATTTAGCTACACAGTAGCAGTAGGCCCAAAAAAGTGAGACACGCAGTGCAGTGCGACTGCGATCCATGAAAGAAAGGCAATAATAATATGCCATAAAGTGTTGCAGAGATTTTTGACACTTAGTATGAAGAACGTAGTGTTGCTAAATATACGACCACATATTAAACTAATAGTGTAATGAACTTGTTTAGTGGAATATATGATTATGAATGAAATACTGTACGTGTTCATACAGTAAAATCAGTCTTGGGATCTCACAACTTTTATCCAAAAGAATGGCGAGTGAATCCTAAGGTTCCTTGAAGGTGCTGCTTTCAATTTGGAGTCGACATTTCCTTGCCAAGGATTTTGGTGCAGGCCACGTCATTAAAGGAACCTTTATGTCAATACACTCTCTAAGACTAAGTAGAAGAAGATGACACACGCGCCAGGCGCCAGCCCTACGACGACATGTGTACAAATCAAGGTTTATGGCAGCTCTACACCGTATTATACTATACGTACCTTTATTATCCAAAGAGCAATTTCAGTGGACATTGATAAATTTATCAAAATGCCAAGCCAAGTGGATGGGCAAACTCAATTTTGGGCAGTGGGAAATTGATTAAACGACGTAATATGAATCGACCGAGGTCAGCCTAGCATACCTCGACTATAACTCCAAACACATCTAACGGCTAGCGTATCAAACACATCCAACGGCTATAATTCCATCCCAACTATTTATGATATTTGTAAGTGAATTAGAGAGTATGTAATCAAAAAATCTTTCAAGATTACATTATGAGCTTCATAAAGCAAAAAAAAAAAAACTACTAATTTTATTTCACATTCAGTTAAAATTCAACAACGTCTTTCTGGAATAATATGCCTACTTTCTAACATCTCATACGTACAATCAAAAAAATCCTTCAGGATTGCGTAATGAGTTTCATAAGCAAAACTTATCCTTTTCCATCTTCGCCATTCTTCGCAAGCTCGCAATACAACTTTGGCATTGGTTTCGCCCCTTAATCGATATCGATTGACAACCCGAACTAAAACTATAAATTCTTTCACTTGTCTTCTTATAGTTTGATATCGATAAAACAACCCAGCTACATTACAGTTATTCGGGTTACCAGAGTCGGACCTAAGGCAATGCGGCATGTGCGGCCGTATAAAGCCCAGCTCTAACCATGGCTATTTTTTAAGAAATTAAATAACTGCTATATGTATTTTAGCCCAAGCCCATCATTCCCTTATCAGTTGCTTTACTGAATTAGAAGGAAAAAAAAAACGTCCCTTGTCAATTGCTTGACTGAATTAGAAAAAACAAACAAACGGAGGCCAGTAATAATCGAACTACACACCTGTAGAATGCACTACACATGTTTTTACCACCAAGCTAATCACTCAAAGCTGGTATGTATATGTACTATTTAATATACATAATGAAAAACCTTAGTTGCTAATTTTTCCAATAAAGAAATCTCAATCAACGATCCAATATATTATGGAAAATAACTAACGTCACAATTTAAAATTTTAAACCGGAAGGGTCGGAGGTTGAACCCATGGCCTTTGAAGTGTCGTGCTAAAATCTAAATCAGAAACCACTTATATATATATATATTTTTAATTTTAATAATTTATTATTATCTTATATGGAAACCGACATAAAATTCCGATTCTCAACCCAACATAAATCGTGTAATTGTAGAATAATCGTTGTCTATATTTTTTGAGTTTTCCTCGTCACAATTTTATTTTTATTAGTCAACAAAAGAATTTTTAGGGGGATTTTTCTTCTTCTTTCAGCAGTATAAAGGCCTTGCAGTTAAGTTCGCACAGGACCCTTCAACACTCAGGATCGGCTCTGCGAGTTACCACCGGTGTCAGTGCAAAAGTTCTCGTAGATTCTGCTCCAGTAACTCATACTCACTAAACCATTTTTCCGTTGTTCCTCATTCCTTGTTCGATAACATGCAACAAATTTTCTACATAGAGATAGATCTTCATCAATCGTAAACTTTGTCGGATTAATATACGGTTGAGCCATGTGGGTGTAAAAGAAGTTGAAAAAGAAGTTTGAGAAGTTGTGATTTGGGAAGTGAAAATGCTTGAATATATAGAACTATTTTATAGCCGTTGTATGGAACTAACCGTTGTCGGCTCAACCTAGGCCGATCGTCTTAGTTTGCAACGACAACGGCTATATAATTTATAGTTTTGATCTTAGCCGTTCATCTAGTTTTAGATTAAATATATTTTTATTTCAAAAAGAATGAACAAGTTTAACTTAACCAAAATTAAAATAAATTAATAATAAACAATTTTACTCGTCTCAAGTTGAGACTTTTGGCATTCCATTTTGCTAGTTTGATAGTCTCGGGTAAATAATTGGCATTTCTGCTAGTTTGCTATGCCCACTGGCAGAGGTGTAAAATGGATTAGCACAACCCAGTACAACCCATTAAGAAGCGAGCCCGCTGTGCTACGTGTCGTGTCAGAGATTAAGACGTACGTCTTGTGCCGTGCTTGATGACGTTCTGTGCCTGTTTTATTTATTTTATATTTTTAAAATTCATATTTTCTAGATAATTAGATATTATATGCGTTGTTATAGAAATAACTCAACATAACGACGATAAAATATCAAAAAATGATTAGAATAAACACTCTTTTGTAAAATATACACAAAATATGTTACATTATACCATATTATGTAGTTTTTTATACATGTTATGACATGCTTTCTTAGCGTGCTGTGCTGTGTCGTACTATACCATGTGTTTATCTGTGCCACGTGTTGTAGCACATAAAGTTGTCATGCTGTACCGTGTTGGGCTGAACTGTGTTCATGATGACACGTCCAATTTACACCCCTACCCACTTAATACTTTGAAATTTAAACATCTTGTCGAAAATATATATTTCTTGAGGAGGAAAATGAATTTTTTTTTTGGAATCCAATCATACACAATGTAGCTAGACGAAAATCAACTACTTTCTCAGTTTCGTCGACTAATTTAGACAAACCATGATAATGCGATGGATCTTAATTATAGAAAAATATCTGTCTAAAACAAAACAACAATCTAGATTATATATTTTACCTTTCTAATTTGAGGGCCGATGAAAATTAATTTTGGACTATTTATTTATATATTCATCCAATAGAGGTGGCTATGGGATATCCTTGTAGTGAGTAAATATCCTATACACCCTTTCACTAAGCTTAAACCTAATTTAATCTTTTTGAGTTCATTTCCTTTTTTACCTATTCCTTTTCATCATCTCATCTTCTTCCCTCGTTAAATTTTCTAAACCAATTAATCGTCTCGTTGTTAATCGCTAAACCAAATCATCGTCGATTCTTCTATATAATGATGGCTCGAGTGAAACAAACAAGCCATGAATCTGATAGTAGATGGTAATCCAAATTTTGGGGAGAAATCAAAATAGAAAGAGATTGTTAATGAAGAAGATGAAGAAAGTGTTTGAAAAACACGAAGATGATGATGATCGTGATGTAGATTCGGCCATTGAATCTGACAATCAGACTCTCCGAAAGTTTCAAATGGCCCCAATAAGGTAAGTAACTACCAATTTTTGGGTTTATATTGCTTTAATTGAATGAAATTGTGAAAAAAAAATTCTAGTGTTTTCGGTTACTCTTTATAATCGATAGTTTAGTAATGTTTTTTATCTACCGATTAATGTCGTGCTCTTCATTCGTCAAGAACATCGACCTTAATCAGTAGATATAATTGGTAATTATGTACATATTATAAGTATGGTATTATTTTTTATGTCCAAAATTTAGTTTTAATCGGTAGATAACTTAATTTTTTATCTACCGGTTATATTAGAGGATTAGAAGAAGTAAAGGAACAAAGAATTGACTTAATCGGTAGATTAGTTCTAATACTAGCTACCGATAATTATGATTTTTGAAAATGAAGAATCTGAGGGCTACATTATAATCGGTAGTAATGTGTGGTTACTTATCTACCGATTATGTTAGCCTTAACAACCATGTATTGTTTGTTCCAAAAATGATGCATAATCGGTAGATAGTATCGGACCTGACCTACCGATTGTTTTTAATCGGAGGATAATAGTGTATCCTAACTACCGATTATTCATAATTAATCGGTAGTTGTTCTTCAATTTTTTCTACTGATAATGTGAGTAAAGAACTATTTGATTTTCAGTCAATTGTTTTCAAAAACTATCACCTTAACTTGATTGATTCTTATTTTGATTATTAGGGAAAGGAGAACTAAGAAAGGACATGATAAAGATGTTACACAGCCTCGTCGTGTTGAGGGTTAAACACTAACAACTAATGTACGAAGAAATAAGAGCGCTCTCGGAATCTCTATCAATGATGGAACTCAGGAAGAACTAATTCAACCAAGTGCTCCAGAATGAAAAGGACAAGGTAAATAGAAAGGGAAAAGGAAGCAAATCAAGAAGAAAGGATGACACTTGCCCCACTCCTCTTTGATGGTGAAGAGTATTGTAGAAGGCCAAATCCCTGGGTTACCAAATGATGGAGGATAATTGTTATTTGGATATAAAGACTCATGGGCCAAGGTCATCTATTCAACCGAGGTAATAATTTGAATCTTTTTCTTAAGCTATTTTATTTTTATTCGTTGAAGTCTTAAGGATATTCTAATTATTTTATAATGCGTCGTGTATAATAGGATAATTATCATGCGGTTCGTCTACTCAAGGAAATTCTAGCCAACTCGGGGTTATCTATTGCAACCAAAAATTCAATGTTAGATCATGACAGGGCGGCGAAATCAACATTTGTGGAAAGATTTTATGGAGAAAATGATACCTTCCATCTTCCGTTTGGCGAGATGACGATTAACCCTGATGATGTTGTGCAGATTCAGAGTCTCTCTGACCAACGTAAATCTGTTAAGAAAGGATAGGTCAACCAGTTAACCTGGAATTAGCTTTATGATTACACTAACACATGTTTCGGTTGGGATCAACGACATCGTATTTTGAGTTCAAGAGGTGTTCTCCTTATAAAACCAGACAGTTCAACATGGTCGACTTGAAGAATAAGTACAAAGACACTAAGAAGAAAGAAGAAAAGAATGAACTGTTGAGTGAGGACGAAGTGAATGTCGCAACCACGACATGTATATCTGCTCTATGTGTCATTTCCCCAATATTAGTGGCAACAGGATCAACGCCAATCTTCTATAACTTTTGCATCCTCTAAATAAAGTTCATGATTACTCATGGGGCACTGCTTGCCTCGTATTTGATGGAAGAGTTGATAAAGGCATCTAGGCAAGCAACTTGCCAAATGGTCGGGAATGTGAGCCTACTACAGGTAATTTTTTAACTCTATTGCTGCTTTGATTTTATGTTTTGTTTTCTCTTTTAAGAATCAATTTTCTTATATTTAGTTTGATATTCATGTAGACATGGATCTATGACCACTTCCCGACCTTAAAATTGGCCCAAGTTAACAAGGATTGGGAGAAAGGTACATCAAGAGGAAAAAAATTCACCTTCAATCAGAACCGTTCTAGAATTAAGAAACAACAGTTGATTTCCCTGAGGAAGAAGTTAGACTCGGTGAAGTCCGCAGAGGTATGATTTGATCCATACAAGAAAGACCGAGCTGAAGGACATATTACTTTAAGGTCCGAGCTGTCGTTGTATTTTATGCCATTGTGGCACCCCACGGATATATAATGTACAATGGCTCAAGAGTGATACGGCTGAATTTGAAAGAGAAGATAAAACATTTAATTCAACTGGTAAAGGACAAAGAAGAAGAACGGAGTGTCAGAGCAATGTGTTGGGTGCAATAATCAAAAATAAAATAAAATAAAAACAAAGGTTGTTGATACTTAGCTCTTAACAAAAGTGATTCGTCAAAACGGATGAGCTCCTTGTATCTCCGCAACATCAAGATGGTATGTAACAAAACTTTGGAAAAACAGAGTGAGTCACGTATTCAACACGTTGTCCTTAAGACATTAGCGCCGGCTACACTCAAGAGTGATGTTATAGCCTCCACAGGGTGGATGCCTCCAGGATAAAACACCCTACTACACCTACTACTAGCACGCGTAGTAGATGCTCAACCTGAGCTTGGCAACTAAGAAAAACCCTTCAACGAAAATCTCAAAAAACTTAAAAAAGATAATAAAAAAATTATTATTATTTTGGTCTCTCCAAAAATATGGAGAAACCCTTTTTCCTTGGATGTCAAAATAAATTGAGAAAAGGTTGTTTATATAATCTCTTAATACAACTTAAGAAGTGGAAATTCCCCGATGTGGGACTAAAGTATTTCATTCACAAAAAAAAACAAAGGAAAAACCAAAACATGTAAAGTGACAAATAGATCAGGAGCTCGAACCTAAATAGGCACAATATTTTATATTTTAATAAAAGACTTAAAACTCATTTGTTTAGTCATTGTTTTCCAACAATCCCACACATGAATGAAAACCTCAGTAAAACATGAAAACACAAATAGATCTTGGTAAACCAACACCCTAAATACCATGACCCGACTTGACTGAACAGACAGGTGGACCGTGCATGTATTGAAATCATACTAGCCATTCCAATGTCCTCTCCTTCACAGAAAAGTGTGCTGACCCCAGGGTCATAATATTAATTGCATAAATAATAATAGTATAGTGAGCTTTCATCTTTAGTTTCCCATAGTGGGACTAAAGGTTCCGTTCGCCAAAGTGAAAATGAGCCAGTGATCCCTTAGCGACCCTTAGGTCCTAAGTATCAGTAATACCAAGACCATAGAAAATAACATAAAAATTATTTTCTCAAAATGAATTAAATCTTGATGAAAAACTAAAAATCACATAGAAAACAGGAAATACCATATAGGCAAAGGTGTCCATGAGGTCTTGAACCTTTGCTTAGTGAGAGATTACCGGAACTACTTGCTAGAGACAGTGAACGTGATATCTTGAACTACTAGCGTTTGGTGTAATTCGCGATAACCACCACACATGATATCTCCAAGGTTGTTGCCAAGCTCGTGCGGTTGTGCTCATTTTTGGCCCTGAGCAAATACCCCGTTTCTCAGAATGCTCTAAAGAATCAGCTCTATTCTCACAGGAAGCGAACCACTTCCACATTCAGATAGGTGAGTTCTATCAAGAGTTTTTATTGTTACACCCCACTTCAATCTTAAATTGAAACTATAGAACTCAATAAGACTTATTAAAAGTCATCCTCCACATGCAGTCACATTATTACGTCCACACCATAGGGAAGGAACAAAGAATAAAATTCTCTGATAGTGTTTCTTTTAACCCACCACAAATTATTTGTCTCATTCAAAACCTTGATCTTGGGATCTCTAGTCAACAAGGTTGAGTATCCTTCATTGCAAGTTTGTTTAATGAGATTAAGTCCCATCCCCCTTGATGAAATAACAAATTATCTCTCTAGATTATCCATTCTTCAAAGGATCCACTAATTTTTCTCTTGACTTCACTAAGTCTACAGAAATCACTTCCTTAGAGAGTAGTTGTCTTACCGAATTAGCCATATCCGAGTTTATCTAGACTTTGCCAATTGCTCATTTACTTTAGAATTACATAGTCAATTGAGTTTTAGCAATGGTGGCCACAGGCTTCTGTCACAGATGAATGCCTTCCAAAAAAAGGATTTATCCATTAAACTTTCTCCCATGCTTTAAATTAAGCGAGCAACTCTGATTTCATCTCAGTCGAGTTCCTCATGTCTGTTGGAATATTTCCAACTACTGATACAACTTAAGAGGGCGCACACATAGGCTAAGACTCTCCAAAGCCTGAAATCACAACATCTCTTAAGGTCAGTCATATATGTATCATGCACATATAGACAATTTCAAATGTACCTCAAGTACTGCAAATTTCTGAACAGATCATCCCACTAATTTTCTGGGGTCACAAGTGTATTTGTACACCTAATTCACTGCACATTTACAACACATATTAAACGTTTCGAGTTTGACAAAGACCATTTCCGTCAGAATTTCTTCTGGTTCCAATGATCCTTTAGATCATGCTTGTCTACAAAAACTTAGTCTTTCAATCAAATCGTAAAAGTCACATGTTTTCTAGGTGGTTGTAAAGCATATACAAGATACATGTACTAAATACTAGTACGGTCATTACATTTTCCTCAAAAGGTTAGTGTTGTATATATCACATATTTGAAATTAAATATGTACCTCAAGCATCCCAATTCTCTTGTCCTTTGATCAGAGCATCTCTGTGATTCTCCAGGATTAAAATGGGAAACATGCACACCTATTTTACAACACACATTAAACACATTTGACAGAAGCTATATCATCAAAATTTGATTTTGGGTCTTTCGGATCTTTTAGACCACTTCAACAACATATTAGTTTCCTGTCAAACTTTAAACAACAAAAAATTGTTAGTGGTTGTAAAACACATAACAAAGGAATGCTAAATATATGCACCTTCAATTTATTAGTATAAATACACTTATCAAATTCATTAGTGTCACATCACAAGTATTCATCATCGTCACATAACAATATTGCTAGGTCATTGACTTACCGCTTGGTTCAAGTCAAGTATATGTAGGTGCAATCAGTTTGTAACTTTAACCCTTAGCGCTAACAAACCTTAAAGGTTTGTCCACCTTTGACTAACCATTTAATTATACTGCCTCAACATCCATCTAATGTAGCATACTGACAATAATGGCAAACAACGCCTGACGTAATAATTTTAGTGTCATGTGAATATGTGCCAATAAATCACTACTTTATTCTCTAACAACAATTTCACAAACTCAAGTCTCTGTTTGACTTATTTTATCTCGTGTGAGAATCCGACCTCATAAAACTGTTGTCGAGAACTCAACATGTTCAACAATAAAATTCATTTTATTCAAATGCTGTTCAATTTAGAACTTACAAGTTATCATACAACAGTTCTAGTGATCATATGCAATGATTTGCTAAAAAAAATCGACTCTTCATTCTCACCTTAGACCCCCACAATTGAGGTCTACAGGGTATGACACATATAAGTTTAGGGTCTTCTATGAATATGCTTGAGAAATCAAACAAACTCTTGTTTTCATCTTATACCCCCACATTTGAGGCATAAGGTCCCCCACAATTATCATGATTTATCAACATAAGAAACTACCATTATGTGTCCTTTAGGTTGCATCTAACTAAGACACACCATATAATGGTACTCTATATCAATATTATGATATAACATGTTTATGTATTCATTCTCAATTTATTGACGATTTTTCCTTTTATCTACAATTGTCTTGTTCTATTAAGCTAACACTCAAAGCATCACAAAACCATAATTCTAAGTATAATATTTCATAGTAACTTAGGTAGATAGCATTTGACACTAGTTTTAAATCGCAATGCACATATTGAGAATGATATCATAATTTGATTAATGTCCATACCTGACAAGCCTTGCACATCATTATATGTTTCTTCAACTGTTTTGATAATTGAGTTGTTCATGAAAATGATTTTGCATCTTTCCCATTCTTGGTAGAAGACAAAACATGTCTTTTCTGGAGCACACGTTCCAGCACTTCGGGCATTTACCAACCAATTTTTTTTATCATCTGCACAGAAAAGTAAAATTATTTAACACAATAAGAATGTCAATTGTTCCATTCAAATTTGAATAAACAATTTATATTCCAAGGAGATAAGCACACAAATAAAAACATAAGTTATCATAGATTAACACTTAATTTATCATACAATTTAAGATGATAAAACTTCTGCTCAACTAGGATTCAAAAAATAGGTTTATACTCTCGGTTCGACATAGGTAATATCGAATTATCAATAGACAATAAGTGCTCATCTTATCAAAATATTTATTACCTAAATATAGTTATAAAGTTACTTAAGTCTCTCTCCACATTAGACTATCACAATCATCAATAAGTAATAAAATTTGGTAATAAAACACCCAAACACTTTTGTGTACATACATATCAATTAAAACACATGTGTTCGCTTAACCTTCTTGTTGCACTAGTTACTAAAAGATACTTTATACCTCACTATCCATATGACTATGGTACACTAGTATACTATGATTCTCATATTTTCAACAAAAGGTAACATATTCGAAATGATTTAGAAATCACCATTGAAATTGCTAATGCACAATTATTAACCAATCATGTGATTCACGCCAATTGATACTACACAAAACATATATAATCAAAGTGATTTATAACATAATGCACAGTTCATATACAACTTATTCAACATCTTATTATTCATTAGCAATGTGATAGTAATCTAACACATAAGAGATTATTACTTTAAGTCACAAAAATCAATTCGTTACTTGCTCTTGTTTATGAGAAATATTTCAGCTAAATTGAAATCTCAAGTCTATTATGGATAAAAGCACTCACTAGTACAAGTTTTCATATTATATCCAAGGTGACAAAGTACCACTATAAATGGTTGCAAGATCTCATACTAATCTAGAGCTTAGATACAGTTATTGATATTCTGGACAAACATGCACACCATCTTTGCAAATACCATATCTCACAAACCACAAGTCCGAATCAATAAAATTAAATATGAGTTTTGAAGATAACATCTAGATCTACAAACTTTATTTGAATCACCATTTTAAAAAACTCATAGTTACGGCAGAAAAACTAATTTAGTCAATAATATTTTTCTGTCCGTCAGAATTTTTCAGGAACATTTCTCAGTTTTGTAAAATATAAAAAAAATTACTTTTACAACTCCAAAAATTCTGAATTTGGTCTGGGTAACTATCAGGATATCTATTATACTACGTTAAAAGGATTCATCGAAATTCCTTCTAAGTTAAGAGATATACTCGAAACTCTACAGCTGCCCAGAAAACTCAATTTTGTTTTTTCACTTCAAAATTAACATTCTTAATTTTCTAATATAATATCAACGTCAAAGATTCACAAATTGATCATTCATTTACAATTATTACTAAATACTAATGTCTTAAGATTGTTGAGTGCAATAATCAAAAATGAAGAAAATCAAATAAACAAAGGTTGTTGATACTTAGCTCTTAACAGAAGTGATTCGTCAAAACGGATAAGCTCCTTGTATCTCCACAACATCAAGATGGTATGTAATTTTTTTTTTGGAAAAGTAGAGTGAGTCACGTGTTCAACACATTGTCCTTAAGGCATTAGCGCCGGCTATACTCAAGAGTGATGTTATAGCCTCCATAGGGCGGATGCCTCCAGGATAAAACACCCTACTATACATACTACTAGCACTCGTAGTAGATGCTCAACCTGAGCTTGGCAACTAAGAAAACCCTTCAACGAAAATCTCAGAAAACTTAAAAAAGATAATAAAAAAATTACTATTCTTTTGGTCTCTCCAAAAATATGGAGAAACCCTTTTTCCTTGGATGTCAAAATAGGTTGAGAAAAGTTTGTTTATATAATCTCTTAATACAACTTAAGAAATGGAAACTCCCCGATGTGGGACTAAAGTATTTCATTCACAAAAGAAAACAAAGGAAAACCAAAACATGTAAAGTGACAAATGATCATAAGCTCGAACCCAAATAGGCACAATATTTTATATTTTAATAAAAGATTTAAAACTCATTTGTTTAGTCATTGTTTTCCAACGCAATGTGGGGCCCGATTACTTCGACACTAGAGAGGCGAGCCTAGATCGGAAAGTAGTGGAGTATATCGGGGCTGAAACATCAGGTTCAGATCCTCCGATGAAGATGTGACAAGTCATGTATACACGCTTAACACTGTAATTTTGGTTATATCACACTTGTGTCTATAACTTCAGAGCTAATATACCGAGAAAGGGGTTAGTATATATCTTTTGAGCGAAAATTGTATGCAAAGAGATTGCGAGATTTCTTGAGCTGAGAGAGAGTAAAGTTTTGTCCTAGGACTTTTGTAACCCTTTACTTAAATAAGAACCGATTACTCTTCTCCCATGGACATAATTAATCATATCGAACAACGTAATCACTATGTGTTATTTTCATCTTTATAGTTCATGCACTAATTTATTTACTTGTTGATTAATGGTCTTAACTTGAATGGTATGAGACGTAGAGTTAAAAAATAGCTACTACCGTATTGAAGTTGGGAATTGCTCAATCTCTGGGTGCCAAACGCTACAAATCCCTTGATGTACTTAACCATGCCATCACCGTCTCAGATATTCTTTCTTAATCTTTTTGGCGATATGCATACAAAGTATTTCTTCTGCAGCTCCGAGAAACGACTATCAGAACCAAACAACCAGTCAAAAAATCTATTTCTTCTGCACTCTTTTCTTATAAACATTTCTTTTAATGTGATCTCATTTTTCTTTCCACATGGAGAGTTTAATTGATAATACTAGTTAGTTAGATATTTTTACTTCTTGAATATCTTTTGGATGAGATAACACGTTAAGTCCTCTCGATCGCTAGAATTCAAGTTTCATAGTTGATCGTTTAACAAATTTAATCGCAAAAGTTCATTTCACTGTAAATGCATGTGGTTTAAGATCGTATAAGACATAACAAGATCACTGTGCGCATTACTGATCTTGTTTATCCATATTTAGAGAGTTTTCATTAATAAAAATAAAAAATAGCTACTAAACTAGTAATTTGTATGAAAAGTGAATTGCCAGGGGATGCAGCAGCCAGACCATCGGATACCTAGCTTAATAAAAAGCCAAGCAAGTTCAGGCCAAAACGTCAAAGAACCTTTTCTATATTATAACACTGTGTTCAGGGTTTTCTAGGAATGACAGATCGAATTCATAATATATTTTTAGTTAGACACCCATGTGTTCCTGCTGCATACCATTAAAAATTAGTAAACTCAACATCTAGCTATGGCTGAAAACTAAGCTCTGATTATTCTCTGCCATGCATTATGCATATATGTTATACTAGCTCATTTAATTAAATTGCCTAATTTGAGACAAAAACTATCAAAGATTCTCTTAGCTATCCTGTCAAGAATATAAACTTAAGGAACTAAATACCAATACTCATAAATTCGAATTTGGTACAAATACAAAGTTGAAGATCATAGATTGAAATAAGGAATATACTTATTTAAAGAAACAAACAAATCTCAGAGTTAGGTTTATTATCCATGATGATTTAAAGATGATCATCCGAAAGACCATAACCTATGCTATAGAAAATTCATCGGTACACTAGTAAGTTTACAATACTACCATGCATATACATTGCAGCTATAGATATAAATATTATTGTAGAGAAAACTTCCCGAGAAAGCTCGAATCGTCTTCAAAATCATGACAATCTTTGAGTATCTGAGGAACATAGTTGTCGCTCGTGATGACTGAATTAGGAGTATAAACCAAAGAAGCCATATCCGCCCAATTTGCACTCTCAACTGAACTAGTCCCGGTACTTGTATATCCATTATTCCCCATATTATCCACTCCATAGAAACTGTCTATTCCTTGTGAATTGTAGTACGCCATCTGATCAACATCATAAACTGGTTGATAACAGTCAAGTCCTTGTAGCATCGACAAATTATTCACTCCATCAATTTCATACTGGTCGTTTGCCAAATGAGAAGACCCACCATTACTATTGGTGAAGGAGCTTAAGGATGAAGAAGAGTCTAAGTTGATAGGTGAATTCTCATAAAATTGTTCTTGAGTTGGTGAAATATTGAGTGTTGGGTAATAAAGGTTATTATTTGCAGACATTCCTACATCGTTGTTAACCATTAGTTGATTGCTTTGATCATCACAGAACCTTCCCCCAAGCTTGATCAACAATTTTCTAACTGGATCGTTATTGTCGATCAAATACCCGGACGGATCTTGGGTTGGATAAGGCATCGGCATAGGTATATGTGGCTGATTTTGATGAGTTGGTGTAACGTATTGATTATGGTTTCTGTTGTGATGATCAGAAAGACTGACCATATTGAAAGTTCCTGTGGTACTCATCACTTTCTTCATTTCTTGCTTTAAGCAACCAAGACGACGAGCTTGCTGTTCTTTTCTTTGTTTCCCCAAAAGCTTCTTCTTCAACCTTGTGTTCCAATAATTCTTAATATCATTATCGGTTCGACCTGGTAATTGCGCTGCTATTATAGACCACCTAATCAAAAACAAGAAAGAACGAATTATTAAGACCCCTAATCAAAAACAAGAGTGATCGATGTATAATTAGGATACTGCTTCATGACTACATACCGGCTTCCGATGCTTACGTAAAGACTGCAGATGATGTTTTCTTCCTCCTCTGAAAATCCACCATGCTTGATATTGGGACGAAGATAATTCAACCATCTCAATCGGCAACTCTTTCCGCATCGCTTAAGACCTAAACTAACAAGAAAAACAGTATTAGAGAATCACTATAACACATCTAAGCTAGTTCAATTATACGTCAGGATGTGACTATTTGTACTCAAACTATCTTATAGTTGGACTAGCTATCTAGTTATGTAGTCAATTAAAGAAAAGAAAAAAGATCATGAAATATTGATTGATAGTTATGTCCTAGACTTACCGATTTTCTGAGGTAAAGCAATCCAGTTACCGCCGGTACCGGATTCCTCGATATATTTTTTGAGCTTTGTGTCTTCTTCAGGTGCCCATGGTCCTTTCTTAACGTTAGCTTTGTCACAGCAAGGAGCTCTTCCCATGATTGTACTAGTTAATTATCTTCTCAAATTGTTAGTAAATATTTATGGTGGTATATTTGAATTGATGAATGAGAAAGAAAGAGGCCAGTTTGTACTATGGGAATATGGATCTTCTAGGAAAACAGATACTGATGTTCCAAAGTTGTATTTTGCAGAACAAGTACTAATAAAGGATGGGATGGGATGGGATGGGATGGTGGAATGAAGATGTGGGAGTAGTCTTTTTATGTATTGAGAAAAAGGTAAAGAAAGAATATAAAAATGACTGACTAGGGTTTTTTTCTTCTTGTCTTTCTTTATTAGTCAAGAATCTAACAATCCATCTCTATTCATTCTCATCTCCAGCCTCTCCTGGACTTCTTCATCACCATTACTATATATTAATTTCACATATTTTGAATTATTATGGCTATTCCTTAATTATTTTTAATATTAATTTGGTGTCTTGATATAAAGTAACATTAGTTTATTAACACCTGCAAAAACTACACTGTCCTTCACAAAATTCAACAGATGAACGTGATCAGGTAGTGAGCCAGAGTAAATCCAACTCGGTGAGTTGATAATATGGGCGAATACCATATATGACATGCTGTGGTATTTTACTACGCCATTTGCAAGGGGACAGAGAAATAAGCTGAGAAACTAAAAAAATAGCTTGTACTGTCTGATTTTCGATTAACCAAAGACTATTAAAATATGGACATCTAACTCAAAATTAATTGATAATAAATAAAGCGGTCATCATAGGTTTATACTTATACTAAGTAATCATATTTAGAAAGTAGTCTATGTGGAACTATTATCTCCAACATAGACTGAAGTATAGGACCAAGTAAGAGCCAAAACTAGTCTGCATGAGTTGCAGTTATATAAAATAGTGAAATTTTATGTTTCTGTCATTTATTATCGGAGGAGACAAAAAGAAGAAGTTGGGCAGACGATTCTAACCTATGTTGTTAAAGACGCCCGAGGCGCTTGTATAGGCGCATGAAGCTTGAAGTTAGCACCTCGTAGTGAGGCGCACGAGGGCACAAAAGGGGAAGCTACTGCCTTTAAAAAAAATTGGGCGCTAAAGGCGCGAGACGAAAGGCTTGGCGCCTCGCCTCGCGCCTCACACGACATAGATTTTAACTATACTTGGATATTTGGTAGTTATTGCTATAACATATGCAATGTTTTGTAAGATGCAATAATGTTTTCGAAAATGCAATACGGGCACCAAGGTCTTGGCCCCCAAACTGACACACTGCTGATGATTGTTGAATTTTAAAGAGCAATTATTTTCAATGTGGATGCACATCACGTACATGAGATGAGAGTTGTGTTTGTGTAGAATACATATCAGATTTTGAGCTTAAAATTAAAAGAATCGTGAATTGACAGTTAACGACAGTAGGTGCCCAAATAGTAAATTAGATAAACTGAATATCCATAATTCATTGTCAATGCTAGCCTAGCTAAGGGCCTAAGACCAAAACAAAATACCCAATACACTACAGTATCAGAGGCTTTTTTGACTGAATTAGATGAAATGTCACGGTAATGTGATCAAATTGTCTATCTCTTCTTCGTTACAGTGTCGGTAATAAGTTAAAAGACCCCTTGAGTAGACTCGTCATGCATGCATCCGCTTCGGATGAAAGGGCCGGGAAAGGCAGGATGAAATCTCGCACAAAGATCAGGATTAAGGGACATGACCGTGAAGAACAGATTCACGATAAAATTTTAGTTTGTTATATATGTTACTATTATATTGGAAGCATGTGATATTACCGAAATATAAAAGTCTAAACAAGTCAAAATATACATCTATCAAAATTGGATGTTTTGCGAGCTAAAATTTAAAATCATCTTTAGTATGGTACTAGTAGTATACTGTATCATGTAATATTATTGAGAATACTTCGGATACCCAAGAACGGGATCATCCGTCGGATATTATCATGTCTAGTTGGTTCCAACCGGTTCTTCCCATTAACGACCCGGAACTAAACTGTTCCACAAAAACAGGATTTTGAACTGGTGTAAACATTTTGGGGTCGGTTTAGTTCCGGGCACAAATAGTTGTATCAGTAGCCCTCAAAAGAAATACTCCGTAGTTCTTACACTCTTTACTCCTTAATTTATTATGTTTGTTGCCCGGCTTTAATTGGTATTCACTACAAACTCTTTGTTCCATAAGTGCACCTGACCTGACTGCACATCAAAAGTACCACTCCGAATACTAATAAAAGACCAAATAAGGGAAAATACAGTAGTTGATTGATATGCATAAGATCCTTCAATAACGCAAACAAAGAGGTCACCCTCCGGAACAATATTTGGTGGTGGATGGGACCACGACAACATGATGCGAGTGAAAAGAACTCTCCATTCTCTAGACACAAGATCACCAACATTACAATCATGTGGGCTGCAGCCGAAGTCTTTTCATTCTGGTAGGTCAACAAATAGCCAAACTCAATTACAAGAAGAGGAAAACAAGAAAAAGTGAAAAAACAACACTCGGAGCAATTCAAATATGCTCTTCACTTCTCAGTGTAGTTAATCTTGAATCTCGGTCTTGTCTCGGCCGAGACCTTGATACCTTGATAACAATATCTCGGGGAAATTATCGATGAAATATCGGGAGTCCCAAATCTTATATCCAAATTTTATACATGTGATATTTTTGTTGATTTATTACCAAGAATCTTAACAACCATACTTTAATAAGAGATCATATTAGTATATTACAATTCTAAGTTCAAAGTTCAAAAAATCTAGATTAAACAACAAGCATATACCTTGAATATCGGACGAATCTCGATCGTATCGGCTGATACGACGATATTTGAAGATTCGTCGCGCTCTTGAAGTGATACCTTGAATATTGCCGTTATCGCGGCCGTAACGGCCGATATTGACCACGTAGACTATGCTTAATGCCGCGAGATATTTTTGTCTTGTCGATTTAATCTCTATCCATACATATCTCTAAGGGAGAAATGCTCTAAAATGAGGGTCATCTTGGAAAAATACCCTGGACTTTTAAAATTTGAAAAAGCATCCCGATCTATTAGTATTTCCGTTATATGTATGTGTATAAAAAATCACGTACGAAATAAAGACAGAACTATCCAAAACGTTAAGATAGATCGAGACATTTTCCCAAATTTTAAAAGTCTGAGGTATTTCCCCAAGATGACTCCACATTTTAGGACATTTCTCTAGGTTTCCTGGTTATCTCTTTTTCCAAGCCTTGATGCAAACTTCAAGCGACAAAGGCATCACAAATTAAGAATCTACCAACAATTAATATCAGGATTCACAAAAGCTTCTACAAGTAGAGAAATTGAAGTATCATATTCATCTATATACACAGATGCAGCGAGGTGGTCGTGATCTACAAATAGGTGTGACACTCAACATGGAAGTGGCATTCATGAATCCTTACCATGTCAGTTGCATCGGATTCTTGTCCACATCCCGGACAAGTGGCCGTGTAGATGGGTTCTTGAAGCTCTTCCTTTTTCTTTTCAACGAGGGGGTTGTGTTGTTGGCGCTTTTCTGTGAGCTCCGGCGGACTTCCATTATTGCAGGACAAGAACATGCGAGGTTTATCACGGAGACTACTGAAATTTCTTTTCGTTCTTTCTTTAGAATTGCTCATTAATGAGCTTGTAAAACTTAAACTGACTTTTCACTCTTTATAACAAGAATTACAAACCCTATATACTTACTTCATTGTGCGCCGGCATCACGATCTTCTGTAATTAACAAATTATATACAAGTACTAGACTTCTTCATTATTAGGTGATCATGATCTCACGATGCTTACTAGTTCTTCACAAAATAAAAAATGTAGCATGTGGCTACTACTGTATCTTGCCAGTTTAGAGTTAGTTTAGAGTTTAGTAGTACTACTGTATCTTGCCAGTTTAGAGTTAGTTTAGAGTTTAGTAGTATGCATGATTTCAGATTTGAGAAAATGTCCTGGATTTTTAAAATTTAAAAAAATATTTCGATCTGTCTTAATGTTTTGGGGTAATTTTGTTTTTATTTTGCATGTAGCTTTTCACGCACGTACATATTACGGAAATATTAACAGATTGACACATTTTTCCAAATTTTAAAAATCCAAGATATTTCTCCAAGATAACCTCCATTTTATGACATTTCTCTAAATTTCCCTATCTCTAATCTTATCATTTTATTTGTACAAGCGTACGTATTTACTATGTTGTCATTCTACTTTTAAGTTTTCTACTGCCGTTTAGTATCAATACTCTAGTTCCTTACAAATGACAGAATTAGCTCGGTTACACTATTATTAACGGATTAAAATGATTCACGAGGCGAAAACTGATAAGAAAACCCATACAGATATGGTTAAATTATTGTAGGAAGGGACCGAAGGGTGCTCAAACGTTGATCCTTAACTAGTTGAAACGATATCCTTATCCGATTAAGCATTTCCTAAATGGCCGAAGTTTAATCGTTTCTACCAATCGTAAAACGATGAGAAGATAAAACAAAAGAGCCCTCCCCGAGCAGCCATTGACGGGATGAATTAGTAGCTTTTCTTTTTTCCTTTTTGATACAAGTTATGAACTTCCAAGCAAGTGGGGAAAAAGAGAGAATGAGGACTGTAAATGGGAACTTTAGCATGACATATCTTTTTTTCTTCTTTTGATCGGTAGTCTAGACTGTAGAAATTAATATTCTCTCCGTTTCTAAAAAATATTTTTTTTTTTTCTTAATTTAATCTATTCTTAGTCTAAAATAGTAAAATACACTTTTATAGAACAAAATGAGTATTAGTTTGTTGGGGTATTATTTAGCAAAATGGATTTGCATTTTCCAACGAGTAATTCGTTGTTTAATACCTAGATGTGACTGTGATCTGACTCTGGGTATCTTGTTTTCCAACGGTATCTTGTTTTCAGAAAATTAAAAGATACTCCTAGACCAACTGTTGTCAAAGACCTTTTTCAAACAAATCGAATACCAAAGCCGGGCCATCGTGTAAAACCAATTGCCTGACGATATTTTATTTTTTTTATTAATAAATAAATTGGTGTTGATGAATTTTAGAGTCAGATTATTAATATCATCACCGAAAGATTTATCACTATATTACAGCAACATCGGCTTAAGAAAATAAAACTATTCGGGTGTCAATTGTTCGGAACATTCCTAAGCTCACGTTCAGTGACACAGCGTGAATGATGCACATTATGACAAAAACGGAAATGAATACTGCACTATTAGGCCTTGGGGTGTTATATTTGACCACAAAGACCGGAGAGGTTGTCCGGAATTGCCCGTTTCGCTCTCAACCGTCATTTTCATAGAAATCTTCTTTACACTCAACTTCAACTCAGTCAGTATATTTGTACTTGGATACAGTTGAAAACAACAACACACATTTATGGCGGTCTGTGTCGGAACCGATTTTAAATGGATTTTTCGATCCAAATTTCAGTTTCTAGATGATTTATAGTAAAATGAGCGCAAGAAATTGGGAAAGAAATTTCTTTTGTAGGGCCCTGGCAGTCTTAACCAGCAAGGAAAAATCCCGGTAGGCATAACTATATGCGTTTTCTGAAAGAGATAGAAGGAGACAGCCACTATCAAAGTCCATGGCGTCATAATATTGACCAAATTCCATGTGAATTTTCCACAATATTTTGTTTAATGCAAGTTTATGATTCTATCGCGTGCGTACGTTACGTACGTGTATTTCGGAACATTGCTTTTGTTGATCTTTCTTGGTAGTTCCTCATGCAGCAAGGAATAATCTAAATGCTCAATGTTCTGTTATAAGATCAAGCTAGGGATAGCCAAAGTACTGATAAATATGGAGTGTTCCAAACAAGATCAATTAGACTAAGTTCTGAAATTTTCAACCCGCCAATTGTTCTGGATGAACCAAAACAATGCCCTTGCTGAGAACAATAATAGTAAGCAATAGTGTTCTTTATTTACTATCTAGTAGCGCATCAATTAACCCGTTGACACAACACAATTAGTCTCGGCAAAGAAAAAGGAGACTATAAAGTTTACCATGGGGATCTCATCATATGACAAAATGATTCGAAACCCCAAACATTCGTCAACTCGACACAAATTATATACATATATAAGTGAATAATAATAGAGCCTAGAGGAGAAAAGGAGATAGAAAAGAGACCAAACTTTTGTATTAGAATAAGAAGAAGAATGAAGACAGAAATGGTAAAAGTCATGCATGTTTTATGTTTGATTAGACTCTTGATTTCCTCCACTAACTTTCATATTATAAAGGAGAAGAGAAGACTATCGTTCTTCTTTCCAAAATACACACAACTTTCTCAAGTTTCAACATTGAAATTATTAGTCTTGTTGGTAGGCCGCCACCACCATATAAACCATTCATCAAATCAAATCCTTTGCTATCTCTTCCTCTCTACATGGGTGTGTTGTGTGTACGCGCAGATTTTCAAATGTTTGACGTACTACATGTTTGAAAAATTAATAAAAATGAAGTCTGTCCTCCTCTAATGAACTTAGTACAGCTCAACTCAAGGTTCTTTCTGTGGTGGGTGTTTGACAGAGATACTCATTTCTCTATTACCCAAAAAGATAAGATCATGGATTTGTTTATTTAACTAGTTTGTTACTTTCTTTTTTTCCTCTCTTTCTCGACTCTGAAAGTAAGAAACAACTATAAACTACTTGCATTTTTATCTCTTTTATTACGTGATAACAATGAAATTATAAGTGAAAGAGAACTTTAGTGCTCCTCCTAGCCTTTGCACCTCATGTGGCTTGTTGTTATAGGTTGTTGTTTACAAAAAGGAGGCTTTGAAGGAAAAAAAGAGACAAACATTGTGAACTTTGCCAACACAAAAGTGGCCTTGTCAAGAAGATAAGGCCAATTTTATACGTTATATATAACGTAGAGATGGTCTTATTAGTCTTATTCTTACTATACATTCTTGTTTTTTTAGAAGTCAGACCATCAATTTTATCTTTCCGCAAACAAGAGAATAATGAAATTTAAATTCTAATGCTATCATTACATGAAAACAGGTAATCTAAATAAATTTCGATGTTTTTATCAAATTGACAATTTGGTAAAGGGTTTTGGATGCGGCGAAACTATACGAACAGGACAAGGCAACCTTTTGACTCTTATGTAAAAGTGGTATTTGTGTTGTTACTGTATTGACCTTACTGCAAACTCCAATCACAATGTAGGTTGTTGTTATTGTAAAGTCGCAATGGCTCTAGTGTAGTGTTAGCTAGGCCAAGAATTCTTTAATCCAAACTGCACAAACAGTTGCTAGCTCGAGCCTTGATGATCACATGTCAAAAATATCCTTGGGTTAGCCCGAGATACCACAACCCATCCCTCCAACTGCCGTTCACGCTTATGAGGTATGTTGGCTTGCTTTGAACAAGTAGTGTATAGTAAAACCCTTAACAGGATAATGCATGTTTTTTAAGAGCGTTAGTTTTTGGAGCATTAACCATAGACTGGCATGGCCGGCCGTAACAATTGAACTAGCGGATGAAACGTACGATACAGGAGAAACAAAAGCGAAGAAGGGGAAACTACATAATACATCAGCAAACCCAGCAACCCACTAATACTGGCGTCAACTAAAAAACTCGGTTCCAAAATCTACAGGAGCTTCCAGTCGAAGCACAAATGAAAATAGCACCAGTGAAAACAGAGTAACGCCTCGATGAGGTTCGTGCTTACTCAATCCAATGGGTAACCAAGAAGGCTTTCACATATGGGTGCCCCATGTTTTCAATCCACATAATTTAGCTTGTGCAAATATTACTGCTTAATATTGTACAACAAAACACTATTCTTTTTTTCCGTGGAAGGCTTTCACATTTCCTAGTGATCTAGGGGCTGCCAAGGGGAAGAAAGTGGTACACAAGAAGTGTAAGCCTTGGAATAATCATAGCTGATGCTCTCGACTCCATTTCGTTAAATATCTAACGCTCTGTAATTTCTAAAGGCCATAAGCAGAGCAGACAAAAAAAATGCTGTATTTACTAAGCAATCTAGAACATTACAGTCATCAGGCCTTCAGGGCAATTCTGCATTCATTGATGCAGAAAACCGTAGACTTGTCCGCATTAATACTCAAGAAAAAAACAGGGAAAGCCATTATTTATAGTTTCCTCTGACTGGACAAAAAAGAAAACCAGTTTTTTTTTTCTAACTTAGCACAACCTCTCTTATATTTCAAGTGTGCATTACACCTGCAGTTACTCAGTTCATTAACACAAGCCTTTATAGTATCACTTTAGATTCCTTGAACACTGGATCATCAAAGAATCCCAGTCTTCCATTCCTGTCAGCCTCAAAATATACAAGTGGCATTTTCCACCATCAGTTACTTCCACTATTTCCATGATCGAAAGACTGAAAGAAGTTCAAACTTTTGAGGCTGTTAGAGTTTAGTACAACTTCATAAAATGTCAAGGCAGTCCCCAAATCTATCAATTCACCACAAGAACAAACGCAGTATTATGATTGAGGACAGAAAACTCTAGCTATGTGATTGTAAAACTTTACCTACCTAATAATATCTTACAACCATAGAACACCATTTACACATCTATTAAGGTAAGAGGTCATCAATCATTTACATGAATTCTCCTAAGTATGTGTTTGCAAACTGGCATATAAAGACTGCCCCTTGCACCGAGTTTATCACTGTTACACCAAAGAACAAGATCTGGTCAGTACATATGCAGCAGTTGTTATGACAATTCTTGAAAAACTATAGAGGAAAACCAAAAACAATTTTGTAATTTATTAAGCAAAACCAGTACGTGATAAAGTCCAACCTCAAGCGGTCAAGTGATATTAACACAAGAATTTTTGTTCCACTGTCATTTTTTCACTGGGTTCCTTTTCAACACCTCTTCCATTTCTCTCGCTGGCCAATCCATCATGACCATTGTACTTGTCTCTGGTCTTCTCACTTGCAACTTCACTGTGGGACTACAATCAATATAGATAAGAAACATTAGACACCAATATCTACTGTGATGGGAATAAGAACATTAGATCAATATAAAAACAATATATATGTTTTACAATTAATTTGTAACTGGTCTGCATGGATTTTCTAATAGTTTCTTGATTGTGAACATAACCAAGCTAATTTTGATTATCGCATTAATACTGTCTTTTCCTTACGATAAAATGTTTATCCTTGCAACTTAGGATGATAAAATCGACAAATACGTCCAACTTGACATGGCAAGTTCAAATGTTAGTTTAGCAACATTGAACTGGATTAAGTTATCCTTGTGTGATTATGTTCATCCCATAGTTCTTTAGTACCTGCTGTTTTCTACTGGCAGAAATCAGCTGTTCTATAAAACCACATTATTGTAGCAGAAGCAATTTTTGGTAATATAGTTCACGGAGGCAAAATTACCTGGTTTGCTGGATGCACATTGCCTTCCTGACGTACTCCTTCCTCTACCTGCCTAGGTTCTGCTGTATCAAGATACTTTACACCATTGCTTCTTCGAGGAGAACATGCATATTCATCCGAATCCGTCGCTTGAATGTTACCCTGGACCAAGACTGAAATGGATTCCTTCAGAGAACCTAACTTGGCATGTTCTACGGAGATGTCAGTGCCTTGATTCTCAGTCGTAGAGTCTGGGATACTACGGTTACCATCTACCAGATTACCAGTTTGGTCTTGGTCTCCTTGGTTCTCAAGTGACGATGTTTTACCATCTTCATTTTCTGGTGGAAGTGTTGTTGAAACCGCACTAGCAACAGGAGAAAAATGTTTGAAACTAGAAAAAAGGAATGGTCTCTTAACAGTGCAATTCAAAATGGTTAAAAAGGGTCACAAGTATAAGAAAAATATAGAAAACGAACGAGCCCTACCAGTTAGAAGTGGATTCCTCAACTGTAGTCTTGAGGTCATCTCTGTGTTGTCTCCTTTTCTTATAATTTTGCCTTTGACTCAACGGAGTTACAGCATCATCGCAAGAGGAAGAGTCATTTAGTCTTTTTCTTCCAACCATAAACCCTTGTTCAGAGTAAGAGTGCATAACACTTCCCCTCACATGTGCTTCGATCCCCGGTTTCAAATTATACGAACTCTTTCCCTTCTCACCAAGTGAAGGCACTGCAAGTATCAACCCTGGCTTCTCAGTCACATATCTCATCGGCCCACGCCTACTTTTCTCTAATGCCCCATCCTTTGCGTTGGACAATTTTTGGACAGCGCCCAGGGAAAAGTTGTCCTCTAACAACTTTGCATCTTCATAGTGTACCAGTGACTTTTCTTCATGGCTAAGGTTTCCAAGAGAAGGATTAAATAATAGTTTGGCACATCGACGGATCCAGGAGACTGGGGTGGTACTAGGAGGGGAAATATCTGGTGTTTGTTGTGGAATATGTGACTTGAATTCAACATCTTGTCCAGCAGTTTGCACATTAGAACATTCTTTAGCTGGCTTTCTTCTAATATATTTCAGATTTGCTTGATGTAACTCAGTGTGAACAGCATCTTCAGAGGCTACTTTAAGATCTTCTAAATATTGAAGTTGTTGGATCTGAAGAATTATTCTTTCCCTATCTGCATGGAGTAACTCGCGTTGTTCCTTTAGCTTCTCCCTTTGGACTTGAAGCTCTTCAATGGACTTCTTTAGAGCAGCCTGCTCACTCTCTCTCCTTTCTCTGTCCAACATAAATTCTTTCCTTTCATTAACAAGCTTTTTCATTTCCAATTCAACTTGTTCTTGTTCTTTAGCAACTCTTTCCTTCAATGAACTTATAAATAACCGTTCTTTTTCCTTCTCTTCCTCAAATTCTTCCTTCTTTTCCCTTAGATGACTTTCTATTTCCTCACGTCTTTTATCAAGACAGTTCTCCAACTCCCTCTTTTGCATCTCAAAATCAGATACAAAACTGGACCGTTCCTGCTGAATCTTGCTAAACCATTCAGAATGTTCTAGATCCATTTTACTAATAAATGCCTCCCGTTCACAAGCAATAGACTCACTTTCTTTCTTAAACTGTTCCCTCAATTCTTCTTTCTGTAATTTCAAATTATCACGTTCATCTTTAAGAAGCTTAGAAACAGCCTTTCTCTCCTCAACAACGAGTTCTGCTTCTCTCTTTAGCTCTTCTCTTTTCTCGTCAATCAACTCCCACTCAGTTTCGAACTTTGACTTCTCAGCTACCAGTCGATCAGCTTCTGCCATAAGTTCAGTTTTTTGGGCTCTAATATTATCAATTTCTTCTTTGAGTTTGATTTCTAGAACCAGCAGCTCATCGCTTTCGCGTTTAGCAGCTTCCAGTTTCTCTTGTGCTTCCTCAATTTCTTTCCCTTTGTTCTCCAGTAAAAGCATAGACTTCTGAAGCTCTAACTGTGTATTATTAACTTCATCTTTTTCTTTCTGCACACGAAACTTGTCTAATGCCATAGCTTTTTCAGCAGCAATAAGATTCTCCTCCCTCACTTGAACTGAGTTCAATCTCTCTGTAACATCCCTTTCCTTTTCCACCAATGCTCTTAGCTGTCCTTCTAGTTCACGCTCCTTTTCTTGGATTGATTCCTCTCTCTGAACAAGATCAACCTCTCTCAACTCACAAGCTCTTCTTTTCGTCTCCATTTCACTCTCCACTGATCTGCGTCTCTGCTCCAGCTCAGCTTCAAAATCAGACTTCTTTATTTCTAAAGCTGCTTTCTGTTCAACAATAAGCTTCTGTTTCTCATCCTGTGTAAGTTTACTGAAACGTAAGAAAACTGTGATCTAATCCTTAGACACCTGAATAGAACTTTTCATGCGAAGAAAATTCTCTTTACACAATGAAAAACACAAAAAAAGCCAACCTTTAGAAAGAGCGGGATATATCATGAATGCTAGGCGGAGAGGGAAATTATTCTTCCTATGGAAAACTATCATTAACTAAATGAGAAAGACTCACATATTCTTTGGTAGCAAGATTTTCTTGTTGGATGAGTAACTCCTGTTCTTTCTTGCGGAGTTGTGCTTCTTTTTGAAGAATGACCTGCGAGTATGAAGAAAAGTTAAAACCAAGCCTTCACACATGATAACCAAAAGCAAATATCAAAGGAGCATGCTATGATTATAGGTTTGAGAGAATCGATAGCTGAACTGAGCCTTGAAATCCCTGATCTCTTAGCAGTACCACAAGCTAACGGAAAACAAATAAAAGTAGATAAAATATAGAAAAACCTTCTCTCTTGTTGAAAGGGCAGCCAACTTAAGGTTCAATCCTGATTTTTCCTCACTTAGAGCCCTGGATTCTTTCTTAATCTTCGCTTCTGTGGCTTCCAACTCTTTCTCAAACAAACTCAACTCTCTAGACTTTTCAGAGATATATTCCTCCCGCTGGTTTAGCAGGGCCTGTGAATCAAGCAGCCTCTCTTGTCCTAGCTGCAATGTCTTTTGGCGTTCAGATAGAGATTGTTTCTCAAGACTAATTCCTTTCTCTTTAGCATCACACCTTTCACACAAAATTGACATACACATCAGAAAATAACAAATTCAGAATATAGTTCATTAAAAGTAAAAAGTTCTTTCGAACTACTTTCATTAAGATATCATGGGCACTTTAAAACGCCAGTATAATATTTGCAGAAATTCTGAAATGCACGCCTACAGTTCCCTCGTAACAAAGCATTCTATAAACTATTGTAATCTATGATACTATAATATGCATAATACTCTGTGCCTCTTTTTTCATAATAGAATAAAGATATAATAGGAGCTCACTAGATATAGGGTTTCTCCTACTGGTCCAGATTTCATAGGGTTTGGAGAGATAGAAGTACCAAACTGCAATCATTCGTAAACAACAGATAACATTCGGCACAGACAAGAAAACGAAACACATATATCACAAACCAGTGCTATGTCATTGTGATGACAGACTGGAGACTCTACAAGCAAATGGGAAAGAAAAACATTGAGGGGGAAAAGAGAGAGGACGACAAGTGGCCTCGATCCCCGAGTTAGTCACAACAATGGCATGGAGAACCTTCTCTGAATTTTCTGGTTGTGGTTTTCCATCATTGAGTTATCCAAATAGCCAATTACTAGTTAACATAAAGTGTGTGTGAGGTCAACAACGATGATCAGTATAGAGCTATCAAGAGAGAATAGTAAGACTTGTGAGTTGAAAGCATATTGGCTAAACCGTGTTCAAATGAAGGTATCCAATTTTGCAGGTCATTTTTATCAGGTTACAAGAAGACAATTTCCTAGGAACAGATTTTCTCGTAGTTCATACGCCTTAAAACAAAACACAACAAGCATAAAAAATATAGAAGAATAAATAATTGAAGGAATAACTATACATGTGTTATATAGGTCCTCATCAATTATCACCTTATTCATTTTTATCTGGATTCCTGATCTCTATGGACTTGTTACTAATGTGATGGAAAATGTATTATCATAGAAAACGACAAGATCAAAAATTTGCAAGTTTACCAAAGTAGAGGTCCTAAAAAATGCACCGTCTTTCCCAATAACTACGGGAAACTAGATAATACTGCCTACAGCAGGAGATATTATTATTAGACTTTTTCACTTTTTCTGATTTATGTTCTGAAGACCTCCAAAGACAGTCAAAAGCAAAATAGGAAAAAAGAAAGGAAACTAAAAGAGAAACAGATATAACAAAGAAAGGGCATACTCAGATTTGAATGTCAATAGACGTCTCCTATGTTCGTCTTCGCGTTCTTCAACTTCTTGCAACTTTCTTTCAGCAGCACGACGGTATCGGCTGGCCTCTGCTTCCAAAGATTCGGCAGCATGAAGCTTTGCCTCAGCCTCAGCAAATTTCTTCTGTGCAGCTTCCAGCATCCTGTGTGCTTCAACCATTTTACCCTCTGCTTCAACCTTTGCTTCTGCAGATTCAACTCGATGTTCACGTACCGTCTTCTCCATCTACAACGGATAAAGATACAAAGTTATTTAGGCAACAATTGAAGTATCTATATTTTTATAATCAAAAGCAACATACTACCAAAAACAGGAAACACATTCAAAATATCTTACATTTGTTATGCACTCTTTCGCAACTCCTAAATCCTTTTTCAGACTCTCCTCTCTTTTCCTTGCTTCAGCCAAAGCAGAAAAATGTGCTGCTCGATCAAGTTTATGTTTCATCTCAGTAGTATCCGCATAAGCTTTAACTTCCTCATATTTGGAAGTCCAATCTTTTTTCTCCAACAAAAGAAGACCCATGTGATGTTGATAGTCATATACCTGCAAAAAATACAAATAGAACATAAACATATACACTATTCACATGTTGTTAAATTCTTTTAGCCAATTGTGTAATCGAACAAGCTCTACACAGAAGTATCTAACCTTTCCTTTACAATACTTAAGTAGTTAATTGGTTGAATTTAAAGATTATTTAAAACTAAAACTTCTATGCATGTCGTAAACTATTATTAGCAAACAAATTACCAGTCGTACATACATTGTTTATTCCTAGCTTATATCACTGAGAAAATTACTAGATGATCCAAAATAACGACTATAATCAACAATACAAAATTAGAACATGATTGATCCTTACATAACTTAAAATTCACATAACATTAACCAATCTGTGTAGCAATATCTCCTAACTTAAAGAACCTGATTGTCTAATCCTATGAACCTAACTAAAAATACAACCAAAATTTATAACGTAAAGATGAACCTTTTTTCAAAAATTAAATCACGAAAACAGTAAAAAAGAAAAAACTAAACAAAAATTAATATGAATTAAAGCAAATAAGACACCTCAGATTCAAGCTTAGCAATATAAGCAATCAGAGCAGCTTTATCTCTTCTTTTGATAGATTCTTTATCGAACCCTGCTTCACGAAGACGCGTCCAAGTCTTCTCATCAGTAAAAGGGCTTTTCACATTCTTTGAACTAGACGTTGTTGTAGCTGTTCTTATATCCAAAACCCTAGAAATAGGTGATCCAGGTTTAGTGCTACTGACAGTAATAGCTAATCTCTCCCTCTCAGAACTAGCCATTCCCTTCTTTTCAAAAACCCTAGATCTCTCTTCCCCTATTTCTCGCTTCGTGAATTATAATTTTTTTTTAATGAATGATGAAAAATTTAAACTTCTCACTTTCTTTCTTTTCTTTCTCTGTTTTTCTCTCTCTCAACTTTCGTTTTTTTCGCTCCACTGTAAGTGGGGACTGTGAAGAGAGAAAGCAAATGCAATACGATTTTCTCTCTGCAAAACAGAATATAATGGAGAAAAATAACCTTAATTTTATTTATATTTATTACAATTTGAACTTTTTAAATTTAAGGGAATCTTAGTTTGACTATGACTGTTTTAGTCTTCAATACCGAGAAAGACATCAAGTGTTGGTGGCTTTGTTATTACCTCCTTGGATGTCTTTACGCCGGTTTCTATGCATGGGATCAAATCATCTAGTTTATCGTGTTCTTTGATTATTATGGGTGATAAAGTGTTGGTCGCTTAAGATCTAATCTTTGTCACAACGACCAAAATTTCATCGCTCGGTAGAGATTATGTAACTTGTTGGGCAGAAAATCGAATCAACCCAAAACAACCAAAATTAAAAAAAAAAAAAAACTGAACACCAATCATTTAACGTGGTTCAGCCATTAATGGTCTACGTCCACGGGTAGTGAAGTTGAAGGTTTTATTGATCAATTTTGATGTTACAGATACAGGAACTCCATTGGAGCTATGGTGTTTACAGTGAGATGTTTCTTCGTTGGAGAAGACCAAAAACCCTCCCCTCCCTCTGTTCTCCTTCCTTTCCTTATAAACGGAAGTAAAACCTACAAATGATGTGGCATCTCCAACCGTGTCCACCTGTCCCCCTCTCACTCTAAAATGCTTCCACGTGTTCATCCCAAGTCCATCGGGATTGACCGGATCGGGACAGCATGTTCGGGACATGATGGATCGCGACAGGACAAATCGGGCATCAGTTGGAACGGGAATTGCTGACGTCACTGTGAGAATGATGACGTCACTTCGGGACAGGATAGCATCGGGACAAACTGGAACGGTCGGGATGATGACGTCGCTTCGGGACGTGATGACGTCGCTTCGGGATCGGGACGTGATGACTTCACTTCGGGATCGGGACGTGAATGATGACGTCGCTTCGGGACGTGATGACGTCACTTCGGGCGAACATCATTTTGTCTCCAACAACTTGCCCCCCTTTTCTTGAGAGTTGTTCGAAGAAGAAGTCTTAAGAAAATTACCACTCACCTCGTCTGAATCATAATGTGGTTGTTGATGTTGTTTATGCATTTCCATGTTATGTTGCATTTTTGTCCCCGCAAAACAAAATTTTGTATATATATATTGATCGTTAGTTTTTCACCACAAGGTTCCTTTGAACCCTGGGTTGGAATTTTTTGCAACGAAGCACCTCATTCCATGGAGTTATGACATTCGAGATCCCACACATACGAAACAAACCCGAGCCATGGGTAAGATACAGGGTTGGTCCCGAACGTACTCTTTTTGTATCAAGACTCTTACTTAGGTTCTGCGACCCAATAGTCTTATCATGTCTCCTAGCCACGGAGCTTGGTAGGAACACACGCTTAATTTATCTCGGGCATGGAGTAAATTAATGTGTCCCATAAATTTGCTCTAGCCACTGAGCTCAGTAGGAACACACGCCTAATTTATCTCGGGCATGGAGTAAATTATGTGTGGTCCATCATTTTATTAAGACTCTTACATGGGTCCCCTCTTTGGGGATGGACCCATTAGCCTTATTTCAAGACTCTTACATGAGTTCCCTCGTTGGGGAAGTACCCACTAGTCTTTTCTTGTCTCCTTAACGGAGAAATATCGGTAAGAAATATACCTGAAATGTAGATGAGAAGTATACTTGAGAATCATCCAGATATTTCTCATTTCTCATTTCTTATTTAAGATACATCCCATATTCTTCTATATACATGAGAAACATATATAGAAAGAAAATATGAAATATATTTTAAATAAGACATGAGAAATATCCAGATGAAATATCATTTTATTCCGAAGTAATCGTTGTTTGAGAGATCAGAAGTATACGAATGTAGAAGTATTCGCCTTCCGGAAATATTTGATGATAGGTTGAAAGAGATACCCATTTTTGAATGATAATTCTTGTAGGAGCGTTCAGATTGCCGCAAGAAGTATAAGAGGTATCGTCTTTCAAAGAAGTTCAGAATAAATTTAAATATTTACTGAATATTCTTCGTGAAGTATGAGCCATTTGAAGTATCATTTCTTGAGGGCTCATTTAAGGTATTAATTGCTGCCTTACGTTAAGAAGTACAAGGCATATAACATAAAGTAGCGAAATATATTATTTCTATTTAGCATTAATAAATTATTAAAATGAAATACCTAATTGGCGTGCAGTATTTAACTCATTTCATAGCTAAAAATTTGATTTCTTTATAGCATGCCCCCAGTGCATCATTATTGCATAGCTGCCGCATCTCTGAAGTGTCCTTCATAGGTATCTTCACACTTCATAAAAATGTCTTAAACATTTCATAATATTAAATGGGGGCAAGTTAAAAATGATCTTCATGCTTTTAATTGCATAATACAGTTAATTAGAATTTGTGCAAATTAAGAATACATCATATTAAATCAATAAGTTTCTATCATAGATGATTTTGTAGTCAGTTATCATTGTGCATGATATCATATGCGATTCAAATGCTATTGAAAGCAATTAATCAATAATGTATGACAGTTTGTAATAATCGAGTAAAATATGAACAATGGATGCTAATTAAGAAATTTTCATCATCTAATAAAGTTATTGTATTGAAGAATTAAATTAACTCATGCTTCTTAAATAATTAAGGTGTGTCATGATTGAATCATCTAATAATGATAATTAAAAAGTATTTTTAAAATTAAATTGCTACTTAAAATACGCAATTAATATTACGTTATAATTGAAAATTAAAAATTTAAAACGATAGAGTACATTTATTATTATTTTTTAATAATAATTATAAACCAGCGGATATCCCTACCCACGTGTTCATCCCAAGTCCATCGGGATTTACCGGATCGGGACAGCATGTTCGGGACATGATGGATCGGGACAGGACAGATCGGGCACCAGTTGGAACGGGAATTGCTGACGTTACTGTGAGAAATGATGACGTCACTTCGGGACAAGATAGCATCGGGACAAACTGGAACGGTCGAGATGATGACGTCGCTTCGGGAGGTGATGACGTCGCTTCGGAATCGGGACGTGATGACGTCACTTCGGGATCTGGACGTGAATGTCGACGTCGCTTCGGGATCGAGACGTGAATGATGACGTCGCTTCGGGACGTGATGACGTCACTTCGGGCGAACATCATTTTGTCCCCAACAAAACTAATGGTTATTTTTAGGCCAACGGCCAAACTCATGTTAACGATCAAATGTATGGATCGGTTTAAATCGCAACAACAAACTTATGTTGGGATATTACGACAACTAAATGATGAATTATATAAAGATAGAGAACTGGTCAACATTATAACACTAGCATAATCATCTGGGCAGATACCAAGAGTTTCCAAACTAAGAGAAGTATTCATAAGAAGATATGCGTTTCGGGGGCGGGATGAGTTCCACAACAAACTGATGCACAATTATTTTCAATGTCGATTGTGTGTTCTCTGATCAAGATTTCCAATATCGATTATGCATGCTCAGACACTTGGTCAGGTACAACCTGAATTTAGTTATCAGTTTGATGCATTGAATATTACAGGTCATAGTCCATGACAAAAGGTTACCTCGGCCCTAAAGATTTTAGGTTTAGGGGGTCTAGCGGATTATAACGATGAATATATTCATATGGGAAAAACAACTTCATATAAGTATCTTTCAGTGTTTCTTGAAACTATGATTAATCATTTTGGTCCTCACTACACCATTTTTTGACATTAGTAACCTAAATTCGTAACGGCTTATGAGCCGTTATAAATTTTTTGTTACGATCACCGTTACGAAATGGTTGTAACAGGCTGTAGTTGTAACGAAATTTTTGGTTAGTCGTAACATAGGCGAGACGTTACGAATCATAACAGGTATATTTATCGCGTGTGTCGTTCACACGCTTGGTCACACTAGGGTGGTAACAGGCATATACTCGCGTGTGCCATTTACTCGTGTGCAATATTTTTTCCACTCAATATTGGTTATACTAGAGGATAAATCCTCCCCTGACTAGATGATTTTCTCCCCTGATTTCATCGAGTATAACCCATTTTTCAATTCCATTTCTCTCTCTTTTTTCTCCCTTTCTCATCATCTCTCTTATCTTCTCTCTCAACTGAAGATTCACAACTTTAATCATATGTTAATCATAACCAATCTTCAATCATAAGTTAATCTTAGGGTTTCGATTGCAGTTCCGATCCGTATAAGTCTTTCATCATCGTCGGTTTTTTCGTTTCTAGGGTTTTATCATCTGTTTTTTCGATTTTAGGGTTTCATCATCTGTGAATTTGTTAATTTTAGTCTTTCGTCTTCAATCATCTGTTAAATCTAATACGATTTATTTTTTCTGATTTAATTTTAGGGTTCATCATATAAAGGTCTGAAAAATTTAAGAACTTTGAAGAACTGATCTGCAATCTCAACTTATAAGGTATTTGTTTCTACTTTGTCTTTTATATTTATGAATAAGTTTTAGGGTTTCAGTATTTCATTATCTAATCCGATTTATATGTTCTGATTTCATTTTAGGGTTCGTCAGAGTTGGATCTGATTCTCATTTGTTTTTGTTTTTTTCTTTAGGTCCTGGTTGTTCTTCTATTGGAGTTGGAGCATTCTCTGAGAATGGACATTTTAAACCTAATGGAAATGTTCTATTGAGAAATGGGTATAGTTGGAGTTGGGTTTCTTATACTACTGAAACTACTTCAGGTGATGATGATAACATAACAGGTAATTTGCAGTCTTCTTCATGTTCTTGGAAATGGGTTATTCTCAAATTTTTAAAATTGACTTTGGGGTTTTTTGGTTTTGGGGTGATGAAGCTAGAGACAACCTTGTATTTCTGCAATTGTTGGTCTTGCTGGACTCGCACAAGAAGCATTGGGATGATTGTTTGATACACTGCTCATAGTTAAATGAATTTCTACACTGTGATTGATTCTTTGTACTACATTGTATGAAGCCACCTGAGGTGCTCATAGTTGTGATAAGTCATGCGCATATATGAATCAGGTATTCAACATACACAGTTCTTTTCTTTTGTACTTTACCTTCAAGCACGGCATACATAGAATAATAATATCAATTATGCATCATTTTTCTTCAGGACCCCAGTCTACTAAATTTATTGGTTGTTTCTAAACAAAAAATGAAAAATAATGAATAAAGAACTCACAAATTGCGCATTAGCCTTTTGCTCAATAATTTTTCTGCGCATCATCAACAATATTGGGATTATTAGGTGTTATCTACGTAAATCAACGCGTTAATTGGTACTTATATTCCTTGTGGGACAACTAAATGTTTATTTTAAAAAAAATATCAGTGGTTTCATGGTGGAGGTAGAAAGCATATAAAAATGGTTGGTTGAGTAATGCAAGGAAAGGTCGGTATGACCATAAAGATGTCTTCATCAGAGAACTCATGCTAAAGGTATTAGTAGTTCAATTATTAATAGTTGTTTACTCCTCTTAACTAATCACTGAGTTATGCCACATTTATAATCTTATTCACTTTCATATCTCAATCCTAAGACGATATGTGAAAGCTTAAGGAAACCTTAGAGTCTATTCAATTGATATGTTGACCTAAAGTTGAGTGTCGGCTTTGTAACCATCTGATCTAATCCCAATTGGTACTATTCTTGTATGTAAAGTCTCTAATTATGCTCAAATTTTATGTGATAGTCAATTATAAAGAAGATATATATATCTGTGTAGATGATAACAATGTGAATTATTTGAACCGAAATGATGTTTAGTTCACATTCAATACTCATGTTGTAGGAGTATGTAAATGGATTGTTTGACCGTTGTAGTTTACCATATATTATTTTACAGCATATTGGATTACGTGGTGCTTGATTTAGAGATGCCTACAATATCCATTGTTGGTTCAACTGTCAAGGCATGAATAATACTTTTTCTGATTTACAGGTATACTTCATTTAAGATTCGAATTCCCTTGGTCATTCATTTTATAGAGATTTGAAGAATCTTTGGTAAACACAATTTGCATTTCTTCTCTTTTTACAGTGGAAATCGAGACTTTGTTATCCATTAACTGGAAGCCGGAAAATATTCCACGGACTTTCCAAGGAATTAGGACTCAAATATCACTACACCTTACAGAGTTCAGTGGAAGGTTAACATGTACAACCACCTGCCAAGGAACTTATTGCCAGAGATTTGCATGATAATGCATGGGCTTTCCGCCATATCTACCAAGGTCAGTTTGCTACTCCTTTTTGCTGCGTTTTTACTGTTTATGTAGTGCTTCTTGGTAGTGTTCCTACGTGCACTGAATATTTGTATACAGTTGTTTTTTCCAGTGTTAAATGTTGTAGTTTTTATCTGTTATTTGAGTCATGAAAGTGAATCGATTTTTTTTCTTAAATTTGTGTTTGTTCTACGAATTTTATACCCTGCTGTATATTTAACTTGGAAAATTAATTGCTTGAGAAACTTACTTGCTTCTCCACATGCATCAATCCTTGTGCTGGTAGTGTGGCTACTGAGGCATAAGTCGGCACTGATATGTCTTGTTGGTTTCAAGGTCAATGACTCGGTGGTGATGTAGGAGCTTGGAATACTAGCAGATGTTTTTCCTTACAGATTACAGGTCTGTATTCTGAGTGTACATATTGTGGTGGAAAATTGCTAAGGATAGTAGATATAGCCTTGCTTATGGATGTTTTTGGTTTGTTTTGATGAACTTAAAGCCACGAATTATAGAGAACTTGATGAAGAATGCTTGGCAACTAGTGTGTGGGAAGTATCTGTAAGTTTTGAGTAAGTTTTTATGTAATGTTTGAGATGAACTTATAGTGATTTAAGTGAGAATGAACTGAACTTAGGAAATTTTTATGTATTCCCTCGGAATTTGATACTTAACAAAAAAAAATTGGTACTTAAAAGAATTTATGTTCTTTTTTGATATGAATTGAATGTGATATGAATTGAATAAGAAACTATTGCTGAATGTGGATGATGGATGAAATAAAAGGTGTATGCAGGTTATTTGGAATTCTAGCGTATTTCCGGCAGAAAATAAATTGTCATTCATTATTGACTAATTTTGACCAGGTCAATGTTGACTGGCAGTAATTTTTTTGTTGTTTCAAAAAAAATTGTATGGCTCAAAGTTGTTTCAACAAGACATGTAGTAATGGCTCAGGCTTGTTACATAAATGACACGAAGTAACGACTCGTAGATGTTACGACTTTCTTGTTATAAAAAATTCGTACCAACTCTCATTTGTTAGGAAATTCCACGTAGTAACGGCTAAACTCTGTTACAATGTTACAACTCAAAATTCGTGGCCCATTGTCGTTACAAAAAAATTGTAATACGCCTTTTCGCAACAGGTAAAAGGCGTTATAACCCCAATTCATAACACGCCAGTTATGTTGCGAATGGAGCAAAATGGTGTAGTGCGTATTTACGAAAACAACCAAGAGATATAGAAATATTATAGCAAAACCATGATATGGACTTTCCATGAATGCTAGGTGGTCTTGATTGCATGCATTGAGTGTGGCAAAGATGCCCTATTGATTGGGTGGTCAATATAAGTGTCAATGCCCAAAACCAATTGTTATTTTGGAAGATATCGTTACTTATGATTGTTGGATATGGCATGTTTTTTTTTGTCTTCCGGACTCACAAAATGACATAAATGTTTCTACAAATCGCCTCGTTTGAAGACCTCGAGTATGAAATTAGCCCCAACATAAGTTTCAAGATTAATACATAACATGGAAATTCAGGGAACCCGACGTAATAGGAAATTCAAGAAACCCGGCGTAATAGGAATTGGACTAACCATGATGATCAAGATTTGAGGCCCGAGGTTCGACCAGAAAGATATATAGCTATCTATAAATAACTATTTATAAATGACCAATCACATTCACAGCCAAAATTTGTACGAGAGGTTAAAAAAAGATCTTACTGCGAATCTTTGGGTCGAGTATGGAAAATCAGGCGGGTGTAAGTCATGTTTGATTTATTTTTTTAAGCACTTTTGAATTAATTTCAAGTAATTTGTTATTTTAAGTTTTTAATTTATGTATTAATTTCAAGTAACAAATAAACTAATTTCTAGTACAATTTTTTTTATTTTGTGTAATGTTTATTTGAAACATACAATATGGATGATGTGGAGCGCAACAACTATTTTTATAATCGTTGGCGATAAACACTTGAACGAGCGAGAAAGATTGAGCCGCCAACGACTCTCGGTCTATACCCTATGTATATGCCCACCCATCCCCAAGATAAATCACACCTCCCAAAAAACTTTTATATATATTCTCACTATAATTTCCTGAAATATGGCTCAAACTAAGTTTACCCAGGAAGAAGATTCATCTATTTGTAGAAACTATGTAGTGTATCATCCGGTCAAGGGTGCAAAACGACAACAAAATGGTTTTATAAGTCTCAATTATCGGACCAGCATTCACAAAAAAAATTATGCTGACACCAGTAACCCTTATAATCATAATATAATAACATTGCTTCTACGATTTGAAAAAAATAAAGGAACAAGTAACAAGATTTATAGTTTTAGTTCGGATTGTCAATCGATATCAACTTAAGGTTGAAACCGGTAATGAGATTGGAGCGAGATCTTTCAGGGAATTGCGAAGATGGAAAGGAAATAATTTCAAATGCGAAGCTTGTTTACACATCCTTGATTAATTACTAACTAAATATCACATCATACTTAATTAAATACTAATTTAAATTTCAGATAAGTAAAACCATTACATTAACCAAGAAATTGAAGATCACCACCATCATCACCATCTTCATCTTAAACATCCTCCTTAATGCTTTGAAGGAAGAGCTAATAAGATTGCATGTAATTGTTATTATTTTTCAGGTTATGAGTAAATTAAAAGTAAACCTTGAGAAAAGCTCTATCACTGGCATCGGTGCAGATGATGTTATATGAAGAGTTGGCTATGGATCTTGGTTGTGAGATGTCTTCCTTGTATATTATTTACCTTGGCTTGTCTATTGGTGTCACTTGTTGTAATGTTTATGTTTAGGATATGATTGTTACAAAAATTGAATCAAAACTTGCTCCGTGGAAAATTAGGGCTGAAAGGATTACCCTCATAAGAACTTCTTTGGTAGGGGAGGGACTTGGGTTGGATCAACCCGTCTAACCCGTGCCTGATACATGCATAATTTATATATTTTTACCTATGAATTTATATTTACTAATATTTTTAATTGTATTAATTTTATTATTTTTACGTGTTTATAGGTGGTACACCAAAAATCCCCGTTACTAACTAAATACGATTAAAATAGATAAAATTGTCTTAGATGGCCGCATTGGATTAGACTGTGAATCGGAAAAGAATTCCTCATTCTCAAAGTTGGACAGAGTCCAGTACAGTTGTTATTGGAGTCGAACTAAAAAATATCAGACTTCATTTATGCTGGCCGACATCATAAGAAAGTGTTGCATTGCCTTGAATCCTTGATTTAGTTGGGCATACAAAGAAAGGGAGTAGGTTGTTGACTTGACATAAAGTGAAGTAATGAGTCTGATGCACAAAAGACAAAGGGAGACAAGGTCAGGCCTATATCTAGACGTGGCTTGTTTTTGAAGTTGAAAGGCCAGAGCAAAGTGGTGATGGACGTTGGCTAGCTAAAAGAGCATGTGAAATAAAAGAAGAAGTGAAGGTGATGACGGCGGCTCGATGAAGAAAAGAGAAATAGGTGGAGACAAAGTCGTACACGACGACAAAAAGAATTAGGTTCAGTTTACGAAGGAGTTTTTAGTTCTTTTGGAGACGGAAAAAGGGGTTGGCCGTTGTGTATAGGAGTGAGGCAGGTGGTGGATTTGTCTGCTGCTTTGAGGGGTTGGCGGCTGGGTGAGGTAGTAAGTGGTGAGATCGAGGAGGAGAAAATACGGAGAAAAGGAAAAAGATTGTTTATGGGTGACGACGGTTAACCGTTTAATTTTTTAATCTTCTATTGATTTATTTTTATGAGTTTTAAGAAATCCATCTCCATGTTTTACTAGATTTTATGACTAAGGTTATAGGTAGAAACCAGTTTTAATAGTGTATTTATGTGAACTCCATAATAATCTTTCCTTATGATTCAACTAGTAATTTCACTTTATATACCTTGGTATCCAATTGTTTATGTGATTTTTTTGATTGTTTATGCTTTTCAATTGATATGTCGTGTTTGAGTTAAATTATTTGGCGGTATATGCTTTAGGATTGATAAATAATGCTTTAGAATTGCTACATTAAAAACGAAGGAGATTGCATCGGTGAAACTAAAACATTTATGATTTTATTAAAATATTTTCCGAGATATGAGATTGATTCCAATATTTGTCTCGAGTATTATAGAAAATACTTTTGAAGATTGTATGAATTTAGCATGATTAAATTGGTGGAAACAAAATTCCCTAGTTACTGATTCCGTCATTGTTTAATTTTAGTTTAGTTTATTTTGTCATTTTAGTTTAATTTCTAAAAAATCAAAAATCATCGTTCCTAGTTAGTTTATTAGGAATATCAGTTACAGTATTTTCACCACTCTCTGTGGGTTCAACCCGTATTTGTCATTGTCTACTAGTTAGACACCGTGCGATTGCGGTTATTTTAAATAGGTTTTTCATAATCTTATCAGTACCTAATCCGAACGTTGGGCAAGCACGGGAAATATAATTCCAAGCGTTGGGGGGCATGGACAAATAATTCACTAACCCAAGCAGATTTGGACGAGCATGGTCACAAATTTTGCTAACCCGAGTAACACGTTCAACCCGAAAAACTATAACATAATTATATAAAAAAAATTAATGTATGATGTTTTTCTTTATTTATAGTAATCTTAATTATAATTCTTAAATTTAACGAGGAAAATTATACATATAGTATATTCATCTCATCAATAATTACGATTTAAACATGAAAATTCACTTTAGTATAATTATATAATCTCATTTTTTCTGAAAATTAATTACAAATCAGGTAGTCTAATACTATAACTTGTACTTAAATTTGATATTATTAGTATGCGACTAAAACTTCCATGGTCGAAGAACCTGAAGATCCAAGATACATCGCGGTCTGTCCAGGGGAAAGACCCCCACGGATTTCACGGGTTCAATGAGCAATCCGGACCAGAGAAATCTAGCTCGGGTCTGCTCTGGCCAAGCCTCCTAACCCGACCAATTCCCACACATTCTTTGGAGATTATTCCTATTTATTTAACATCCTTGTTGCAGCTCCCAATTTCAGTTGAGAAAAAAATTAAACACAATAATGCGTAAATTTCTTTGGGTGCAAACAAGGGACAAAGAGTAATGAGTTGGGTTTCATGGACTAAAGCTTGAAAGCCGAGAAATCAAGGTGGTGCGTGTATTAAGAGCTTAAAAGCAGTCAACAAAATAAATGGATATGGAGATACGCTAACAAAATAAATTCCCTTTGAAGGAGAAGAATCGTTGAGAAAAACTACTACAAATCCTAACTTCATAATTCCAACAAAGCCAAATACATCTTTCCTCACAGGAACATATACTTGGGTACCTTAAAGACTAGTAAGGATCTGCAACTATGTGTTAGTTTGACAGTGAATAATGGGCCTTCCACTTGATTCTGGCATAACTGGTGGATAGGCAACAACCCTTTGAAACTAAAATACCCAAGACTTTATAAGATCATAAAACAAAAGGATTTTGTTGTTGATGTTTTCTAGACTGATATTGCCTGGATTTTTGATGTCAAACGTGTTCCTAATCCAACATAAAACATTTATCTTATAGAACTAAAATACTATCTTAGGATTTCAATGTTTACTTATGATTGTGATATTTTATATGGTGAATTTTCTACAAATAAGCTTTATTTCAAACTTGTTAGGGACAACTCTTGATTATAGTTTCATCGACAAGCTGGTCCCACAAAAGCGCTTACTTCCTAAAGGTTATATTCTTCACCTAAGCCACTTCGCATAACTCGATTCCAACGAGAGCCATGCTGCAACATAGAGGAATCTCGATCTTAAACCTCTTATGCCCCCTCATCCATGAAGATGTTGAAACAATCCAACATCTCTTGCTCCACTGCGATTTTATCCATGTTATATGGAGTTATTTCTAAAAAGTTTATGGCGTTTATCATGTGAACGCAAGTGATGTCAGACAACAACTTGAGGACTAGAAAATCAGTAACATCAATGGCATTTGTAGGTCAGACTGGCCACTTCTTCCTTATGCTATAATATTGGACGTGTGGAAGGAAATAAAGTCAAGTAAATGGAGCTCGATACAGGGATTCAGATGAAGTTAAAACTTTGATAAAACATACTTTATTGCTTTAGAACTCTGTGAATGGAATTTTCAGTAATTTTCCCATTATTATGTCTTGTTTCGTTTTGGAGAATGTATTTAAGGAGTAAATTGTTTTCTCCTATTCTGTAATCAATTACTCAACTTTTGTAAATATCTTTACTCTCTCAATATTAATGTTTCCGATTTTTTTTTTAAACCATTAAAGTTCAAAAACTTAGAGATCTTCAAGAATCAAACTAAACCCATAAAAAAAATCATGATGAAATTAAGGTAAAAGTAACTGATTAAATAGATCAGAGAAAACCTTAAAATTATGCAAAGAGTATTTTAGGCAGGTTCTTATCCCTGTCCCCTCTCATGTGCTCATCCCTTTCCTATCTCTATAAGTATGGCCAACTACATATAGGATTAAAATTACGGAATGAATCAACATGATTACTATACGAAATCATAAGAATGATATTAATACTTACTATACAATTCCTAGACATTCTATAAGTCTACGGGTGAATTAATTACATGAAGATTCATTATCTAACATCCAAGACGCAAGAAAATGGTCCAAGAGGCCTAAAAGGAGTTTTTACATTAAGTTCGTTAGGCGTAATTCTACACTGTCCTATACAAATTTGTGAGCTGGGAACAATTGAAAATGAATCAATGGATGAGTTATCCACCAAACTATTCGTATGGATGTCCTCTACAACATACTAAAAAATCACATCAATCGGACAAATGGTCTAAGAGATATGATAAAAACATTCAATTAAATCGCAACTGAAAAATTCCTGAATTTTTCCCGACTTTTGTATGTTTTGTCTTTTTGAGTCCCTAAACGAACTCAAAATTCAAATCTTTCTGCCTAAAGAAGGTAGCTGGTGTTTTGGGCATCAAAAAGTTAGGGTAGATCATTGAAAACGGACTTTGTATGAGGATTTTACGGTGTTTTCAGTGAAAACCATGAATCTGAATTTTCAGACGACAAAATTTCACAAGAATTTTCTAAGGTGTCTCACCTTTCTTGTCCAAAAATTGGCGTTTTACTCTTTCACCATCAACGTCCATGCCTTAGTATAAAGATTAAAAACGTGGACGTCTTAGATCTTGTCCAAAATTGGCGTTAAACTCTTTCGCCCTCAACGTGTGCGCCTTAGTACAAAAAGTAAAAACGTAGACGTCTTATCTCTTGTTCAAAACTAGGAATTTTGACCTTTTTACTTTGAACTAGTGCTTCTACAGTAAAAAAAGCAAGCTTGTGGTTTTTTTCTCCATAAGAAAACTCGTGCGTCAATGCCTCTTTTTTTTTAACAAAGCGTTTTACTTTTTTTCCCCGAACTTGTGCGGGTTAGTTAAATAGACGAACTTGTGCATCTTAGTTCAAATAGGCAAGCTCATGTATTTTATTTCATAGGCAAAAATCGTGTAGCTTAGTACACTCTTTTCAACTAAGGAGGCTCAGTAAATCCTTTCAACTAAGGATCCTTAACATTAGCTTCTAATATTTGCTTATTTGGGTTTGCTTCACACATACAAGCTTCAAAACCCTAATTTGCTTATCAAAAGCTATATTAAACCTCACACATATATTTTCATGTGTGGCCTCACACACATATATTTTCACGTGTGGATTAACACATATATTTTTTATATGTGGCCCCTCACACGTATATTTTTTATATGTGGCCTTTTACACATATAATTTTATATGTGGCCTCACATATATATTTCTCATGCTCAACAACATACACTTATTTCTACAAAATAAACATGTAAATGAAAAATTGACTAAGTTGAACATATTGTTCCTTATACACAAATAAATACATATTTGTTTTATTTTAGTCTGTTAGACTCATAAGGCTAGTCAAGCAAGACAGGTCTTTAGTCAAAATACTAAGCAAGTCTCATTCGACTCAATAATCTCAGTAGTGCTTAATATTATAAAAATTACACGAGACAATCAAATGTTACAAATGGGGGGATATTCACTAGGGTATTGGTCTGGAGGTCCACGACACGTGGTGCAGCAATGCACTAACTACAGAGAAAACTCTGGAAAGTTCGATCAAGAGTTTAGCAGATGAGTGGTAAGTTGAGTAACCGACTATTCAACCTCAATCGAAAGTGGTAAGCAGTTGTCAACACCTCTCCACTTCACCGCTACTCAACCATCAAAACTTTTTTCAGAAAGGAGGTCAGGTGAACGGTTACAATAGATATGACTATAAAATAAATTTATCAATCTATTAAACAGAACAAGTATGAACTGAACAACAATTCCAAGACTAAGTCTAAGAAAGGATCCGATCTCTCCTGACTTCCCCAACTCTTATAAGTGTGGATACAAGATACACCATCAAGTTACCTCCAATTTAATATCCACCAACATAACGAGAAATGACAAAGCTCAGAAGAGTTGCACTTAGGGACTGAAGGAGTGCATAAAAACCCTCTCCATGTCAGAAGTTTCACTAACTCTACTGAAAATGTCAACTAAACAGTCCAAACTCTCATGGAGCTGTGGACTTCTGTACTTCTCGAAGTCACAACCATCATCTCTGTCAAGATGCTGAAAGCTGCAAGATTCACTCGACACGAAGCCATCTGCTCTCCAATGATGATCAAAGACCCTGCAGGGAAATCAATAAAAGAAAAATGCTACATCATCTTTGGGATAACAATGGGGAAAGCTCAGACAGAAGACAAGTTCTATATCTCCAAAGAAAATCTAGGCTATGACATGGTGTTGGGACGCTCATGGTTCCACACTAACCAGGTTACAATTCCCACGATACTTGCAATGACATCTCTACATCCATAAATACATATTAAGCAACCGGGGAGACTAGATGAACTTATGTTATACCTAGAAGAATATCATACTTTAATATCTATGAAGCATAAACCTGGAGTGGATGTTGTCTGCATGTCCAGAGATACCACACTCAAGTTGGTTTTACCTGACACATCTCTCTGCATATGAATAAGCCTCACTCCTCACATACTTGGGGACTCAGCATTTGACATCATATTCAAGATTTTGAATCGGAAAAGATGTGTCATTACCATCTTCATTCATTGGAGCCCCTGTTTCATCTTTTGGAGAAGATTCATTTATTTGTTCTGCATCTATAGAGAACACATGATTGAAGATGAGCATCGTATTTACAACACGATGAACAACAATTCATTATCATCTACTGAAGCATCAACTTGCATGCCATACTTCCTGGTCGAATAGTTCACAAGCTCAGATACATGTCCTACTCGTGTTCAAAGGGTTAAACGTTCTTTTAATCCTATTTATATCTACACACCATCATGATATATATTAATAATATTCAAGAAGATGTAGCGCTGCTAAAGTAATACTCTTGTCGGCAATAGAAACATTACTAACATACACGTCGTGAGAAGACGATCAAATGAAAGAAGTTTATACTCCTCTAATATTTGAACGAGATGAGACCCAAGTCTATAAAATTCCCAGTGCAATTAGGTGCCAACTATTCAACAGAGAGAAGTTACATATCTACTTCAATTGTTCGTCCCACTAGCAAATGACTACGTCAAGTCACATTTTCCTGCTTTCCTATTAGAGGATTGATGCACCATCCTCTTCACCGTACACAGTGGATAGGTCCTTGTATTGCACAACCACAACCTACATCCAACTGTGAACCATTGGGTATTCTTCTAAGACCGACTACATATAAGGTGCAAAACCATCCATGTATACTCCATCTCATACTGCTTGATAGCCTCGACGTCAGCGCAGACTTCGACTCCAATTTCCATCCAAGTTCTTGCTCCATCCATAGTGCATCAGCAACAACCAACAATACATGATTAATTTCTAGAGACATGATAAATCCATCAAATAATGTTATGTGTATTCTAGTGGTGGATTCCAAGTGAGCTACACTTGAGGACTGGTCATTGGCACGAGGCTTTTCTTCCTCAACATATTAGAAGATCCACCATCTCTAAAAAAAATGGTTATTCAAAGAATTATATCGTTGATATAAAGTTGGAATAAAGCTCATTCACTCTCTGAAGACTCAACGCGGTCATCAATTTTAATCAGACTCAATTGGATCATTAAGTTCAACAACATACCAATTCCCTATTCAAGTAGGCTACAACCTCAACATAAAAAGATGAATACTCATGAGCAGATGGTTGCCTGTCTCCTATAATTATTTCTCTGGAGTTAACATCGACTACTCTACCTTTATCAATGTTGGATGCTCACCTTGGCTTGATGCATATACACCTGTTTTTCTATTTTTTGGGTATACCGCACACAAATTCAAAATACGTATGAGGTCAAGACACATAAAATTCATCAATCAAATTTTTTTGACACTGATGGGACTCAACTACAATTTAGACGAGTTATTTATACTTTCTAATGAAACACGCTTAAGTTGGAGTTTATCTACATTAAGAAAACTATCAGGGTTCATCACTCCGTCTTCCACCTTGCTGCTACCAGCTATAACTCGATTCATCATCTCACACTTACTAGTGTTCCATCTCTTGTCTGCAACTACCTGTTACTGCTTGCAACTCCTTATAGTATCAACTTCATGGAGAAGCCAGGCTGCATCGGATTCGAAGTTCTTGGACACGTACAAATAGTATTTCTAGTCAGCTAACATCAGTTCAGGGATAATGAGCCTAGTCACTGTACACATCTCTGTCACAGATATTATCTCAGCTACATAGTTCACCAGGAAAAAACAGTGCCCAAACATCTAGATAGTATGGATTGAACATACTTCTTTCGTATTCGAAGTGTATAACTCATCATATTTAATTAAAATGACAAACCCTCTAGCAAGTAAAAAAAAAATATGTATCCTAAAGGGAGGATTGAAGACAAGGCTTGCACCAAGATATTCGATCATGGCTGTCACCCTTTCAACTTTCGAAGTACTTCCACCTTGGGTATTCGTGTCAACCATCATTTCATAAATTACTTCACAACCCTGGAGTGGAAGGGTGGTGGCATCCTTAACTTCATCCTACAACATCACTCCAACAAGTCAAGAAATTATAAGAAATGAAACTAAGGTTCCCTCACATAACAGACTCCATCTGTAAGAAATGAAATTATAAGAAGCAGACTCCATCTGTGAGATATACACTCACGTAACAAAAGAGAGAGACAAGGCAAAACTTACCTCACCATAAATGACCGGATGATACAATAGTGGTCGAGCAGAGGATAAATACTGAAAGAGGAGAAGAGAGCTGCGTTGGTCGGTCCAAAATAGGGAAAAGCCAAGCTTCTTTTTATACATTAAACGGACTTATCAAATCTGAGAGGGAGGAGGATTACTCCCTTGTCTGTTCGTCCAAGCACGGACCTCACTTGTCCGTCCAAGCATGTCTCTTCATTTGTATGTATGTCAAAGTCATGCTATACCCGTCAAGGGCAAGGGTCCTCTCACATGCTCTTCATGCCTGCTTGCTTATTCGTCCAAACAATAACGTATCACTTATCCGTCCAAGCATACCCTCCTCTGCTTGTCCGTCCAAGCTGCCTCATATTCCTTGTCCGTACAAGTCACGACCCCTTGCTTGTCCGTCCAGTCGTGGCCTCCTCTCTTGCTTGACCGACCATAGATCTTATGTAGTCATATTTACAAGCTTGAACTACTGATGCTGCATCCATGATGATGATGTTGTGCCTTTATACATCCCTATCAATCATCCTGACTTGGATATCCATCAACGTGATGATATTCAGAGTTCAAGCCTACTGCAATATCTCTGGTAATATCTAACAACTAAGCCTCGTTATTTTATTTTCGTTAATATTAAACCTCAGAATTCTGCAAAGAATTTTAAGGCAGGTGCTCAACCCTGTCCTCTCTCAGTTGCTTACCCCTATCCTCTCTCTATATGTATGGCAAACTACATATACGATCTGTCCAACATTCATTACTGTAAAAAATCACCAGAACAACACTGGTGCTTACTACGACACTCCCAGATGTTCTATGATTCTTACACGACAAATATAAAGTTCCTAGATGAATTTTTCACTAGTATACAACAAATTTGAGTATCATTTGGTGCTATATTCCACAGGAGAATTCCCAAAATTACCTTATGTCAATATTCATTTTCTACCGAATAGTGTTAACTTACCTATACAGCTTTGTATAAACAAATCTCAAGCTCCTAGATGGATTATCCACTAGTATATAGAAATTTGAGTATCATTTGACGCTAATACCTGTCAAGACAGAGGCTTAAGTACTTGTCTCTTAAAATTTCAATCTCCTAGATGGACTGTCCACTAGTATAGAGGAATTTGAGTATCATTTGGTAGTATATCCCGCAGCTGGATTCCCAAAAAATTAACTCATGTCAATATTCACGCTCAATTGAACAATATTGACTCACTAAAAAATATATATAGTTTTATATAGAAGTTACATACGAGTTTACATCTTATTGTTCTGACGACACCACTGCCTCAACACTCATCTCAGTTTTATGAAGCACCACTGCCTCAACAATCATCTTGGTGTTCTGGCGGCACCACTGCCTAGATACTCATCTTGGCGGCACCACTGCCTTAACACTCATCTTAGTGTTCTGATGGAACTACTTCCTCAACACTCATCTTAGTGTTCTACGGAAGCACTGCCTCAACACTCATCTCAGTTTTCTGAGGCACCACTGTCTCAAGACTCATCTCAGTGTTCTGAGGCACCACTGCCTTAACACTCATCTTAGTGTTCTGGCGGCACCACTGCATCAATACTCATATTAGTATTCTGGTGGCACCACTGCCTTAAAACTCATCTTAGTTTTCTACGGTAGCACTGCCTCAACACTCATCTTAGTGTTTTACGGTAGCACTGCCTCAACACTCATCTTAGTATTCTGAGGCACCACTGCCTCAACATTCGTCTCAGTGTAGTGTTCTGAGGCACCATTGCCTCAACACTCATCTAAGTATTCTGTGGCACCATTGCCTCAATCACCCATTTTAGTGTTCTGATGACAACATTGCCTCAAAGCTATCTACAACCAATTAATGTTCAAAAGACATTCCCATTGATTGTTACGGTAGAAGAAGAATGCTCCAAATACCTAAGAGTACAATTGCAGAAAGAACAAAACTTGCCCAAGGAAAAAAAAAATTTATTCCAACTGGACTTGGTCAGAAGTGCTTCTGCCATGCTAGTCATACCCTATCAAGCACATCTTGTTTTCCCAGTTGTGCTTCCTCGTTTATCCATCCAGTTATACTTGTCCGACCAATTCCAAGTCTTGATTTTCTACTTGTCTATCCAAGAGGACCTTCTAGCTTGCTTATTCAAAAGTTCAAGCTAACTATTACTTTTATGGTATTGTCTAATCATTGAACTATAAAGTTATATTTTATTTTATTTTTGTCTGACAGGCCACCATCTAGTGCTTACCACGGAACATTACTCGTTCCGCGCTAAGCAGGGGACTTAATGTAGATGGTGGGTTTGTGACAAGGATAAAATAGTAAAATTATCTCTCATGACTCGCGTCTGAGAAATATCAAACCTTAAGATTATGCAAAGAGTATTTAGGCAGGTGCTTATCTCTGTCCCCTCTCAGGTGAACACTTACAATAACTATGACTAAAAAATAGATTTCTCAATCTATTGAACAAAACAAGTATGAATTGAACAACAATTCCAAATCTAAGTCTAATACAGAACAATTCAAATTGAACAACTCGATCATTCAACCTTCTCACAGATAGAATGGTTCATAGCTATTCACACCTACTACATCCCACAGAGTCTGATACTATGACCTCAATCATTCTCTCACTTCCCTCTCTAAGACCAACCCTTTTCCTTTTCCTTTGTTACTGAAGAAAGACTGGAACGACCATTGCTTGGTTTAAGTCAGGATTGTACAAATTGATCTCTCGAATCTAACCAAAGTACTTCAACAATACAAATGTTTAAGGATTGACAAATTATCACTTGCTCACTCTACTTTTTCTAAATTATCTTTTAATTCGTTTTTCCCCACAAACAACCTAATATTTGTTGGCTTTAATTTTCAACACCAACTTTATCAGTAAAATTGTTACAGGGAGTTACCAAATTTTATGGGGTATTACCGGTGCTAAACAAATTTGATAACCTCTGATAGAATTTGGAAACCCGATAGGTTTTCATGAATAAAAGACTAAACTGATTGTTTCCATCGTATTTGTTATATTATGACTTCATTCCCCAAATTCATTTTGATTTTTCATCAATATTTTAATTCTATTTAAATGATTTTCATATCTTTATTAATTAAATATAACAAGTAGTAAAACACCAAGGTGACTAAACTTAATAGATAAAAAACCCACCCATAAATTGGAATCCATAAAAATTCTATATTATGTTGAACAAAATTGATATAAAAACTCCAAAATTTTATAAATGTTTGAATTAGATCATTTCTATTTTGTATTAATACCACAACTATCCTTCCCATATAAATTTTTTATTTCTCCATTCTTTTTTCTTCCATGGACTCTTTCTCCTCCCCCCACCACCAGCAATAGTAGCTCTGCCACCACTAAACCAGTGAGAAGAGGCAGATCCGGCAGCAACAACACCTCCGTCTCCTCTACTAACACCTCATTCTCTTTTCTTTTACTTTTATGTTTAGATTTGTCACCAAAAGTACTTCCACCACCACTAAACCAGCGACCATTTCCATATCCGCCATTAATAGCACTGTCTCCTCCACCAACACCACCAAATCCCCTTCTCTTTCTATGTTCTGATTTTACATCAATAACACATCCTCCTCATCATCTTTTCTCCCCCACCACTACATATCCAGATCCGCCACCAACAACACCTCCTCTTCCTCTTTCTATCCTCTACAAACGCCGCCAACACCTCCAGATCATCATCGTCGAAAATCAGCATCAGAAAATGATGATACATCATTATTGTCGAAATTTAACGTTTGTGTTGGTGAAATGACAGGAAAATGATGAAACCAAATTTGGTTTCATCAAATTTTACAAAAACTAAACAACGTTGAAACCAATGTTTTTTTTTGGTGAAAACAATAAGTTTTGTTGAAACCAATTTTGATTTCATTTGATTTTTTCCTATTTTTTATCGTGAAAGTTTAATGGTGAAACAATAAGTTTACGTTGAAACCAAATTTGGTTTCAACTAATTTTTTCCTAGTTTATTCAGTTTGGTGCATTTAGTTTCTTCGTTGAAGTTGTGTTGGTGAAATGACATTTTTATGTTGAAACCAAATTTGGTTTCAACATATTTTTGCCTAATTTTTATCGTTGAAACCAATGTTTTAGTGATACGGTAAGTTTTTGTTGGTGGTGTTGCTGG
>JAJJMC010019063.1:4530684-4555805 GCA_023531435.1 Papaver californicum
GGATTTCAGTTTCAGAGGAATGATTGAACTAATACAAAAGCTTGAACCGAATGCGAATATGATCAAAATTGAAAGAAAAAACTGAAAATACAGTAGGAATCTTCAAAAAACAAACAATTTGAAGTTACAGTTCCTGATCTTCACTTGAACAGAAACGAATACAATTTTGAGTTTGGTTCTTCAAAAGTATGATAATCAAATAAAAACCAAAATCAATAAATCGAAAATTAAACTTACCTGATGAAATACAACTGAAGCTGAGTTTCTGTTCTTCACTTAAACAAATACGAACTCGGTTCTTCAAATAATCAATGGATTTGAAACTGTTTGAGATGAATCGAAGCTAGAATTTATGTTCTTAAATTAAACAGCACCAAAAACGAACTCAAATCTTCACTTACACAACAGAATTTGATTTGAAGAAGATATCTTCAATTAATCAACACCAAAAACGAACACAATTCTTCAATTAAATTTCAGGAATCAGATTTGTAGAAGATATATTTTGATGAAACCTAGCCGAATTTGGAGAAGATATGTGAATTCTCTCATCCGAATTTTAGAGAAGATTTGGTTTTAAAATTTGTTTCCATTTAAAACTTATAGATTATATAGGAAGGGCAATTTGGGTATATTAAAAATAATTAAAATCTAAATTTAATTAGTATTAAGTGAAATGGGGTTTTTGTCTCATTTTTAATAAAAATGGTTTTTCTTTATAAAAGATAATATGAGAGGGTTTCATGCATGGTAAGTTTGTTCACCTTGGTTTTTTATACCAAGTTTTGTCAAATTAAACTCAAAATGTAAAATGGGGTTCAATTTAACTTGTCCAAGTTTATAACAATTTTTATTGACTTTATCATCCCATTACAGAAAAAAAACCCTCCAAACGATCCCCAATTCATCAACAACCCATATCAGGAAGAGTTTTATTCTTCAAAAAAAACCTGTGACCCAAATGCAAAATACCCTAAACCATGCCCAAGAAAAGCAACAATGAAGATACTGAATAACTTCAAGTGGAGGGTATTTCAGTAATAAAGGGTATCCGCAAGATAAACAAAAATATTTTAAGCTGAAAATTTAACACCTTCGTCATCAGCAGAGGATCCTTTGAAGATTGCTGCTTTCCCTTTCTGTTCTAGCAATTTTAGAGCTCGCGTTAGTATTGTGCGATCTATTCCATGAAGCTCTGGCACAAAGAGAAAGATTGAAGGTACTTTTAGTTAAACAAAAAGAACATTTTTCCCCACACATCTAAATGCAGAGAGAGTGGAGCTTCACAATACTGAGTGAAATAAATGTTCAACAAGTTTAGGTTTCACTAGCAGTTCGGCTGGGGTCTATGGGACTAAATTGTGATCTCAAAATATACAAATACAGGTGAGTTCTGTTACAATAACCTGTGGGGATGTGGTCAGATGATCTGAGGAATGAAGATACTCGTCTCATCATGTGTCTTATAATTAGTTCCTTATAGAACTTCTAAACCCAATCAAAAGTCGGAGGGAAAATCTACTCATGATATATTTACTGCTAGTCTGCTACAATTTATGTCAAAGCCTACGATTTTCAGATTCAACAACAAATGCATCAACAAACATGTGAAACCTTGAACAAATCCGTCCAATAAATATATACTTTTCCATCATTGCCACACAGGTATCTCTCGTGTGAACTAAGAATAACAAAAATGATTTTACCTGTTCCCCGAGATTCTATACCAGAGCGTATTTCCTCGATCGTCATAACACTGTCTTCCAATCCAGTTTCCTTCACCTGGTCCACATGAGAAATATAACGAGATTAGAAAGACATTTGCAACCAACTTGCAGCTTCGCAATAAAGGGTTTGTACTCACAAAGCGCATAATGATATCAGCCCACTCTTGAATTCTGTGCCAGAGGATAAGACATCTTTTGTGACCCTTATCCATCCATTCCGCACGTCCTGTTAAAATACAATGTCATTGAAGAGATTAAAGAAAATTCAACTCAAGAAGGATTTTAATAATCTGTATTGATTAGAAACAAATGCACTGACCTTCTGAAACCAAGGCTGATAGAAATGTCTCCTTAGCTTCATGATTCAAAAATCCTGGATCACAATAATGAAACCAGATGCCTTAATAATCTAACAACCAGTGAAGCATACAGACTTGGAACAATCCTTTTTTAATGTAGTATTTCTTTTTATTTCTGTTCCACTTGGTAGGTACATTTCTTTGAACTCACTTCTTTTCTGATCTGTTTTATTTCTATTTATTTTTTCATAACAAATATGTTTCTCATTTTGATCAATATATATCTCACATTCCTGATAAATAAATAACAATCAAACAGTGAAGTATATAAGACTCTTAAATGAAAAATGAGATCAAAGAAAGGAACTACTTACTCTCGATCACTTGGTTAGTGAAAAGGGGAAATTCCTCTTCTAAACCGATGACAAATATCTTTTGGGTTCTACAATAATCGAGTATGAGTTCCTTCCAGAGTTGCACTTGCTTCTCTCTGGTGTCTCTCACAGGCTGCAAACTGAATATCAAAAGCATAAATAAAATTAATACGTAGTATGAATCATGAAAACCACATTAAGTTATACAAATTTCATAACCATATACAGAGATTAAATCGCCGAAAGTTGAATTCTCAAGTCCAAACTCTTGTAAAAATGGTGGACACCACAAGACAAATGAGAAGGATCAAGACTAAACTTAAATAGTTTTACGTGTTCAAGATCAGAATACTCAGTAAATTTTGGGACACTTATTATTCTCTGTTTAACAGTGTGTTATATTGGCGCACATGTATGTGACCGTGAAAACAGCCCGGTCTCGATATCAAAGCGAAAATCTTTCCATTTGCTGAAGTTAAAGTAGGTTTACCAGAAGGAAATGAAAGTGTTGACAAAATCACTTCCCCCGACTGATGCCTATATTTTATATAGCTGTTGTGATGCTTCAACAACCACTCGAGCAGCTGTTAGAAAAACACCACACCGATTTTGGCATCGCAGATATGTTCTTACAGTGGGCAACTGAGTCTACAGCTGGGTTTGGTATTCCTCGATTTATCTTCCGTGGAACAAGATTCTTTGCTCTCAGTGTTGGCTAAAGCTCAACACTTTACGAACCTTACAAGGCAATTAATCTTAATACCGACAACATTTGTCATTTCTGATCCCGGGCTTCCCGACCAGATAGAGATGAGCAAGACACAATTTCCCAACCACTTTAAAAGTAAAACTATGGTCAGTGAGATGCTGCAAAAAGTGAGTGATTTCGATTTTAAATAGCAATGGGTCTTGGTTAACAGTCTCTAGGATTTGGACCCGGGCTTACGTCCAGCATTACAAAAATGTCTTGAGAAGAAAAGCTCAAAAGAGGAAAGAAATCTACCATTGATGATCACTATGTTTTGAACTAGCTAAACTGGAAGGAACCAATCTCAGTTCACCACGTTTCTTTTGTAAGTGTATCACGGTTGGGTAAGAATCAACTGAGAATATCTTAATGTATACAAACACAAGAAAGGATGAATAAAAACATCAATAGTAAATCAAATTACTTAAAAGAAGAGACTCACGTGAAGTAAGGTGGGTAATTGAAGAATTGAGGAAGTTTGAAATCTCCCAATTTCTGCATCTTTCTTCTTCTATTTCACCTTCCCACAGAATCAAAACACTGCTTGCTCAACTAAAATATCTAACAAAACTGAAAAATACTAGTATCAATCATCCACTTCACTGGCGAGTTTCAGAATGGTATAACAATGATCTCGGATTTTTAAGTTAGGTCAGGAATTGAGAGAGAATAAATAGTTCACTACATTTTTAGAAGTAATAATCTAAGGTTTCTGTTCATTCAAAGGAAAAGATAACATACCGATTATTTGTAGAGAAAGATGATACCGATTTCCCAAATTCTGAGATGAATAGCAATGGTGGTGCTGGTTTATTCGAGTCGTCTCACTGTGGAGCTTTAATATCGTTCCGGGATATAGTATTTTAACCAGGGGTATAAAGGACAATTCAAACAAAGGGGTATTTTGGCTTGTGAGTAAAGCATAAAAAAGCCCTTATAATGAAAACACCCAAAAGGCCAAAAGCTTCAAAAACTAATTTCTCTTCTAGTGCTTAGAATCACTCTCCGTCAGCGTTGATATCATGTCGGTAAGTAGTATGTGTTTCAAGCTTCCGATCTAATTTGTTAAACCTTAATTAATTACTATTACGAGAATAATCTTACTCTTTTAAAAAATTTCTAGGGCAACAAGTTAAACGTGATACTCGTATCTGAATCTGTGCTATTATGTTTTGTTATAGATCTTTGAGTATAATGGAAGTGCAATCGTTGCTATGGTGGGAAAGAACTGTTTCGCTATTGCTAGTGATCGTCGTTTAGGTGTTCAGCTTCAAACTATTGGAACTGATTTTCAGAAAATCTTCAAAATTCATGACAAGCTCTACGTTGGTTTAGCTGGACTTGCCACTGATGCTCAAACTCTGTAACCATCTTCAATCCCTGTGTTGAAACTCTGTTCATTAATTTTTCATTTTTTTTTTCTTGATGCTCATTAATTTTGGGTGTTGTTTTGAAGGCATCAAAGACTTGTCTTTCGACACAAGTTATATCAACTTAGAGAAGAGAGAGATATGAAGCCTGAAACTTTTGCTAGTCTTGTTTCTGCTATTCTCTACGAGAAAAGGTTTGATTTTTCAGGGTTATTTTCTTAATTGCTACTTGGATTTGTATCAAGATTTAGCTATACTCCAAAATATCTGTACTTGGTATACACTTGTATTTATGAGAATATAGCAATGCTACTGATTGGGTTTACATTGTGTGGAGTTGGGTTTAGGGTTCACATTACTGAAGGTTGTATAATGTCAATACTGTCTATTTGTTGTTTTTGTAGGTTTGGTCCGTATTTCTGTCAGCCTGTCATTGCTGGATTAGGAGAAGATGATAAGCCCTTTATCTGCACAATGGATTCAATTGGTGCCAAGTATGTTGAAATCCCTTCGTCATTTTCAAATCCCATGTCCTTGATTTATGGTGTATTATTATATGCCAAGCGTTGTTCGGTTCTGGATCTTTTATAGCTGCAAATTTGTATATTATAGAAGATGTGCTTGTTTTGTAGCATAATAGTGATATATGTAGAGCTATACATTATTTGTAGCTTATGGTGTTAGCAATTATGGTGCTAAGTTCCGTATGATAATGCATGTAAAACTTCTTTTTACTGTGATATGCTCCGGGTCTAGGAACATCTCCTATTCATTATCAGAACTAGAATTTTTTATTTGTTTTATGAGTTTTTGTTTGTTGTTTGTTGTTGTTGTTTGCAAAACTTCGGTTGTTAATGTGAGATCTGGTTTTGTTGTAGGCATAGTATAACTGTACATGTATCACAGAATCCACAGAAGAATTTCTATCCAAAACACAAATAGAGATAGTTGTTGACCTACAAGTCATATAGATGATAAGAAAAGTTTTTGCTTGTTTATCGTTTCTTGTTGTTGTTTGCAAAACTTCGGTTGTTAATGTGAGATCTGGTTTTGTCGTAGGCCTAGTATAACTTTACATGTATCACAGAATCCACTTAAGAATTTCTATCCAAATACACAGATAGAGATGGTTGTTACCTACAAGTCATATAGATGATAAGAAAATCAAACTTATTGAACAACATTTGTTGGAAAACCTTCAGTACACTGAAGGTGACACCTTGTACAGTTTGTTTTTGGAGAGCAGGATCTACTTCGCATACTGCCAACTGCCCCACCTGACTTAGCTGATAATTCCAGCTCAGGCAGTTGTCCTCAAAACTGTGTCACAGTATCGTTGAATCATACCATCATATGTTGCCTCATTAGTACCCTCGGGTGGTATCTTCATAGTAATGGAAACAGCAATATTTCTCCAGGGGAAATTTGTGTGTGGAGAAGTTTGGACAATGAATAAGCTTTACTTGTTCTGTTTTTCCATTATCTTTGTCAGTGATCAACAAACGTAAAAGAAAGAAGATGTACTTAAAAAAGTGACCTCCTTGTTAATATGTACTCATATCTTGATATCCTACCATATTTCCACTTAATATTTGTTTCTCAACTCATTTAAACATTTTACCTACACAGGGAACTCGCAAAAGATTTTGTTGTAGCTGGAACTGCCTCAGAGTCGCTTTATGGTGCCTGCGAATCGATGTACAAGCCTGACATGGTTCGTTCATTCTTTAGCTGCACTTTCTAAATTCTATTGCATTTAATTTGTTAAGCGTTTTACCTATCACATCGTGTCACTTCAGACCCAGATCTATGGGACTTCAGATAGAGTTTTTTTTTGTTGTAGTTGTAACAGATGGTTGGTTTTAGGTATCAGAAATATTGTTGGCTCTCGAAGAAACTTTATAGAAGAAAATTGCAAATTTGGTAGAAGTTCTATAATCTAGAAGTATATACTGAAATAATAATATCTAAGGGTGTTTTCAACAACAGCATCTTGAATTTTCAAACTGAAATAAGGAATTGAGAAAGCACATAATGAATTGACTCTCTTGGACTAGTAGTTTAACCATACTCTGGACAGCTTGAAAAAAAATTAGGCCATCATATGTGGTTGACTTCCTGTGTGAAATTATATGTGTAGCTTTTACATTTCATAGGCCATTATCTCACGTCAATAAGCGCCCAACTGCCCAAGAAAATAAAAAGTTATTCACTTTCCCTCAGATGCCTATGTGCCTTTCTTTCTTCCCAGAAAACTAATCATCCTTTAGATTTTGAATCATTATTCTTCAACAGGTTATCAGTTTACTCATCTAACTTTGTATGAATCCATCTCTCAGGAACCAGAAGAATTATTTGAAACTATCTCACAAGCATTGCAGGCATCAGTAGATCGTGATTGTTTGAGTGGTTGGGGAGGTCACGTCTTTCTTGTGTAAGTTCTTATGCACTTTATTTGTGGACTGATATATCTTTTAAACATATGTTGAGTACTAGAACCTGACTTTTCATGGTTCATTTGCAGCACACCAACCGAAGTGAGAGAATCAACATTGAAGGGAAGAATGGACTAATGTTCTGTGCTGTTCGCTCTGCCATGTTCCTTTATCTTGTCTTCTTGTCCTTGGATGTGCAGTTGGACTGAAAACATTAAATAGATGAATTCAGGGAATCAGTCTAGTAACCTTTCACTTCTTTTGGAGAGCAACTATTTGTTTGCTGTGCTTTACTGTATGTACCCGAATGGAAAGAAGGTTGTGATTCAAGATCGTCCTACACAATTACTTGGATTTTATTAACGTAATAGGATCATTTGTCACTTATTTTTGTTATGTCCAAGCGCTTTATTGTTTTATTAGCACTTAAACAGGACCTTGATGGGTGAGTGTTCTTAGCAAGAATGCCACTGTATCAAATGGTTTTATTAGGTATATCTAGTAATCTTTTCGTTTGATTTAAACTGACCCATCGTGCAACCCTGAGTAGTGCAGATAGTCAGTACTTCACATTAAGAATGTGCTACAATCTCAAGTGGTTTTACTAGGTATGTCAGGTAGGCTTTGGCAATTCTTCATCTGATTCGAAATGTCTGTCATGTTCCACTGGAATTATAGCTAGGCAAGTAATAAAAGGGTAAAATGGTTGGATGTGGAAAACTATGATCAGAGTTCAAAATTTGTCAGGCAAGTAAAAAGGGTAAAATTGTTTGGATAACGAAAACTATGATGTGAGTTCAAAATTTGTCAGCATCTAAGTTATGTCAGATCGATAAATGAAAATAACCTATACTGGTCTATGGTAACTCACATGTAAGTCTTTGAAGATAGTTGTGCAGAAGTTTGAGTTCGCTCGGATCAGTTTGGAAACAGTATCTCATAATATGAACTCTTTGTACTGTAGTCAAATTAGTTATTTGATACAGTGCATCAACACCGAAAAGCATTACAAGTCTACAATAACAGCATGGAAACTGCTCCTGCAGGCCAGTTCTTCCACAGTTTAACAACTTTTTAATCTAGGTGGTAAGAGAAGACAGGTTGTTATGTGGAGGGACAGCTTTATGTCCCAAATTATTTAGACAACAATATACATCTATGAAAACACCAGGTGAGTGTCCTAAAATCAAGTTTGGCATTGGAAATATTTAAGATACATCTATGGGTATTAGGCCCTGCCCACGCAATCTACATGTACCTTAAAAGAGTTAGCTCAAAGGAGCTCAATAATATTTGGTCGTTTTTTCTGTTTCCCATTTCTTGAAGAACCAACTTTTTTCAAATCCTTGACACCATTTTCTGTCATCTTTTCATCGTCATCTTCACTGCTTTCTGTGTCAGACCCGCTACCTGTACCAGCTAAATCAATCACTTGTTGAGAACCAAACATGGCAGATTCAGCCGCAGCTACATGTCACGGGGTCAGTCCTTCGCCTCGACTTTACTCCGTGTGGCACTTGTCTAGAATTCCGTTACTAGATAAGTAAGCCTCCCAAACAAAGTTTAACACAACTTTGTGTAACTACTCAAGATCAAAACTCACAAGAAATTCAAGAACAACTTAAGAACACTCAAGAAGAAAGATGAATGTTGAATGAAAGATGTATGCTTGTATTGCTCTCCCAAACTTGGATTGTTGGATGATTACAAATGAGAATGGCATCCCTATTTATACTAGTTGGGAGCCAAGAATGTTCTAGAGAATTATCTAAGATCTATACAAGTGTATGGATAAGATCTACTTCTAGATTATTCTACTCTTATCCACAAATATCTACACCATTCTAGAGTATTCTAAGAAAAGGATAAAATAGAGAAGATTCTAGAAGGGAGGCTAGCCAATTAGCCAAATGGGCTAGCCATGATGGTGCACAAGGGTGAGTTAGCCATTTGTTGAGCTATGTGGTGCACCCTTGTGACATTCTCCCCCACCCGAATTCGCAGACGTCCTCGTCGCGTTGTACTTGTCGATGAGATCTTGGTGTTGCCAAAGTAAGTCCTCATGTTCCCAACTGGCTTCACTGTCTGGTTGATCCTTCCATCGGACAAGATATTCCTTATAAATTCGCCCTCCTCTTGAGACACGTCTGTGTGATTCTATGTTTGAAGCCTACTTGTCTAGAGAGGTGATCATATTGAATGGGGATCTCTTGGTAACTCTTCTAGACTCGTCATCTTGATCCGCATAATATGGCTTCAAGCAGCTGACATGAAAGACGGGATGGATCTTCATGTGGCTAGGTAGCTCCAATCTATAGGACGCCTTCCCGACTTTCTTGACGATGCGAAATGGTCCCTCGTACCGTCGAATGAGTCCCTTATGTACCTTCCGAAAAGCTTTGAACTGTTGTGGGTTCAACTTCAGCATGACTAAGTCACCTTCTTCGAAAGATATGGGTCTCCTCTTCTCGTCCGCCCATTTCTTCATTCGCTGAGAGGCTTTATCCAAGTATGCTTTGGCCAAGTCGTGCTTTTCGTGTAACTCCTTAGTGAATTGAAAGCAGCAGGGCTCTTTCCTCTATATCCTCCAACGAGTGTGTGTGGCATCAGAGGTTGTTGACATGTGGCCAACTCGAATGGACTGTGGCCAGATGATTCACTCTTCTGCAAGTTGTAGCAAAACTAAGCCACGTCCAACAGTTCCACCCAATTCCTCTGGTTAGCATTCGCGAAGTGTCTCAAGTACTCCTCTAACAAAGCATTCGTGCGTTCCGTTTTTCCATCTGGCTGAGGATGAAAGCTTGTAGAGAAGTTGAGCTCGGACCCAAGTAACTTGAACACTTCTGTCCAAAATTTCCCCGTAAATCTTGGATCGCGATCGCTAACTATGATCTTTGGTATGCCCCAATATTTCACCACGTACTTCACGAACAGTCGAGCAGCCTGTTCCGCGGTGCAGTCTGTAGGTGCAGCGATGAAGGTAGAATACTTGGTGAACCTGTCCACGACCACCAAGATTGATCTCAAGCCATCTACCTTGGGTAAGGCAGAGATGAAGTCCATCGATAAACACTCCTACGGTCTATCTGGCACTGGTAATGGCTCTAGAAGTCCTTCTGACTTCTTGTGTTCTACCTTATCCTGCTGGCATACTAGACACGTCCTAACATAGGCATCCACATCGTCCTCCATCTTTGGCCAGTAATAACTTGCTTCCAGCAAAGCCAAAGTCCCTCTCTGGTCAGGGTAGCCTGCCCATCGGGTGTCATGACACTCATGCATTAGTTCACGCCTCAGGTTCCCATGCTTAGGTATGAACATCCTGTTCCCATGTGTGAATAGAAGACCGTCTTTCAACCAGAACCGACGAGTCTTCCCCTTATTCACCGCATGAATGAGGCTCTTTGCAAAAGTGTCATGTTCCAAGCCTTCATGTACACGATCCGGAATGGTTCCTGATAATTTGGTGATGGCAGCTACACGTTCCAAGGCAAGACCAGCAAGTTCCGCTTTTCCGCTTAATGCATCAGCAACATAGTTGGTGCGACCTGGCTTGTACTCAAGCTTCATGTGGAACTCGGCCAGAAAGTCTTGCCACCTTGCTTGCTTCGGAGACAACTTCTTCTGAGCCTGGAAGTAGCTGGTAGCCACATTATCGGTGAAGACCATGAAATGTGAACCAAGAAGGTAGTGCCTCCATGTCCGAAGACAGTGTATGACGGTGGTCATCTCTTTTTCTTGCACCGTGTAGCGTCGTTCCGCATCGTTCAGCTTCCAACTTTCATATGCAAGTGGGTGTCCTTCCTGCAGAAGTACTCCACCAATAGCAAAATCAGAAGTGTCAGTGTATACCTCAAAAGGCTTGGCATGATAAGGTAATCTTAAGACTGGCTCCTTCATAACCGCGGTCTTAAGATCATCGAAATCGACTTGGCACTCTTCACTCCACGTCCAAGTCCTCGCTTTCTTTAGCAAGTCCGTGAGAGGTGCTTCTCTCTTCGAGTATCCCTCGATGAATCTCCGGTAGTAGTTGGCAAGTCCTAGAAAAGACCGCAACTGAGCCACTTTGGTAGGCGGTTCCCACTCCTTGATAGCCTTGATCTTCTTTTCCTCCATCCAGATTTGGCCATACATATCCAATGTCCAAGGAAGGACACTTTGGGCTGAGCGAAGCTGCATTTCTCCTTCTTCACATATAAAGAGTTCTCCCTCAGTACTTGGAACACGATCCGCAAGTGTTTGAGGTGCTCATCCAAAGTGTGGCTATACACGACGACGTCGTCAAGGTACACGACTACGAACCGATCGAGATATGGGTGGAAGACCTTGTTCATCAAAGTGCAAAATGTGGCAGGAGCATTGGTTAGACCAAAAGGTATAACTAAAAATTCGTAAGCTCCGTACCTCGTGACACATGTGGTCTTTGGCTCGTCCCCTTCTGCTATTTGAACTTGATAGTATCCCGACCTCAAGTCCAGCTTCGTGAAGTATCGAGCACTACCCAATTGGTCGAACAAGTCTTCAACTCGGGGAATTGGATATTTGTTCTTTACGGTCACCTTGTTTAGGGCTCGGTAGTCGATGAACATCCGAAGACTTCCATCCTTCTTCTTCTGAAATAGCACCGGGGCTCCATAAGGGTCCTTAGAGGGTTGGATGTAGCCGGCATCCAAAAATTCCATGAGTTGCTTCTTCAACTCTTCCAACTCTGGCGGGGCCATGCGGTATGGGGCCATGGAGGGCGGCTTTGCTCCAGGTTCCAGCTCGATCTGATGATCCACCTCCCTCTTAGGTGGTAGTTGCTTGGGAAACTCGGCTGACATCACATCCTGGTATTTTTGCAAAGCTTTTTGCACCTCCAATGGAACGACCTCGACCATTTCTTTGCTTTCCTCAATGATGGCTAATACAAAGGTGGGTTCTCCCTTCTGAACACCCCTCTTTAGTTGTAGAGCCGAAAGTGCACTCGAGCAAGTCTCCTTGGTCCGGGTGGCTGGAATCACACATGGAGACTTCTCGTCATTGATGCTGACTACGCCGAGGCAAGGCACCACAACAACTTTGGCACGATCCAAGAAATCCAGTCCGAGAATAACTTTGAAATCGTCTATCTTTACCACCATAAAGTCGGTAGTTCATTTCCACGCGCCAACCTTCATTTCGACCCTCTTGGCCGCTCCGTGAACATGTATGGCTTCTGAATTTACCGCCTTGATGGTGCTTGAATCAGCTTCGACCTTCAACTTCAATCTATCGGCTTCTCCTTTAGAGATGAAGTTGTGTGTTGCACCAGAATCGACCATTGCCTTGGTCTTCTGCTCGTTTAGACTTATGTCCACATAAATAAGTCCTTTGTTCTCCTTTGGTGCTGGACGTTTTTCCTTGGGCTGGCTCTTGATTGCACTCAACCGAACGGCTCCCAGATGCGAGTCTTCGGTTTTCTCTTCTTGCTCCGGAATCAAGGAGTTGAGCAAGTACTTCTTGGGACAACTGTGGAAAAGATGGTCACCTTGGAAAATGAAGCATTTCTTCACACGGCTATCTTGCCTTCCCTTCCACCCGTTATTTGGCTTGGACCCTTCGCGGCTAGTTTGTGGCTTATCGCGGTAGTTCCTGTCTCCCCCACCCGCTTCTTGAAATGGCTTGGATGACTTGTTCTTGGCAAGTTGATCAGGCTTGTTCAAAAAGTCATCAAATTTCTCGATGGTGCTTAATGCGGTGGACAAGGCAGTAATACCTCTTCGTTGAAGTTTCATAGAAGCCCAACGAGGTAATCCACGATTGAAGTGGTAGAAGCGGTCCTTGTCTGCTATTGTTAATATGTCTAACATGAGGGAATTAAATTGCTTGACATATTCGGAAATTGTACCTGAATACTTCAAGTTTTGAAGTTTGTCCCGAGCTTTATGCTCAACGTTCTCCGGGTAGAAAATGGCTTTGATTTCCTTTTTGAACTCTGCCCAATTAGTGACGGTGCAGACTCCCCTCTCAATCTCTGCATATTTCCTTCTCCACCATAATAGAGCGTCTTCAATTAGGTACATGGTCGTCGTGTCGACCTTTTATTGCTCGTCATCAAGGCCCGTGGCCCTGAAGTACCTTTCCATGTTCCATAGGAAGTTTTCCAGCTCTTTAGCATCCCTTTGAGTAGCGTATTCCTTTGGTTCCGGCAGCCTCACTCTAGATGGTCCACGAACCGCTCCTCCTCGAATCAGGGTCTTTAGCTCATCGATTTGAGCTTGCAGCATCCTCACATGAGCATTTACCTCTTGCTTATGTGCACCCATCTCTTTCCGATACGCTTCAAAAGAGACCTCCATTGATTTCTCCAAATCTTCTATGGTAGCACTTTGTTGATCCATGGCTTCTCCAAACTCCATGTTCAACTTTTCTACCATCTACGTATTGGAAGACACCCTTTCTTCCAATGATCCAACACGAGCATCTATACGGGGGTCCACTGACTTATCCCGTTGTTTCTTTTCCTTCTGAGTCTTCTCATTATCAACGTTAGTGATAACAAAATTTGCATCATTTGAAGACATAGTGAGAGATCTTACCGAGTGTAGTATGAACTTAGCTCTGATACCAGTTGTCACGGGGTCGGTCCTTCGCCTCGACTTTATTCCGTGCGACACTTGTCTAGAATTCCGTTACTAGATAAGTAAGCCTCTCAAACAAAGTTTAACACAACTTTGTGTAACTACTCAAGATCAAAACTCACAAGAAACTCAAGAACAACTTAAGAACACTCAAGAAGAAAGATGAATGTTGAATGGAAGATGTATGCTTGTATTGCTCTCCCAAACTTGGATTGTTGGATGATTACAAATGAGAATGGCATCCCTATTTATACTAGTTGGGAGCCAAGAATGTTCTAGAGAATTATCTAAGATCTATACAAGTGTATGGATAAGATCTACTTCTATATTATTCTACTCTTATCCACAAATATCTACACCATTCTAGAGTATTCTAAGAAAAGGACAAAATAGAGAAGATTCTAGAATGAAGGCTAGCCAATTAGCCAAATGGGCTAGCCATGATGGTGCACAAGGGTGAGTTAGCCATTTGTTGATCTATGTGGTGCACCCTTGTGACACACAACTTCTGGCGTATGAAGGTCAGCAACACCCAGAATCAAATCCTGTAAAATAAGCTCAATGAGACAATTTCAAAGGCTTTCTGGTAATCGACGAAATAAGTGATAAACTCGCTTACCATTTCAATGTATTCCTTTTCTTTCCCAGTAAGAGCTTCGATATTATAGTCCTTGCCACAGTTCTCCTACATATTTATGGCCAATGCACACAATGAGGCACGAAGAGGGAATAAGGAAGGGAATTAGACTTGTCGATACTATTATGAAATATATACCTTAGCATCAGTTTGCAACGTTTTCTTAGCTTCAACCATTACTCCCAAGAAGTCCCTCGCTTTCCCAAGTACTATTATAAACAACAGAAGCAGTTAGTTATCTTTTTATTGACATCTGTTAAAAAATTCTTTCTCAATTGTTGATGACTAAATCTACAAACCTAACATCTCAAACAAAGTGTCCGCAACAATGGTGTAACATTGTCATATTGTTCCGCCAAAGGAAAACTATACAAACTTAAATAAAGTAGTTTTGAAACTAGAATGTCCACAAATCTAGTATAGTGTAACATTGTCGTATTGTTCCAGCAAACGAAATAGTGTAACACTGTCACATTGTCAAGGAAAAAATGCCACTGATAATTTGAAACCCTGCATTATCATGATTACATGATCTACCATACTAGCAGCTTCTTATCCATAATCTTTTCGGATTGTTTTCAAAACCCAGATTAAATCCTAACTAGCCTAACCGATGCCAAGCCTTCTTTAATTGAATGAGTTAATTTTCCATTCTTTGGGTTCTTGGTAACAAAACTAACTTTTAATACAAACTAGACCAGCATCTTAAAAAGGAACACAGTTAAAAGAACAAAAAAATGGTTTACCTTGGCTTTTAGGAATCAAACTTGTTACAATCTTTTCACCACAAGTTGAGTTCTGGGGAGGTAAGTCCTTTTTAGTACAAACAAGAAGAGTTGAATCTGTAATAGTAAAATTACCATAGATTAGGTTCAATTATGAACCCCAAAATCAAATAGAAAGTAAACTCCAAAAAAAAAAAAAACTAACCTAGTGATGAAGATGTAGGGTTCTTAAGCTCCAAGTTCAAAAGATCTTTGTTTGTAGTTCCCATGTCGTCTGACGAACTAGAGGTTGGTTCTTCTCTCTTTAGGTTGAGGAGGAGGGATGACAAGTAAAATAAATCGAGCTGTTAAACCCTAAGATTTGGTTTTGTACCTGGTTAGAGAAATCGTTCTTGTGAGTCTGTGACTGAAGAGATTCGGTTAAAAACGCTATTAGCTTTTGGGCCAGGTAACCCATGGGTTTCTGATTTTCTGTAGTTCCAAATCTTAAGTGATACCAATAGGCAATACCCATTAGGCTTAGAAAGGGCATTTAGCCTCATCGGCATTCTATCCAAGTTTAACATCCAAATTCAACATCTAATAGATGCATGGATGGACGAGTTAGATGTGGATGAATTCAAAGGATTTTCCTAAACATGGATCAAAAATATCTTTAAACACGTAAATTTTTCAATATTTGTCACGAGAAGATGATTTCATTTTTCACCTTTAGCCTTAAAAGAGTTAACGACTGCACACGTTGTTTCCAGTAACAATCATATATTTATCATAGAATCATAAGTCGAGATTATGGTCACAAGACTTGTAACACAATAAATTTCCCACATTTGTTAGGGATTTAAAATTTTACACAAAGCAACACTTTAATCATGAACTTGCTTATGGTTTACTAGGAGTTATTGGTTAATCCAAAACCGAGTACCTCCTTAATTGCTAGTCTACCCATGAAATTAATTTAACCGCTAGTCCAAAATCATGATTTTGGACCAAATTATTTAACCGCTAGTCCTTACATGTGTGGTATGTGGTAAGTTTTTTTTTTTAATATCAAAATTGTTCTTTATGCTTTACCATAACAAAGAAAATCAAAATTTTCGTTTCATAACAATTTTCAGATTCGTTCTTTTTTTTTTCACTCTGCTTTTGTTTTTGGGTAAATCAAATCAATTTTTCTCTCTGATGCTGGTGCTTTAGGAATGTAAATATTATTTTGAAGATGTTTTGATTACTGCTGTTGCTGGTGTCAGGTATGATTTACAATTAGACTTTTAATTAGAAGAAGAAGAGATGGTGGAAAAAGGGGAAGATGAAGAACAAAAGTTTGAAAGAGATTGTGAAGCGAAGGAGAAAAAGAAGATTAGAAATTGGATCAGAATCGGTGAAATAAATAAGAATTTTTTTGATTCAAGCTATTAGAAAATAGTTTATAGATCTACTGATGGGATATTATTATATGATCCTGCAGTACATATTTATTTGTACTGAAATTATAAGATATTTTGGTTGATTAAATCATAATATTCTTTTTGGTAGATTTTGTATGCTCCTTCAGTACATATCAATATGTACTGTGGGATCATACACTTTTCCTTCAGTACATATCAATATGTATTGTTGGATCATAAATAACTAGCAATCAAGCGTAAACTAAGTTTTTACCAATAAATCATATATAAACTAGTATTCAAGCGTAAACTAAGTTTTTACCCAGTTGTTTGTGGAGAAAACGAATTCAAAGGGTAAATTGGGAAAAGTGGGGTGAGCAGGTGATAATTCGTCTAATCGTTAAACATTTGTACTGTTGAAGTACTTTATTTAGATTCGAGAGATCAATCTGTACAATCCTGGCCTAAACCAAGCAATGGTCGTTCTAGTCTTGCTTCAGTCACAAAGGAGAAGGAGAAGGGTTGGCCTTAGGGAGGAAAGCGAGAGAAAGATTGAGGTCAGAATATCAGACTATGTAGGATGTAATAGGTGTGAATAGCTATGAACAATTATATGTGTATGAGAATATTGTATGAATGATCGAGTTGTTCGATATTGTTCTGTATTAGACTTGTCTCATCCTTAGACTTGTCGTCCCCTTGTTCAATAGATTGAAAATTTATTTGTATCATAGTTATTGTAATTGTTCACTTGACCTCCTTTCTGAAGAAAATGCTGATGGTTGAGTAGTGGTGGAGTGGAGAAGTACTAGCAACTGTTCCCACTTCTATTAAAGTTGAATAACGGTTGCTCAACCCACCACTCTTCTACTCAACTGCTGATCGAACTTTCCAGAGTTTTCTCTGTAGTGTGTACATTGCTGCACCACGTGCCGTAGACCGCTAGACCAATACCCTAGTGAATATTGACCCATTTATGATATCTTTGATGGCTCGTGTAATTTGTAGCATTTAAATATTATTAATGCTAAGTCAAATGAGGCCTGCTTAGTTGGTCTCTTGACTAAAGACTTGTCTTGCTTGACTAGCCTGATGAGTCTAGCAAGAATAAAAAAAAACATATATTTATTTTATTTATAAGGATTAGTGTGTTCAATTAGGTCAATTTGCATTGACATGTTTGTTTTGTAGAAATAAGTGTATACTGCTGAGCATGAGAATATGTATGTGAAGCTACATATGAAAATATATATGTGAGAGGCCACATATAAAAAATATATATGAGTGGGGCCTAATATGGCCTTTGATAGGAAAATTAGGGTTAAGCTTGCATATGTGAAGCAAACCCAAATAGGCAAGCATTAGGTGCTAACGCTAAGGTGGATGAGCTTACGATCTAATGCCTAAGATGGATTAGTATTGGGCTAATGCCTAAGTCGGATTAAGTTTAGTATTAATACTAAGACGCATTAGTTTTTGGAACTAATGCTAAGCCGCATTAGGTTTTGTACTAATGCCTAAGACACATTAGGTTTTTGTACTAATGCCTAAGACGCGTTAGGTGTAATATTAATGGGTAAGACGCACAAGTGTTTTGCTAAATGGGTAAGACGTATAAGTCTTGTATTAATACTAAGATGCACAAGTATTGTGTTATACTAAGACACATTAGTATTGAGGATGTACTAAGACACATGAGTATTGAAGCCATACTAAGACGCACGAGTATTTGGATTATACTAAGACGCACGAGTATGGATGCCATACTAAGACGCACGTGATTTGTGGCAAGAATATGCCGCATTAGTATTGAAGTTGTACTAACACGTATTAGGTTTAGGGTTAGTACTTAGACGCACAAGCCTTGTGGTTAGACAAAGACGTACAAGCCTTGTGGTTAGACTAAGACGCATTAGTATTGGAGTTGTATTAAAGCGCACATGATTTATTGCACTAAGATGCACATGATTTTTGGTTAATCTAAGACGTACAAGATTTGTACTTGAGATGAATACACACATGATTTGTGCTATAACCTTTGTAACGCTTCAATTCTAGCGTCTCCTTTGCCAATTAGGGTTAGAAAGTGTTCTTTAATTATTTGAGACGCTTATAAGACTTATTTTTAAGCGTTTCAAAAACCCTAAATTGAACCTTTTTCATGCTCTTCACATTAGTTGTCTCTTTAAGCAAAGATTAATTTGACTGAGGCTTGGCTTAGCTAGTAGAATATACGAAATTGTGTCTGGCACAATTTTAACTTGGAATCTGAGCACATCTGTTGTACTTTAGTCAAGTAGATTCGTATGTAATCTTCTATATAAAGCTATATAGGTATTTTAGTGAGTCAATATTGCTCAGTTGAGCATGGATATTGAAAGAAGGTAATTTTTGGGAATTCAACTATGGAATATAGCACCCAAATAATACTCAAATTGCTCTATATACTAGTGGGCAATCCATCTAGGAGCTTTTCTTCGATACATATCAATATGTATTGTACGATCATACATATCAATATGTACTTTTCTTGGCAACTAACATATTTCTTCATTTTTGTTTTTCTTCATTGGATCTATAACACGGTTTACATATTTTGGCAAATGTAGATTTCTTCTCCAACTTCTCAATTAACTACATTTAGATCATTTATTGTGTTTTTGATGATTTTATATAAATTTCTTTCACCGTGGATCTAGGCTTTGATGATTTTCTATGATCTAGCTGGGTAATATCATCATCATCGAATGGTGATTTGATTGTTTTTTTGTACGGGTCATTGGATTGAAGAAGAAAGAACACTAAGATGAGTGTTGAGGCAGTAGTGCCTCAGAACACTGAGAAGAGTATTGAGGCAGTGTTGCCATAAAAATACTAAGATGAGTGTTAAGGCAGTTCTGCCATCAGAACACTGAGACGAGTATTGAGGCATTAGTGCCTCACAATACTGAGATGAGTATTGAGGCAGTGGTGCCATAAAACGCTGAGATAAGTGTTGAGGCATTAGTGCCTCAGAATACTGAGATGAGTATTGAGGAATTGGTGCCATAAAACACTGAGATGAGTGTTGAGGCAGTGCTGCTATCAGAACACTAAGATGAGTGTTGAGGCATTGGTGCCTCAGAGCATTGAGGTGAGTGTTGAGGTGGTGGCACTGAACACTGAGGTGAGTATTGAGGCAGTGATGCCATCAGAACACTATGATGAATGTTGAGACAGTAGTGCCTCAAAATACTAAGAAGAGTATTGAGGAAGTGCTGCCATCAGAACACTAAAATGAATGTTGAAGTAGTGGTGCCTAAGAACACTGAGAAGAGTGTTGAGGCAGTTCTGCCATCAGAACACTAAGATAAGTGTTGAGGCATTGGTTCCTCAGAACACTGAGATGAGTGTTGAGGCAGCGGTGCCACAGAACACTAAGTTGAGTGTTGAGGCAGTGTTGCCATCAGAATACTAAGATGAGTGTTGAGGCAGTAGTGCTTCAGATCACTGAGAAGAGTAGAATCCGAGCATTGATACATATACAGAACAAGTTCAAGGAATTCAGCTACGGAAGTTCTGCGACTTGAGACAAGTTCAATATTTATCTATGAGAGCCTTAATGAATATAAAACAATAGTAAGTCCATGCAACTCAGCTGAGAGTTTGGCATGGAGAGTTGTTTGAGTTGCTCTATACTAGTAGACAATCCTAGGAGCTTTATTATTCAAGAACAAGGTCAAGGAAGAGAATGACACAAGAGTGTGTTCTGAACATTTTGTATAGTCCGAATATCTGGGAGGAGCCGCATCAAGCGCCCATGTGATTCTGAGGTCAAAGTCGCTCTATAATATAGGGTGATCCATCTAGGAGATGGGGTATCCATTCAGGAACAAAAATATGTGCTGGATGTATATATTGTATAGTACGAGAACATCTGGAAAGGAATTGTAACCAATACCAGTGGTATTCTGAGGACAATAACGCTCTATACGAGTGGGCAACCCATCTAGGAGATGTCCAATCGATGTAGATTCAATACAGGTATTATATATATAGGAGGAGAGAGACAGGGATGAGCACATGCCTTAAAATTCTTTGCAGAATTCTGAAATTTGGTATTTCTGAAACCGGGTCAGAAACATATTCTTTTATGATTTTAAATGAAAATCAAATAACAAAGCTTAGTTGTCAGATATTACCAGAGATATTGCAAATGGTTTGGATTTCGAATATCGCCATGTTGATAGGTCTGTAACCCAAGAATGATTGACAGGGATGATAGAGGCATAACATCATCTTCAAGGATGCAACATCAACAGTTCAGGATTTTAAGTGCACCACGCAAGCTCACATGGTTGGATAGGAAATTGAGGAGCCATGAATGGATAAAATGTGAGAGGAGTCCACAACTTGGCTTGGACGAACGTATGAGGAACCACAACTTGGACGGAAAAGAAAGGAGACAGCTTGGACGGATAAGGCATAGGAGGTAGCAAGTGATGAAGGTATATTTGGACGAACAAGTGAGAAGCGTCCATTGATCATCACCAATAGTAAGGTAAATATATGTTTGTCCTTCTTAAATTTACGTGAGTATATGCTCACAGATGGAGTTAGGGCTTTCCGACCGAGCCCTTTTTTATAGTAGAAGTAGTTGTTGAAATTAAAGATGCCACCACTCTTCAATTCCAGTGACGTGAAGGCGCTATCTTTGAAATTTTTTGTTGACTATCTTTGAAATTTTTTGTTGACACAGTAGAGTTTGGCAAGCGTGAGAGCTGTTGAGATGGCTATGGTGTGGGAAGCTTGAATCCCGTCTAGAAATTTCTGTTTGCGCATCATTCACTGTAAATGTTGTAGACACTTCATTCGATGTCCATTTTCAGTGGTTGACCCAAAAATTTGAAGCCAAGAGACTGAGATATCATGTACAGAAAGAATTAATTAATTTGGAGTTCGCTAGGTCGGTCAATCATGCCCGAACATCCGTGATTAGTAATCCCATGTAAATTTTCAGATTATGTAAACTTTAGCGTAGGAGCCATATCTCTTAGCTCGTGTATCCGATTGACGCACCCTTTCAGTATGTCGTAGCAGAGACATGTACATACAACTTTCTTGAAGTATCCATTTCCCCATGCCCCACCCATAAGTACGTTTTTTTTCAGAATTAGGGGACTGAGTATGTAATAGTTTGGGTATACCACTTGGAGGCGTCAAAGAACTTCGAATTTGATGTACACTGGCTTCGTCGCGGAGTTGATACTATAAGGAGTTGCAAGCAGTAGTAGGTAGTTGTAGACAAGAGATGGGACGCTGGTGAGTGAGATGATGACTCGAGTTATAGTTGGTAACAACAACAAGGTGGAAAAAAGAGAAGTTGGTGATGATAACATGGCTGGAGTGACTTTGCTTGTTGAATATTTATCCAGGATGGAGATGATTGTGTCTTCCTTGTTATTAGTGGTAGATGGAACTTTAGCTTCAATACAACGTTTCTTTGTCAGTAGATTAGTATCTCCAGAGCGGAGTAGGAAGCATGGGGGCAGTCCCCATGTGTATAAGTGCATACTCATGTTATAAATTGAATAAGTTTTATACGGAGTAGCAATTGTTTTGTTGACTAAAGAATCTTCTTCCTTTTAGAATGATGTTCCTTACGTCTTAGCTCCTATGATCTTTATATCACGATCTTTAATAGTTGATCTCCATCCTTCAGAAGAAGCAACAAGGAATACAAGAAATTTTAACCAGAACATGTAGAAATAGGTAGAGTCTTGATACAAAGTTAGGGTTTTGGTTTTCATGTGGAAACTTTGCTTAAACGCTCTAACTTGGTATTTAATGTATTTTCGAGCTGTAGAAGAAGCAGGGTATCCATTGAGAAAAGGGAATTAGTCAGCACTATTTGAGGAAGGGGAGAAGCTAAGAAGAGTGGACAACGTTGATATAGGTAGATAAAATGACGTTAACACATTGAAGGAGTTGCAAGAGATAGGCGGTCCCCTTGCATCTATCTTAGTATCCTGCTTCTAATGCTCCATTTGAACGTTGCATGAAGAAAGATATGGTGGCTTTGATGACACACGGGAAACACGTGTGGCTGACAACAATAGCCTAATTGAATTGGAAATTTGTATATTGTTGAACCTAGCGATCCAATTGACTCTGATTAAAATTGATGACTGCGTTGAGTCTTCAGGGAGTGAATGAAATTTATTCAAAATTTCCATCAGAGATCTAGTTCTTTGAATAACCAGTCTTTCAGATATGGTGGATCTTCTAATGTGTTGGTAAGAGATGCCTCGTGCCAATTACCAGTCCCCAAATGTAGCTCACTTGGAATCAACCACTAGAATGAACATAACATTATTTGATGGAGTTATCATGTCTCTAGAAATTAATCCTGTATTATTGGTTGCTGCTGATGCGCTTTGGATGGAGAAAGAACTTGGATGGATGTTGGATTCGAAGTTGGCGCTGGCGTTGGCGTCGAGGCTATCAAGCAGTGTAAGATGGGGCGTACATGGATGGATCTGCACCTCATAGGTAGTCAGTTTTAGAAAAAGACCTAAGGGTTCACAACTGGATGTAGGCTGTGGTTGTGCAATATGAGGCTCTCTCTGTTTTATAAGGTAAGGAGGCTGGCGCATCAATCTATCATGGGAGAGAGAAAAACATGACTTGAGGTAGTCGTCTGCTAGCGGAATGTACGATTGATGTAAGTATGTTATTTCTTCCGTGAGTATCTATATGGATTTAAGTGTATTGAATGATGTTGATAACAACCTGCATCAATCAGTATCTCACCAAATTCTATATCCTGGAGACAAGTAGTGGTAGACAGTCCCCAGTTACACTTTTCTTTCCCCTCACCCATCTGAGAAGGTTCAGGATATATTTCATTTTAGAAGAGATACTCGTTTTCCAGTCATAACATGGTTGAGGGCAGTAAGGATGTCTTTGTATTGCGCCTTCGAGTTGTAAAAAAGCCTACACATGTGTTCTATCATGGATTAAAATGCTTGATTAATAGGTTCTCCAGACATGGTGAAACTTCCGACAGGGATAAGCTTTCTGTGTACCCAAGTATAACTCTTCTAAGATTTTTTATTTCTGTTATGTTGATGGAAGTAAGGAGAGACCAGCTCTTCCTTTGGTTGTTGTTGATATTAAGCGGTGCTGCAGTTGTCGCTAGTGCCTCTTGCATTTGATGGGTCCTTCGAGGTGGTCGGACCGCCTGTGGTGCTTGGAGTTGGAATTAGTGCTGCATGCTTGGGTTGTTGTACTTTTGAAGGTAGGGATTTACTTGTGTTTCCTTTAGTGACAATACCTACAGATGGTTGAATGTTATACTGCTTACTTGTGAGCTGTCTTTTAACACAAGTTTCACATGCTTCTTTATTCGTACCAGGTCTGACTTTCTCCATCAAAGCAGCTGTAGTTGTAGTCTATTGCCTGAATCTGGAAAAGAGTCTCTTGTGTATGGATCACATCAGCTGTGGTAAGTGGATTATGTGCATCCTTTATTTCCTTAGTATGACCAGATGGAGGAAGGGTGGTAGGGCCAGTGTTAATGACCAGAGTAGTACTACCAGGAACACCAACGTTGGTAGTAGCAGAATTGGTATTGAGAGTTAGTTAGTGAACCTGACCTAAGATCAACCGCTTCTGAAAATGAGGAAAATTCAAGAAATTGAAAAATTACAACTTGGGAGATTGACCTCCCATTGTGGTCGCCAAAATATTTATGGAGAAAACGAATTCAGAGGGTAAACTGGAAAAAGTGGGGTGAGCATATGATAATTCGTCTAATCTTTAAACATTTGTACTGTTGAAGTACTTTATTTAGATTCGAGAAATCAATCTGTACAATCCTGGCCTAAACCAAGCAATGGTCGTTCCAGTCTTACTCCAGTCACAAAGGAAAAGGAGAAGGGTTGGTCTTAGGGAGGTAAACGAGAGAAAGATTGAGGTCAGGGTATCAAACTCTGTAGGATGTAATAAGTGTAAATAGATATGAACAATTCTCTGTGTATGAGAAGATTGTATGAATGATCGAGTTGTTCGATATTGTTCTGTATTATACTTGTCTCAGCCTTAGACTTGTCGTCTGATAAGCCCATATTTTCTCTATATTTTGATTGTTATTTCATGCACTTATTTTCTATATTTCTTGTGAATTATCGTATATTTTTATTTTTTATTTATTTATCTTTTATTAGGTGGAATCATCCAAAAGAAATGAATCGACACTTAATTGTGCGATAAAAGAAGTGATATAAAGGAAGAAGGGACAAATATCATGTTTAACCTGTACAAATCCAATATTTATAATCATCATCTCGTAGCGAACGAAAAAACGAAGCCAACGGTGAAAGAATGAGGTCATTCTGATTTCATACGAAGAAGTAATATGCGAAACGAGGAATAAAGCTTGTCGGTTCTCCGAAACTGACAGCTTAAAGAAGGTTCAATGGAAAATTGATAAAGGCACCTTTAAAATGTCAGGGATTCCATATTTTAAATGCTACTAAATGCACCATCTTGATTGATCAGGGCCACTACCTTCTTCTCCCATTTAATCGAGAAATTAGGGTTTTCTCTGTATCCGAGCTTTGTTGACATTAATGGTGGGTTGCTGTGAAGGTAGCTGCCAATGATGTTGTTGAAAATTGTGGCAATGAAGAATATTAAAAAAAAAAAAAATCAGTGAGCTCAACTGTTGGTAGTAAAGAGATGGAGCTGCCACTGACGAAGTTGAAGTTGATGAAGAGTAGTGATAGTAGTTGATGAATCTGGATGGGTATTGGCCATGAATGATGATTGATCTC
>JAJJMC010019063.1:4555815-4581111 GCA_023531435.1 Papaver californicum
CATACAAGGACCACTATTATCCCCCCTCAAGTTTAAGGTGCCTTGTAAAGGGACATTGAAATTGCACTCACACACTAACATACAAGGACCACTATTAAAAGAAAGAAAACATTAGGACAGATCATGAGAGAGTAAACAAAAGTTATTCCAGCTTGTTGTTGTAAGTTGATGCAGTAGGACTATTTGATGCAGTAGAACAAGTGAGAAGCATAAAAAGAAGGATAAGTATGAAGTATTAGGTATGAAACAAGATGTAAAGTGGCAACAACAATCGGTGACAAAGTATGCAAACTGAACAGTCGTGATAGGTGACAAGTAGTCGGTGTAGTATAGACAAAGGATACATACCAAGAATCAGAAATTGTGAGGCATTTTGCAAAGCATCTGGACACATCAGATGCAAGTAGTGCAACTATTTTCCAAAGACTGAATCTGACAGTAGAAAATGCAAGGCATAGCTAAGCTGAAGTATAACATGAAACACACTCACCAAACACCAAACTCACATGAGAAACACACTCAGCAGAAACCAATAAGATGATAAATCAGATCCAAAAAATATTGCAGACAAGCCCTGATCATTATCATGCTCATTCAGAACAGATTGCTAACAGTATTATTCACCAACATGATAGGAAATAAACCACATGATTAGGTTGTCATCAGTTCCACTGTACTAACACTTGTATCACTTAGTACCCTTGCAGAAAACCAAACTAACCACATCTCAAGGACTCACACACTGATAACAGATTCAATAACTGTATCTTTTTATTTGCAGCTAACACAAGGATCTAACTAACATATAGAGTAAACAACAGGTTGCATACTCCAAACATATGCAAACTTAGCAACAGGTTGCATACAAAATCATAGGCAAACTCAACAAACAAAACTTCAGTCCAAAATCAAAATACGCAGATTATATCCATAATCAAAACGCAACCTCAAAAACTTCAGACGTATAATAGCTCTATCATCTCAGACGCTCAAAAGATAATCAACACCATATATTAGGTGAGGACTAAGATGAAATAAAGAATATGAGTGAAACTGAATAAAGAAATTTAAGCATCCGTTGTGCAGCAAAATTCAGCAACAGAGGCATTGGATGTTCAACTGTATAATTTAAGGATGTTCCCCTATCTCTTTGGTAGTAGAAACAAACACGAATAACTTAACATCTACCAATTTTCTATAGTAGTAGGTCTTCAAATTCAAAAATTGACATATGATGCTTCCTCTAACCACTTAAGTAGCATAAGCAAAACTAATTGATGATGAGATACTAAGATGAATATGAAGTTGAAATTTGAAGATGAACTGATTATGAATTGAACACATGTAATAGAGCTGATGTAATCAAAAAAATTGAGATAGAGATTACCAGCATTGTTTCAACCTTCCAATTAAGTTGAAAACCAACCGAAGTCTAAATCGGAGATACATAATCGCCAAGAACACGATTGAGGGGACCAAAATTCAGATCTAAGAACATGCTTAGTTATGTTGTTGTTGTAGCAGAAGATATCAAAATTGAAACAAAACCCTAATTTTTACCAGAAACACCATTAACGAGAAGAAGTTGAAAATGATTATGAATGGTTGTTGTAGATGCAAAAAGAAACCGCAGAGTTGAGAAGAATCAGTCTGTTTAAGAGAAATCCAAATCTCGGAAAAAATTTAATCACAAATCTGAGATGATTATAGCCTAAATCATCATTCAATTTCATACAAAAGCAGCAGCAGAAGAGGATGTTGAAAGAAGATGGTGGCGAAGATGAAGTAATGGTGGCGGTGGTGAAGAATTTTAGGTCAGGATCAAAAGCTAAGAGATGAAGATATCTCACTCTGATACCAAGATAGCAATCGAATGTCTATATTTAATAAGGGTTTTATATATTGATTGAAAGATAATTCTTGAGTTACGATGAGACGACTATATAACAAACTCACTGAACTCTCTTCTCACTCTATATAGACACATACATGCATCTCACACACTCACATACAAGGACCACTATTAGATGTGATGATAACTATGGTAGTGATACCTTGATTCTGTGATTTCTGCCAGCAACATCAATGACAGGTTGGATCGAGTTCAGTTGGCAGTGAACTCGAGTTCTATTGAATGATGATGATTGTTAGTTGCAGCTGTAGAAAATGAGCAGTAAGGAGGACTCGAGCCTATACCAGATGGAGAATGATGACTACTATCAATCGAGCCTGTGATGATCAAGAGATGGCGAGGCTGTTGGTGATGGAAGTGAGTGGTTGCAGTCGACGATTGAATGATGACAGTGGTGGATTCACTATGGTTTCCAAACAGAAAATAGAGATGAAGTGACTCGAGCTCTGGCAATAAGAGTTGATGGCAGTTTCAATGTTGAGTTGGTGATTGTGATGAAGAAAGAGGGAGTTGTGATTGATGAGCCTGTCGATCTTGGTAGTGAATCAATGATTAGAGTGATGGCAGTGAAGATTGGTGTCTGTTTTAATGACGGCAGAGACGTTGGTATTCTTGGTGATTAATAGAAAATAATGCTGATAGTTGAGGGAACAGTTGATGGTTCGAGAGAAACATGGGAATGATTTTAAAAAACTCAGAAGAAAAGAATATTCTCGGAGGGACGAGCAGTCGAGTTTATAAAAAGTCAGAAGAATTTGTTTTTCTCGACTACGAGAACCCATCGAGGAAATAGCCGGAAGTTATACAAATTCATAAGACATTAATTTTCTCAATGGGTCAGATCCATCGAGGCTGAAAACAAGTAATGTAAGTAGTTGGGCTGGGTTAGATGATTTTCCAAGCCCATTAGCTAATTTTAGCTACTTTCTCATGACTAAGGCTTGGTTTTGACCTATTTTTGGCATATTTTGGCATTTTGGAAATCTATTTCGATCGAGATTCGAGCACGGGCACTTCTATAACTTAGTACACCTATTAAAGAGACTCTTCTAATTATTTTATCAACCTATTATGTTATCAAACTTTTGGATAGAAGAACACAAAAGGAAAAGCTAGGGTTTTGGAGCGTTTTCATCACCGTAACTATTTTTTTCTACTTTATCATATGTATACTATGGATTTTCCTACATCCATGAGTAGCTAAACTTCTTATTGATTGAGGATGATTCTTATTTCTAATATATGATTCAATTTAGCATATAAATTTATTTTTCCAACTATTTCACATGATTATGGTTTGGTTTTACTATAAATAATGTTTATGATTTATTGATAAATTGTTTAGGTGGCCAACTAAATTAGTATGTTAGTAAATCTAATTCTAGTAAAGAGTTAGGACATCTGTAATTTTTGAAAAACTCTTACACAAGTGGAAATTGTGAGACCTTGCAGAGGGATTCTGTGGAGTAATCGCAAGTAAAATCAAAACTAGAAAGTGGACCGAGCGTACTGAGTTCGACTACTAGGATCAAACCTAAATTCAAAAACCCTAAAGCATTAGATTGAATCACACCTTGAGAGCGTACTTCAGGGTGGTTCAGCCTGATAGAATCTGGTGACTAAGCGTACCTGTTACCCAGTGATATAAGGAATTTTGGGGATAACTAAGTGTAACTGTTATCCTACGGTTGGTGATAATCTTTGATTAATAAATAATGGATGAATATACAAATTTGATGATTGTTTAGTAACGAAGAAGGATTCCTCGATCATATTTCTCACAATTGCTTACATCTTAATTATAATTGCTTTGTTAATTATATTTCAGCTAAAACAAACCCTCTTTGAGACTTTCGACAACTAAAACACCTTGCTCTTCGTGGGAACGAATCTTATTTACTAATATATTATTTATTAGTAAAGTAGAGGATAAGTAAAATAATGTGTGCACCTACAATATGCATCATCGTCCCCTTGTTCAATAGATTGAGAATTTATTTATATCATAGTTATTGTAACCGTTCACCTGACCTCCTCTCTGAAGAAAATGTCGATGGTTGAGTAGTGGTGGAGTGGAGAAGGTGAAGAAGTACTAGCAATTGTTCCCACTTCGATTAAGGTTGAATAGAAGGTTGCTCAACCCACCACTCTTCTACTCAACTGTTGATCGAACTTTCCAGAGTTTTCTATGTAGTGGGTACATTGCTGCACCACGTGCCGTAGACCGCTAGACCAATACCCTAGTGCATATCCCCCCATTTGTGATATATTTGATGTCTCGTGTAATTTTTAGCATTTAAACATTATTAATGCTAAGTCAAATGAGGCCTGCTTAGTTGGTCTCTTGACTAAAGACTTGTCTTGCTTGACTAGCCTGATGAGTCTAGCAAGAATAAAAGAAAGCATATATTTATTTTATTTATAAGGAATAATGTGCTCAACTAGGTCAATTTGCATTGACATGTTTTTTTTGTAGAAATAAGTGTATATTGCTGAACATGAGAATATGTATGTGAAGCTACATATGAAAATATATGTGTAAGATGCCACATATAAAAAATATATATGAGTGAGGCCTAATATGGCCTTTTATAGGCAAATTAGGGTTAAGCTTGCATATGTGAAGCAAACCCAAATAGGCAAGCATTAGGTGCTAATGCTAAGATGGACGAGTTTAGGAGATAACGCCTAAAATGGATTATCATTGGGCTAATGCCTAAGTCGGATTAGGTTTAGTATTAATGCTAGGACGCATTAGTGTTTGGTACTAATGCTAAGTCGTATTAGGTTTTTGTATTAGTGCTAAGATGCATTAGGTTTTGTACTAATGCCTAACACTAATGCCTAAGATGCGTTAAGTTTAGTATTAAAGGGTAAGACGCACAAATATTTTGCTAAATAGGTAAGACGTATAAGTCTTGTATTAATACTAAGACGCACAAGTATTGTGTTATACTAAGACGCATTAGTATTGAGGATGTACTAAGACGCACGAGTATTGAAGCCATACTAAGACGCATGAGTATGGATGCCATACTAAGACGCATGTGATTTGTGGAAATACTAGGACGTATTAGTATTGAAGTTATATTAACACGTATTAGGTTTAGGGTTAGTACTAAGACACACAAGCCTTGTGGTTAGACTAAGACATACAAGCCTTGTGGTTCGACTAAGACGCATTAGTATTGGAGCTGTATTAAGGCGCACATGATTTATAGCACTAAGACGCACATGATTTTTGGTTAGTCTAAGACGTACAAGATTTGTACTTGAGATGAAGACACACATGATTTGTGTTATAGCCTTTGTAACGTTTCAATTCTAGCGCCTCCTTTGCCAATTAGGGTTAGAAAGTGTTCTTTGATCATTTGAGACGCTTATAAGTGTTTTGAACTTATTTTTAAGCGTTTCAAAAACCCTAAATTGAACTCTTTTCTTTATCTTCACATTAGTTGTCTCTTTAAACAAGGATTAATATGATTGAGGCTGCGCTTAGCTAGTAGAAGCTATGAAATTGTGTCTAGCATAATTTTGACTTGGTATCTAAGCACAACTGTGGTACTTTAGTCAAGTAGATTCGTATGTAATCTTCTATATAAAGCTATATACGTATTTTATTGAGTCAATATTGCTCAGTTGAGCATGGATATTGACATAAGGTAATTTTTTGGAATTCATCTATGAAATATAGCACCCAAATAATACTCAAATTTCTCTATACTAGTGGGCAATCCATTTAGGAGCTTGAGATTTTATGTAAAACTCATAGAATATCTGGGAAAGTCGTAGTAAGCACCAGCGCTATATGATGATTTCGTACAATAATGAATGTTGATTCATTCAGTAATTTTGATCGTGTATGTAGCTTGCCATACATATATAGAGGGGACATGGATGAGCACCTGAAAGAGGGCAGGATGAACACCTGCCTAAAAACTCTTTGTAGAATTTTGAGGTTTAATATTTCTCAGACTCGAGTCTTTGAGACATAATTTTACTATTTTACCCTTGACAAAAACCTACCATCTACACCAGTACATATTGGTATGTACTGTAGGATCATACATATCAATATGTACTGTGGGATCATAAGCTTTTTTCTTTAGTACATATCAATATGTATGTATTGTGGAATCATACACTTTTTTCTTCGGTACATATCAATATGTATTGTAGGATCATACATATCAATATGTAATGTTCTTGGCGACTAACATATATACTTCTTCTTCTTCTTCTTCTTCTTCTTCTTCTATATCATGGTTTTCATATTTTGGCATATGTAGACTTCTTCTCCAACTTCTCAAATAACAACATTTAGATCATTTATTGTGTTTTTGATGATTTTATATAATTTTTCTTCACTCTGGGTCTAGGTTTTGATGATTTTGTATGATCTAGTTGGGTAATATCACCATCATCGAATGGTGTTTTTTTATTTTTTTTCCGTGCAACTGATTGTACCGAAGAAGAAAGAAACCAGTTTTTTTTGTACATACGGGTGATTGTTTGTTTTTTATGGTGGGGATAATGTATTTTCGGTTCACACGTTTTGGATGATCGGTTTGTTGTCATTTCCATACTTTTTTTTGGATCTCCCATTAAAAGGCTTTTTTTCACTGGACCCTAGGTTACTAGGTGGGTTTTTTAACCAACCAACAAGTTTCCCCATGTTTTATAACTTACAACACGAATAAAGCTAAATATGGTAATCCCATCGGTTCCTTTATTAGTCTAACATAAATCGAAGCTTACTACTGAATCAGATCGTCAATAATTTTCACTATAATTAAACAAACCTATAAACTAAATATAAGACTAGTGGAAAAAAATCCAGAAGACATAAGATGAATATATATTGAACTAACTTTATAAATTTGAAAATTCCAAACATACCCTTAGTTTAATGGGTGTGGGTGCCTAACGGATTTTTAACCCCACATCCACATCCAATCCATTGTCTATTGGATTTCAAAAAATCCTCCTGGGTTTAATCCATCAGTGCACGGTTGGGTACTAACCGCAATCGAGCGAGCCGAGTCAATGACAAATGCTCATCCTTAACACCGCTATCTTGGTTTACGCAACACCCCTATATCCCCATCCAAGGAGATGGCTTAATGGCCGGTATAAATACTGTTTTATTCCTTAGTCATTAAATTTATATTTCTCCCATTCTTTCATTAAAACAAATTATTAGATTCGAGATATTTTTGATTTAATTGTGATAGCATCAAAACATATTAACATAAATCTAATTTTTTGTTCGAAAAAAATTTAATTAGTAGATTTCAAAGAGAGGTTAATGATGTTGGTGTTTTATCAAGATGATGATTTGAATTAGAAAAATTAATGGCTAGAGTGGTAATGGGATGACATTTCTTAATAGATCAAGATAAAACATAAAGAAAACACAAAAAACACCTAAAAAACACCTAAAAAACATCTAGGTTCAGAATTTTTTGGCGAAGAACTCATCTGAACCCATGTATATTATTCATGGTTCAAATTTAATTAATAAAGTTCACATGGATAGCTGTTGACAAGCTAATAATGTTGGGTCTTTTATCTAGATGATGGTTTGAACTAGAAAAATTCATAACTAGAATGGTGATGATAATACTTCTTAATAGATTAAGGTAAGCATTAACAACACAAAAAAAACCTCAAGTAATTTTTTTTTATTCAAGCACATGAAAAACACTCCCAAAATAATTTATTTTTCCCTAAAACTACTTAGGTTGGGGTCTATTTCGGTGAGCAAATCCAAACCCTCGTTTATTGTTTATAGTTCGATTATGAATTGTTTGAATTAGTTTTGTACACTTCTTGTCCATGACATTCCTTCTAATTTTTTCTAAGACTCCACTGTTCAAATGAACAGAGACTAAGAACTTCGCCAATGGTCAATGTAGTTGTTTCTTATGGGCCACCATCTTAAAGACATCCTCTTAATATTTATTTACTACATTAGGGAATAAATTACTAAATACAAGGGCTATAACAATTTTAATCTCTAGATTTTTGTAACTTTTATATATTTATGTGTCATTCATTTTTCGATAGATATATTCTCTATTTCTATTTTAGGTAACTTTATTAATAAAATGGTAACTAGGATGGGAAGACATCCTCTATGTGAACTATATCATGTCATCTTGAAATTAATTATAGAGGTTAGGGTTGGAGAAACATTTTTAAGAAAATGGATATGTATCTTATGTGGATTAGGATTTTTTTCTCCACACATATTCTATTGGAGAAGTAGTAAGGGTATTAAATGGTATTTACCATTAAAAATTACAATATATTGAGAATTCGAGATGATATAAGAGCTCACGGGACTAGACCTGGCCCATGCATATTATATATTATATCGCCTAAACATAATATTTCACATTGTAAGATTTACCCATTTGCATTACTATGGACTTGCCGGATCGATTTTTTTATTTGGCACACCAACAAAATTTGTGGTTTGTGAATCACGACAAAGACTTTACCGGGCGACAACGAGTATGTTGCTCGATAGAGTCTCTGCCAAGAGGTATAATCTTTGCCGCTCAGCGGTGATATCGCCATTAATGTCTACATCATCCAATAACTCGATTTTGATCTCCTATATATATATATATACATATGATTCCAACCTCAATTATACTTACACTTTTATACACCTTGAATCCCATAAAATTTCTTCTAACTTAAATTAATTTTTCAGAATATCACATTAATCTGCTAAAAGATGACTCAACCTAATGTCCGTGATGCTAAGTTTACTCAAAAAGAAACTTTATTTATTTGTCGAGAATAGTGTTGCATAGGTATTATAAGCAGAACATCCTTTCCATGGTGCAGATTGACGGGATGCTCTGATTTTTGGCATCCTCTCCATGGACCAGATGATGGTATGCAATTATTTGGCAGATTGATGCAGATGAGCAGGCTATAACCTATTTGGAGGCTAAAGACCCGAGTGTCGTAATTTAGCTCAAAAGGGGTCCATTTTTATTGGATATGGGCCAACGATCAAGACATGACGCGATTTCGTCTCATGGTCTTCAGATTTTAGCTAAATTCCATCGTTTAGGGCTTCAAACAGGCGTTTTTGCTATTTTAGGAAGTTTTTATTTTGTTAATAACTTCTTCGTTAGGAGTCCGTTTGGGTCGCCGTTTGCGGCAAATAGTTTTATTTTATGAGTATTTTTATTATTTTTGGTCGACCAAAATTTGCCAAAAATAGCAAATTAGGGTTTGGGTCGGTTTAGGTTTTTTTTTTCATCCTTTCTTGACTCCCAAGTCTATAAAAGAGTCCTCCATATATTGTTTTAAGCAGTTGAATTTGATTAATAAGAATTAATTTCTTAAACTTGTTCAAGTTTAATCGATTATTATATAAAGTCAGGAAACCGTAATCTAAATAATTATCCTTGTTCATAGTCGATATTTCTAGGAATATTTGAAGTCTGAACAAAACTTTTTTTTTCTTTTTTTTTATTATCCGCTGCATCACAGATGGACCGGATGCTCTGATTTCTGGATGCTATATGTTGTTGCATTTGGAAATGTCGAAACGATATCATCATTAGTGACATCATCTTTAATAATGGGACGGATAGCCTCAAGAAGATAAAAGCTGAAATAAAAACTCAAGTGTTTTATGGTGTAAAAATCTGGTGCTTTTTTTTTTTTTTTTTTTGGTTTTTAAGATCTCTTGGGTCTGGGTTGGTGGAGTGACTGGAGTCTGTACCTCACTTCATCTTTGGGTTTCTCCTGTTTTGTTTCTTGCTTACTCTTTGTAAGCTTCTTCAATAAATTTCCTATTTTTACCGAGTAGTAAAAAAATTTGTTTTTAGCAGTATGGTGGTACTTGGAGTTGGCATCTATTTGGTATGGTACTGGGCATCTTTAATCTTTCTCTTTCTAGAGGAGAACATCCTAAGTAAACATGTTAATAATTCGAGCTAACATGTTAAATAATTCGAGTTAATAATCTTACTTTGCATTTTAGAATTTCCACTATGATAGGAGAGCATAAATTTGCTGCTTTGTGGCCAAGAAATTGACTTGCAATATGAATGGGAATTTCTATTATGAATTGTTGCATCCTTTAGGTACAAATTATAGAACAAAAGTATTTATTCCGTCAGTGTTAAATGTTTACACGAAATAAAAGAAGTTCCTTTTGACTTTTATAGTCACTTCCACCTTTGCTGGAGGCATCTACCCTTTTGCTTTTCTCACCCCTAGTTATTGTAGTCAACCATGGCTTAACGCCTTCACATATGGGACCTAGCGGGTGCTAGTTTGATTTCAAAGATTGGTATTACCGGAATCAATCTGCTAAAAAGATAACACTATCTCCATAATATTCTTTTGATCTGTAAAGAATTTGGTACAATTGAGTTAGGAACTCAAGTAGAATCACAATATCATCGGATAATAATTTTATCACTATACTATAATGACATCGTCGTATCTTAAAAATATTTATTATAAATTATTTTATTTTTTAGAAAAAAATTATAATTTTTTTTTTCTTTTTGAAACATGAATTACAAAAAGACTAAAATATTATAGGAAAACATTGGTCCGGATAATACTTGACTTAGAGAGAATAACTTAAGTTATCGTTTTTTAAAGTTTTTTTCTAAACAACATTTTAACATGAGTTTTTAAAAACGTTTTTATCATTTCCGTGTTATAACTATTTTTGTATAAAAGAAAAGAATATAAAGTATTTTGTTACATAATTTTTTTCCTAAAATTAAAGATTAAATCTTACGATTAAAATTTTAAAAATCAAAAACTAAAAAAATAAAAAGTAACAAAAAATAAAAACTTTGTAACAACGTTATTAGACCCGTTTTACGCACATTATAACCGTAAGATAGGAATCTCAAATCATAATTTTTTTCTTCTTCTAAGTAACCATTAAAGCACTGTTATAACAGTAAAAACGTCAAAAAAACATGTTTTCCTCTAAATAACGCGTCTTTTGTTCCGAACGTGCTCGCATCAATGGTCGAGATCCTAGGTGACCCGTTTTCCGAACCTTGCTTTGTACTCAATACATAATACACATATAGTGAGTGTATTTGTACCCCTGAATGGATGTGTTGCGGATTATAAGTGAATTATATATTTAGTAAATTCATGGACCATATAATTGTGAAGAGGAGCTTAAGGTTTAGTTCAAATCTTTGTTTTTTAAGGTTAATTTTAATGGTTTTCTGGCCGGATTTGGGTTTTTTCATATTGTTTATCGGTCGTTCTTCATCTTTTTGTACCTTCATGGAACCATGTCTTTTTAAACTTTTTAACGAAGAAAATTTATCTAAATGGTTGGAGAATACTCCTAACACCATTTCTATCCACGGAAGAGTGAAGAAAACAAATTTTTCTATGGAACTTGACAAGTCCAAGGGACCGGATGGTTTCACCCCTAGGTTTTTTAGATGAATTGGGAGGTAGTTGGGACTGGTGTGCTTAGCATGGTCCTAAGCTTTTTCATAACATGACATATTCTTTTAAGGAATGTTACTTTCATATCATTCACTTATAAAACTGAATTCCCACGAGCCCCAGTGATGACAGACCTATTAGCTTAAGCAACACCATAAACAAAGCCTTATCAAAATATATTAGCAAGTAGGATGAAGTATTTTCTACCCCACGTTATATCTCCTTATCAAGCGGGCATTCATACTGGGTAGAAAAAGATTTGATAATATCTTCATATCCCATGAACGTATTCACACTATAAGAGCTCAAAGAGGCAATGAGTTCTTGAACGGGAACAAAATAGACATGTCAAAAGCTTTTAACAGAGTGGAGTGGTTTTCTGAGTAGCATCATGGAAAAAAATGGGTTTTAGTAGAGTTTGGTGCAATCTGGTACAACAATGTATAAGCATTATGTCAGTTGCGGTTTTAGTTAATAGAGTTCCTTGTGATCAGTTTGTGCCTACCAGAGACATAAGGCAGGGATATCCTCTATCTCCCTACCTCCTTATTTTGTGTATGAAGGTACTATATAGAGTTATCTCTGACACTGGGTCTGCTAACATCCTAAAGGTCAAAGCTGGTTTCGCAAAGCCTGTGGAAAACTCATTAACATGGAAGAAAAGTCTGGGATTTTATTTATCCCTAATGTGCTCCAAAGTACCATATGTGTTGTTATTAACACTAGAAGTCAATAGAATCTCTATGAATGATAAATACCTAGGTTCTCCTTTGTTTACTCATGTCTCTAAAATACAATCCTTCCAAAAGATTGTTGAAAAAGTGAAAACTACATTGCAAGATTGGAAAGGAAAGACTGTTAGTCTTACCGATAAGGCAGTGTTAATCCATGCATCTTCTTCTACTGTGGCTTTGTACCAAATTAATTAGAATTTTTATTGCTGCAAACAACTAAATTGACAAGTTGCAGAGAGATTTTTTGTGGGATAAAGATGAGAATGACAGAAAAGGTGTGTACCCGAAGGCTTGGTCTGTTGTGTGTAAGCCTAAGCCTTCGGGACGAATGTGCTTTACGGACACCAAGTGCCAAAACTCTGTCATGCTGGCAAAAGTAATATGGAGTTTACTAAAAGAACCAAATTCTTTATGGGCTATGTTTTCACATAAGAAAACTCTCTTAAACCCTCTTGGGTATGGGAAAACTTGACCACAAAAAACTCTCTTAAACCCTCTTGGGTATGGGAAAACTTGACCACAAAGGTGAGAAAGATAGTTGAGAATATTGAGTGGGTAGTATAAAGTGGAACAACAATCAGAATATGGGTAAATAGATGATACCCGTGACAAGTTTTTCAATTGGTGGAACCGGAAGTAATATAACAGAAAGTAACCCGCTTGAATGAGTTAATGATCTGTAATGATGAACAGTATATCGGGAATGTAAGCAAGCTTCATCTGTACTTAGATGATATGACAATGGAGATCAAAAGAATTGGAATAAAGAAAAATAAGAAGGATGAAGTGATATAAAAAAAAGGAAATTTCACCTCTAAGTCACTTTATGGAAAGCTGATCAGAAAGGGTTGCAGTGGGGATCATCTCAACAACAATTCTGGAAGAGGATATGGAACTTGAATACAACTCTAGATATTAAAAAATATATATGGAAATGTGTCCATTCTATTTTCCCGCCGAACAAGAGAATATGAAGAATACTGCCACACATAAACAAGTTGTGCCCCATGTGTGGAAAGTACGAAAAAACTAAAACTCATTTATAATGTTATGTGAATTTGCAAAATATGTTTATAATACTTTATGTTTTTATTTCATAATTTTGACAAATGGTAAAGATTTTTTTCATGCTTGGTTGGTAAACTGGTTTTATAGGGCTGACACTAATCATACATGTATCTTATATTGGCCTGACATTTTGGCTGTGGTACTTTGGGAGATATGAAAGTCAAGATGTGACTTAGTTCTTCGAAAAACTAAACATAATGCACAAAGGACAGGGAATTGCATAGCCATTATGGTAAGTAGTTGTTTGTGGAGAAAAACGAATTGAAGGCTAATTTAGGAAAAGTTGGGTGAGTAGGTAACAATTCATAAATATTTAAAACATTTGTACTGTTGAAGTACTTTTTTTAGATTCGAGAGATCAATCTGTACAATCCTGGCCTAAACCAAGCAATGGTCTTTCCAATCTTGCTTCAGTCACAAAATGAGAAGGAGAACGGTTGGTCTTAATGAGGGAAGCGAGAGAAGGATGAGGTCAGAGTATCAGACTCTGTGGGATGTGATTGGTGTAAATAGCTATGAACAATTGAGTGCTCGAGTTTTTTTGTGTTTGATTGTGAAACTAAGACTTGTTTTCGTGGTAAAACTTGCTTAAAAATATTTTTCTCCCTTGTTCAATAGATTGAACATCTATTTATATCATAGCTATTGTAACCACTCGACCTCTTTTCTAGAAGAAACTGTCGATGGTTGAGTAGTGGTGAAGTGGTGAAAGTGGAGAAGGTGTTGACAACTGCTTTCCAATTCAATTGCAGTTGAATAGTTGGTTATTCAACTTACCACTCCTCTACTCAACTGCTATCGATCTTTCCAGAGTTTCTCTTTTAGTGGGTGCATTGCTGCACCACGTGCCATAGACCGCCAGGCCAAAACCCTAATTAATATCCTCCCATCAATGACATTTGATGTCTCGTGTAATGTTGTAGTATTAAACAATACTAATGTTAAGTCAATTGAGACCTGTTTAATGAGCCTCTTGATTAAAGACTTGTCTTGCTTGACTAGATGATGAATATAGCAGACTAAATCAAGTCTTGCTTGACTAGCTAATGAGTCTAGCGTACTGAGAATAATATAAACATGTCTAGCTAATATGTATTTATTTGTATGTGAGGAACAGTGCATCCATCTTTGTAAGAATAAGTTGTTGCTTGCTGAGCATGAAATTTTTTATGTGAAGCCTCATACGAAAATATTCGTGAGAAGCCTAGTATAGTTTAGGGTTTTTGAGATATGTCAAAACCCTAATTTATTAAGACATGATTCACGTGAATAAAAGAAAGAGAAGAACGTCTAATCTTGGTATTCACGTGAGGATATAAGAGAAGATTAAGTTTTAGTCCTCACATGAAGAGGAGGAGAAGACCAAGCCTGGTCCTTCGTGAATAGAATAGGAGGAGACCAAGCTTTGGTCTTTACGTGAAGAGGAGAGGAAGAGACCAGCTTTGTTCTTGAAGCAGGAGTCTCATGTTTTATTATTTTTACTCAGCCTCATATGTTAAGGGTAATATAGTAAAATACCAATTTTTAATGAGAAGCAAAACGTCGATAATTTTGATAAGAGACTAGACATCAATTTTTGAATAAGAGACAAGACACTCATATTTTACTCTTTGTACTCAGCCTCACATGCAAAATTGTCAATTTTTTTTGTCAAGTAGCCAGTCGTATAAACTTGGCTTCTGAATAGAAGCACACGAGTTTTGGCTTAAGAGTAGTCATGTAGGCTTAGCTACTTGGTTAAGACGTGTGTGTTGGTAGAAAGAAAGGTAAAGACGTCTCTCTTCAAAAATTAGGGTTTGAAAGAGCTTGGCCAGAAGGCAAGAAGCTCATGTTTTACTCTTTTGCTCGGCCTCACATGATGAGGACAAAATAGTAAAATATCAAATATTTGGAGAGAAGCATGATGTCTATGCTGGAAGTGAAGTCGTGCGGGCCTTGCTCTAGAAAGCAAAACGCACAAGCAAGAGGAGTAAGACGTGTTCAAAATTTGGGTTAGCTTTCCTTATGTTTGAAATTAGGGTTTGAAATTTTTGACACAATTTTTACAACGTTTATAAGTGTTGCGAAACTGTTTTGAAACTCCTATTAGGGTTTGGGAATTTTGACACGTTTATAAGTGTTGTAAATCAAGCATTTCAAAACCCTAAATTGAATTATTTTTACTTGTGTTGCATTAGTTGTCTCTTTGAGGAAATGATTAATGCGATTGAGGTGGGATTTAGATAGTATAAGCTATGAAATTGTATTTGTCACAATTTTGACATTTAATTTAAGCACAGTTGTGCCACTGTATATATATACCTATATATATATATAGAGAGAGAGAGTTATATAAATCTATATAGATTTTAATGGGTTAATATTGTTCAATTTGAACATGAATATTAACATAGGTGATTTTGGGGATTCAGCTGTGGAATATAACACCCAAAAAATAATACTCAATAATCAATATTGTTTTATACTAGTGTGCAATACATCTCGAAGTTTGAGGTTTGTAATATAAAATCATAGAATATATGAGAATGTTGTTGTGTGTGCCAGTGTTGTTCTCATGATTTTGTGTACTGGTGAATATTGATTATTAAGTTGATCGTATATGTTGGCCAAACATATAGAGAGAGGACAGGGATATGCGACTGAGAGAGAGTAGGGATAAGCGCCTACCCGAGAATTCTTTTACAAAATTTTAAAAGTTCAGTATTTCTCAGACCAAAGTCTTGAGAGGTGATTTACTATTTTAACCTTGCAAAAAACCCACCATCTATACTAAGTCCCCTGCTTAACACGGAACGAGTAATGTTGCATGGTAAACACTAGATAGTGGCCTGGCACATAAAATAAAACGAAAAATAACTTGATAGTTAATAGTCGTCCTGAGCCTTCGAATAAGGGAACATAGAAGAACGTCTTGATTGCATTAGTAGTGCTCTGATAGCAAAGCAAAGCTCTTGATCAAACAAGGATAATTTGATAGTAAACCAGTGAGCACGTCTTGAAGTGAGGTAGGCACATGCATAGTTTGCTAGTAGACACGTGAGTGCTATCTCGATGTTGAGGTAAGGCATACGTCTAGACCTGAGGCGGACGAACAAGCTTGGATTGAAGCCGGACGTACAAGCTGAACAAAGTTGGACTAACAGCTCTACATGAATCTAAACATATATGTAGCAGGCTGACTGTATAAGTTTGATAGGTTGATAGAAGTGTACGTTTTGCATTATGACTGGACAAAAGATCCTTCAATTGAAGTAAGCTTGATCGAACTTGAGCGAAGACAACTAGACGAAGTAAGCTGGTTAAAGGCGGATGAACTATGAGGTGGAGTTGATCATATGAGCTAGCATTAAAGGCTATATGTAGAAGCTCTGGCTTGAGAAAGCAAGACGTATGAGTCTGTTAGGGTTCAAGTTGATGAACAAGCAAACTTGGTTGGAGTTGTGCGGTTTAGCATTTTAAGAGAGACAAGTACAATTTGATAACAAGATGGATAATCATGACTTGATGGCAAGGAGACAAACTTGGTCTTTGAAAGAGAGGCAGACAGGTTTGTTTGATAATAGACAAGTGGACACGACTCGAAGTTGAGATGGACAAACTCATCTAGGCCTGAGACGCGTGGACGAAATTTGATTCGAGTTGCACGTGTAATTTGAAAAAAGTTGGATAGAGTTGATGGATCGTGGCTGGACAAAAGGGCGAAGCAAGCTTGATCGAAATTTGAGTTGAGGTAGCTAGATGATTGAACAGATAAATTTATTAGGGTTCGAGTTGATGAGTGGACGAGTTAGGCTGGGATTGATGGGAACGATAAGAAGACGAAGAAGGGGTGGAGTCTTGTTTTGTTGTACGGACCAAAGGGAAGTCCGTTCCCTTCCAAAACTTCGAACAACAATTTGTTATAAAATGAAGCTTTGCTCTTCCCTTATACATTTCTTTCTCCTCTTTAATATTATCGTCCTTTACTCAACTATCATAGTACCAACCGGTCATCAATAGCAAGGTAAGCTCTAACTTGTCTCCTTCACATGAATATACATCTGTTGATTGGGTTCAAGCATGTATTTTCTTCAAAGAACTTCTTATATGCTTGTTTGAATCAAAAGTACTTCCAAACCCTAATTTTCTTATGTGAACCTGCTAATCTTCTTATATTTGGATAAGAACACCAACTCCATGACCAACTTTTGTAGGCTAGGGTTTGGCCGAAACCCTTTTTTTTCTATGTGACTATATGTTTCACGTGAATTTTTTCTTTTTCCGTGAGTTAAGTCTCATGTTTTCTCAACCTCAACATTGACAGCCACTTGCTTCTAATTTAGTTGTTTCCCTATATTTTCTTGTCATAGTAGTTCCACATTTATTTTGCAAGATGAGTGCTGTTTAATTAGAATAAAACTAGGGTTTTCTGTTTTGTCTCAAATATGTATATTTATATGTACATGTATCTTGATAGTTGAGAATGTTATCACTTTTCCTTTTTACAAACCCTAACTTCATTATTGTTCTTCATAAGTAGAACAATCTTCAACTGTAGCATTAGTCCTCACTAATGATCTGAATCAAGTAAGTTTAATTCATAATAATTTGTGCTCTTTTTTTGTTTATATCATAATCACTATCTACTTGTTCGTGTCTTGAATAGGTAATGACGACTTTTGATCAAAATCATGATTTTGACTCCTCAAATAAGGGATAAAGATATAGAAGCAAAAGAATACAAAAGGCTGATCCCAATAAGATTCGGCCTGAATCTGACAGTTTTCTAGGTGAAGTTACAAAGATTTTGCAGGGTAAGTCTCTTGATAACTTGAGTATGGCACGTAATCGGGCTGTTGACTTCATATTTGTGATTAATGCTGAAGAAGAATCCAGGCGTCGAGAAAAACTGAAAAAGAAAAGAGAATGAAGATGAAGAACTCAGAGATTACTGCAGGGATAAACATGCCCGGATGAAAGCAAGAATTAAACAGTTCAAGTAACAAGAGCGAGGTGTTCAAGTTGATGGTGTGTCCTCCGATTCTGACACGGAGGACTATGCCTCTGACTGGGAGCCTAGTGGACACAAGCCTGAACCTTTCTCTCCAGATGTAAAGTCTGAGCAATTGGCTCATAAGTATTTCGATGTTGAATATGATGAAGACGCCTATCATGATGAGAGGATGGGTTCAATCGACCCTATATATGATGAAACTTCTGAAGAGGACTCAGAGGAAGATCCTGATGCAGGTCCAGGAGATAATTCTTAAGTACAAGACATGGAAGAAATTTCTGAAGAAGCACAAGAATCTGATGAGGAAGATGATGACGAGTATGACTCCGATTCGGACTCTCAATCCACTGACTAGTCTTAGCATATATATTTTGTTTTGATAGATCCGTTAGGTTTTGATTTTACTTAGATTTGAATAAGCAATTGTTTAGTAGGTGCGATTGTAAAGGTATTCATCTTGGATTGACCTTATAATCACTTAGAAATACCTTTTGAATGAAGTAACGAATGAAAAGTTATATGAAAACATGAGCAATTTCGTGAAATTTAGTTGTTGGAAAAATTCAGAAATAATGCCTTCACTGAAAACGCCATAAAATCTTCATACGAAGTCCGTTTTCGATGATCTACCCCAATTTTTTCATTCCCAAGAGACGATATATCTCTTGAATGGGAAGATTTTGAGTTTTAAGGTCATTTAGGGCCTCAAAATGGCAAAACAGAAAAACTCAGGAAGAATTCAGGAAATTTTCAGCCGGAAGTTGAGAGTTTTGATCATATCAATTAACTCGTTTGTCCAATTGATGTGATTTTTTGATATGTTATAAAGGAAATTCATATATATATATATATATTGATATATAACTCACCCCTATATTCATTACCAATTGCTCCCAGTTTGCAACTTAGTACAAGATAATGCCAAATTGCTTTTGATGAGCTTGGTGCAAAAATGTGTTTTTAAGCCTCTGGGCTATTTGCTTGAGTTTTGGGTACTTCATGAAGTATATTTACATATTCAATCCATTTATACTCTGAAAATTCTTGTTGGAGCTTGAATTTCACATTTTTCCATCAATTGGTGATTTTACAGGCGAAAGTAGAGAGAGGTGTAGTAGCATTGAAGAAGTGTTGATTGTGGATCAAGGTGCTAAAACCCTTACTTTTTCTTCTCAGAAACCAGAAGAAATCCTTTCCAGCATGATTGTTGATATAGAAGACCAAATTAAAGATGCTACAGGGACTGAAGAAACCATGGTGGTGTCTGAGTATCCTGGTGTAGGTCTTCTTTTTTATCCTCCACTTAGTAAGCCACTTCCAAAGCATGTGCTTATTGGTGGCTTCAGTTTTATAGAAGAGTACACTGAATTTTATACCCATATATGGCAGAAGTATGGTCACATTTCAACTACCAAGAAATATGGAGACCTCATTGTGCTTGCTTTTCGTGTGAATGAAATACTTCATTCTATGCATGAAATGTGTATTGTGACCAATGTTACTATTGATAGGTGAATGTTATCAAATTGGGAGTATTATCAGGAGGCATGTGACCGACTTAAATTCAACACAACTTGGTTTAGACGTGAAACTGATGCTGTTAAGAAGTCACAGGCTGCAGTAAGCGTAATCCCTTCTTCTAACCTTATTAAGCAAGAGGAGGCAGAGGTTGAAAGGTTGTCCCAGGAGTTGGAGCAGAAGAAATATGTTCTCAAAAATATGAAGGAGGCCTTCTCTAACAGGGATGTACCATTGTTGGCCAGTTTCCCATAGAGTCTACCTTGCACTTCTATTTTCTTTTTAAAGAGACGATAAACTTATTTGATTTTGTTTATTTTGTTTGGATTTGAATGAATGGATATTTGGTAGGAATGATTGCAAGGATTTTTATATTTGAACTAATAAGATTGAAATTCAATTATTGAAAAGAGAATTTGGTATTGTATGCAAATGTCTTGAATCCGTTTTGAAGGAATTGAAATTACAAATAAAACAAATAAATATCCCTAGACGCTTCAAACACCAAATTCCTTGAGCCACTTCTCCTGTATTGCTGCTTCTACGGATTTTCCATCTTCATCAATTAACTTGTAGTATCCACCAATGGTAGCTTTAGCAATCATGAATGGCCCTTCCCACTCAGAGCTTTTCTTAGAGTGATGCTTGCATCTTGCTGCCTTCATAACTCAGTCTCCTACTTGAAAAGCATTAACTCTTAATGGCTTAGCTCTGAATATGTGTTGTTAGTAAGGTCTTTCTTTTGTCTCTGCACAAGCTCTTGCATTCCATGCGTATGGAGGTGTAGGAACCTTCTTAGGATGTTGTGGCACGTGTGGACACTCTCGTAGTGTCACAGGAAAAGATCCATGATGTTCCTTGCCACGATTGGACATCAGGTGAGTGATGAATGACTCAATACGATATTGAATTTGAAGAGGAATATGCTTCATCTACTTAGCAAAATACTAAATAGGTGAGGTTATCCATTCATAACGTCTGGCTAGAGCAGAGTTGAGTTTTCCAGCAAACTCAAGTCCCCAGTTATAAGAGGTGTGAGGGACATTAAGGGGTAAAAATATGAGTTCAGTAAGTTTTACTTGAGTACGATACCTCTTCACATATGATGTTGCACTTTCTCTTGGCTCCTACTTCATAGATGCCAATTCTTGATATTCTTCCAAATATATAAGAGGATCGTCTGCCTTGATCTTCTGGTGAGGTGTAAAGCCATATGTTTGAGGTGGGTATTATAATGAAGATGTTTTTTGTAGCCGCAATTTTCTTGTGTGCATCCATGGACGTCCCAGGATCATCTCATAACCTAGGTCCTCTTTGTTATATAAAACTTCGTAATAGCACATGCAGAACCCATTTGAATTTCAAGATCAATATAACCATAAGCATTCACAGACCTTCCTTCAGAATCTTGAATGGTAGTATGAGAATGGAAAACTTCGTTGCGTGTGATCCCTACAACTCTAAGTGTCTTGATAGGGATAATATTGACTGTAGTGCCTGCATTAATTAGGTTTTCTTAAACTCAGTGTTTCTGAGGCTAGCAGCAATGAGAATTCCCTATTCACACTTTTCTCCATCTTTGTTCATCTGTGTAGGTTCAGTGTGTGCCTTGATTTCATTGAGTGGAGGTAGTCTTCTGCCAGACACAATATGGTTAAAAGAAGTAAACAAGTCTTTTCCTTGCGCCTTTGAGAGGTATAGAAGTTCACATACACGCTTCATCAGTAATTGAACCACTTGATTAGTGGGATCCTCAGATACGGTAAAGTGCATGATAGGGAGAGGATTCTTATGTACTATTTCAGTCCCCAAGTCCAGTTCTCCTGACTCAATCTTCTCTTTGAATATCCGCTTCAAGACATTGCAATCACTTGTTGGGTGATTAACAAACCTCTGGAAGTGAAAGTACTTATGGTTTTCCATTTCTTGCTTTGTTGGTGAACGTCGAATAAGAGGCAAGTTGATGGAACCATCTTGATTCCAGGCTTCTAAAAGCTCAATTTCTCTTGGTTGTTGTTGACTTTGAGCCGGTGGTGGAGCTGCAGCTGCTTGATTAGATCTTCGAGCTGGTCGGCCTGCCAGTGGTGCCGGAGTTGGCACTGGTGCTCGTGTTGTATGCTTGGGATGTGGTTCCGATGTTAGAACTTTCCTCTTACTTCCTTCAGTCACAGCACCTACAGATGGTTGAATGTTGAATTATCTTTTATCCAGACGCCGGATGTTGTGAGTCTCACGTACTTCGTCATTCTTGACATGAGGCCTTGTCCTTTCTAAGAGAGCAGGTGCGGCAGTAGAAGATCTCTTGGAAGCTTCATGCAACTCAGAGAATATTCAAATTAAGTTCTCTAACAAATCACGGTAGACTGGTATCATCCCATTGATGCAGAGTTCTACCAGTTGAAATTCAGTTACATTTGAGTCATGGCAGTCAAGGGTCTGAACTCTAAATCGTTTAACATAGTCATTGGGATGTTCATTACTTCGCTGAAACATTCTTCCTAAATCTGACAGTGTGACTTGTTCAGACACAAAAAAGTATATCCTGTAAAAATGCATTAACCATTTCACACCAGTTAGAAATACTGTTAGGAGCAAGGTTGTTATACCATATGTAAGCTCTTCCAGTGAGAGATTTAAAAAATTCTCTCAAGCGCAACATATGGTTGTACTCATGTTCTCCTAATGCTTCCAGAAATCGTGAAATATATTCATGAACATTTTCTGTTCCATCATAGAGTGAGAATGGAGGAGATGAATATCCCCTAGGAAGAGGAATCCTCTGCATGTCATATGGATATGGAGGTTGGTGGTGATGAATAGTATATGAACTATCCTTTCTGCAACCTTGGAGTAGACGCTCCAAATCTTCACGAGTAACAAAGTTAGGCTGATGGATCATCTCTAGTGATGGATTAGGGAGAATGTGAATTTCATCTTCGTCTTGAACGTGACCCCTTGATGTGTTGGCATCATCAGTTACTTCAGAGGTATTTCGAGTCTGCTATGTTGGTGTTAATTTCTCTGTAAGGGTCTTGAGAAAGGTGAGGACCTCCTTATGTGTTGTGGCCATCTTTGTTTGAGTCCTTGCAAGAGTTTCTTGAGTCTGCATCAAATCGACAATGGTAGGAGGAGTTTGTTCATCCCTTGGTTCTTTATTATTTTTCTCAGATAGAGGAGGAGTGACATTGTCAATATTGGTAACCATAGGATCACTACCAGGAGTACTAGAAGAATTAATTGACATTGGGAGTAGTCTCCGACCCTTACCTAAGACCAGCCATCTTTAAAACTAGCTAAATTGAAAATTTGAGAAATTGAGAAATACAACTGAGAGATTAATCTACCATTGTGGTCGCCAAAATATTTATGGGGAAAAACGAATTGAAGGCTAATTTAGAAAAAGTTGGGTGAGCAGGTAACAATTCATCAATCCTTAAAACATTTGTACTGTTAAAGTACTTTGTTAAGATTCGGGAGATCAATCTGTACAATCCTGTCCTAAACCAAGCAATGGTCGTTCCAGTCCTCCTTCAGTCACAAAATGAGAAGGAGAAGGGTTGGTCTTAGGGAGGGAAGTGAGAGAAGGATCAGGTCAGAGTATCAGACTCTGTGGGATGTGATTGGTGTAAATAGTTATGAAAAATTGAGTGCTCGAGTTCTTCTATATTTGATTTTGAAACTCATACTTGTTCTCATGGTAAAACTTACTTAAAAATATTTTTCTCCCTTGTTCCACAGATTGAACATCTATTTATATCATATCTATTGTAAACAATCGACCTCTTTTCTGGAAGAAACTGTCGATGGTTGAGTAGTGGTGAAATGGTGAAAGTTGAGAAGGTGTTGAAAACTGCTCTCCAATTTAATTGCGGTTGATTAGTTGGTTATTCAACTCACCAATCTACTCAACTGCTATCGATCTTTCCAGAGTTTCTCTTTTAGTGGGTGCATTGTCGCACCATGTGTCGTAGACCGCCAGACCAAAACCCTAATTAATATCCCCCTATTTTTATGACATTTGATGTCTCGTGTAATGTTGTAGTATTAAAAAATACTAATGTTAAGTCAATTGAGACCTTTTAATGGCCCTCTTGATTAAAGACTTGTCTTGCTTGACTAGATGATGAATCTAGACGACTAAATCAAGTCTTGCTTGACTAGCTAATGAGTCTAGCGGACTGAGAATAATATAAACATATCTTGCTTGACTAGCTGGGGAGTTTAGAAGACTAATAAATATGTATTTATTTGTATGTGAGGAGCAGTATATCCATCTTTGTAAAAATAAGTTGTTGCTTGCGGAGCATAAAAAATTACATATGAAGCCTCATACGAAAATATTCGTGAGAAGCCTAGTATACTTTAGGATTTTTGAGATTTGTCAAAACCCTAATTTATTAAGCCAGGATATTCATGTGAATAAAAGAAAGAGAAGAGCGTCCAATCTTGGTATTCACGTGAGGATAGAGGAGGAGACCAAGTTTTAGTCCTCACGTGAAGAGGAGGAGAAGACCAAGCCTGGTCCTCACGTTCATAGAAGAGGAGGAGACCAAGCTTTGGTCTTTACGTGAAGAGGAGAGGAAGAGACCAGCTTTGGTCTTGAAGTAGGAGTCTCATGTTTTACTCTTGTGCTTAACCTCATACGTTGAGGGCAAAAGAGTAAAATGCTATACTTTAATGAGAAGCAAGACGTCGATAATTTTAATAAGAGACTAGACGTCAATTTTTGAATATGAGGCAAAATACTCATATTTTACTATTTGTATTCAACCTCACATGTTGAGGGTAAAAGAGTAAATTTTTTAAATTTTTTGTCAAGTAGCAAGTCTATAAACTTGGCTTCTGAATAAAGCCACACGAGTTTTGGTTTAAGAGTAGTCATGAAGACTTAGCTGATTGGTTAAAACATGTGTGTTGGTAGAAAGAGAGGTAGAGACGTCTCTCTTCAAAAATTAGGGTTTGAAAGAGCTTGGCCAGAAGGCAAGAAGCTCATATTTTACTCTTTTGCTCAGCCTCATATGTTGAGCGCAAGATAGTAAAATACCAAATATTTGGAGAGAAGCATGATTTTCATGCTAGACGTGCAGTCGTGCAGGCCTTGCACTAGAAAGCAAGACGCACAAGCAAGAGGAGTAGGACGTTTTCAAAATTTGGGTTAACTTCCCTTCTGTTCGAAATTAGGGTTTGAATTTTTTAACACAGTTTTTGCAACGTTTATAAGTGTTGCGAAACTGTTTTAAAACTCTTATTAGGGTTGGAAGATGCTTTTTGGCACACTTTTTACAACGTTTGCAAGTGTTACAACGCTATTTTTAAACCCTGATTAGGGTTCAGGATTGTTGACACGCTTTTTGACACGTTTATAAGTGTTGTAAATCAAGCGTTTCAAAACCCTAAATTGAATAATTTTTACTTGCGTTGCATTAGTTGTCTTTTTGAGCAAAGGATTAATGCGATTGAGGTGGGATTTAGCTAGTAGAAGCTATGAAATTGTGTTTGTCACAATTTTGATATTTATATTAAACACTGCTTTGACACTTTAATTATATATATATATGAAGAGAGAGTTATATAAATATATATATATAAAGAGTTATATATAT
>JAJJMC010019063.1:4581211-4656335 GCA_023531435.1 Papaver californicum
TATATATATATATATATATATATATATATATATATATATATATATATATATTTAATGGGTTAATATTGTTCAATTTGAACATGAATATTTAACATAGATAATTTTTGGGATTCAGCTGTGCAATATGTAACCCAAAAATAATACTCAATATTGCTCTATACTAGTGTGTAATACATCTAGGAGCTTGAGGTTTGTAATATAAAATCATAGAACATCTGGGAATGTTATTCTAATGATTTTGTGTAGTGATGAATATTGATTATTCGTTAATTTGATCGTATATGTTGGCCAGACATATAGAAACAGGACAGAGATATGCGCCTGAGAGAGAGTAGGGATAAGCGCCTACCCGAGAATTATTTTACAAAGAATTAAAAGCTCAATATTTCCCAGACCAAAATCTTAAGAGGTGATTTATTTTTTTATCCTTATCAAAAATCCATCATTTACAGTAGTATTAGGAGAATTTTCCAAATAGAAGAACACAAAAAAGACATATTGATTAACAATTGTCAAAAGCATGTCCATATAGAATTCTCAACAATAACGATATTTATATCTCTTAAATTCAACATTGGTTGTATGCAATGCAAGGAGGCTTGGCTCTGATATTTGCTAATCATATAGGTGGACACATTGGAGCAAGCTGCAATCACATCTCTGAGGAGTCAGGAGAGAAGATGTAAAGGAGCAGGCACTTCAATGATAATCAAGTGGTTACAACAATTAGACAATCCTACAGTTCAGTTAGAGGGTGATAGTGTGAAAGTCATCGAAGCGATCAGACTCGAGATGATTACAACAATACAAATATCTCAAAGACTGTATGCAGGCAACACAAGAGATTTCAGTTTATGGATTACAAGGATAAACTCTCTAAGTGTGATCCTTACATCGGAAAACAATTAAGTTAGCTAGTTTATGTTTAAGGAAACAAGTCAGTAAGCATTAGGGTGACACTATGATTGCTCCTCTTTTGTGTTATATGCTTAATTTGGCTTACCCGACTCTCTACGGTAGGACTTTCAATGGGTACCCTATTATCCGGAACCGAGTGAATCGGGGTCGGGTCCCAAGATTGGATCCATTAACAATATTGATACACGACGAGTAAAACTTTTAGGAAGCGATAAGCTTTCGGATCCTAACGGGTATTACGTGCCAAATATCCACGGATATCAGGTACCTGAATATATGTTATTTTTTTTGTTAATTTTACTCAAAACTTTAACGGTTCGTTTATTTTTGCTTGGATCTTTTTTTCCTTGGATTTAATTTTTAGTTCGAACATTTCTATAGATATAATAATAAATTCATATGAAAAATTATTAGATTCAAGCTAGTATGAAAAAGATAAAATAAATTTATCAAATGATATAATTGGTTTTTAAATACCCAATAACTACCTGGATCCGACCGATATTTAGATTTTTTATCGAATATAATTCCGGGTCCACTAAATTAGGACTCAGACTCAGGACCGTTAGGTCCCAGATGCGCCTTTCTAATCGGTTTGGATTCGGATCCAATGACATCTAAAAAGAATCGGACCCATTGACATCCCTACTCTGTTGTCTGTAATTTTAGAGCTAGCCTGCTTTATCTATTAAAAAATAGGACATTGGGCAGCAATGCCCTGACTTAATTTATGGCACGAAAAAGAAGAAAGGCTCGATAGAATTTGGAGAAATATTCCGGTATCAATTTGGTGGTGTGTTGGAAGGAACGGAACGCAAGAATTTTCAAAAATAAGAAGAAGCATTCGGAAAGCCTCATTAGAAACATTAAACTTCAAGCATTCTTTTGGACCGAAGCTAAGACAAGAATGCTAGGTCTAACGACAAATGTGGTAGTTACATTATGGGATTCGCTATTCCGCCCTCCTTAGCTTTTTCGTTAGAAGTGTGCCGTTTAATGCGTTTTTTTGGTTTTTCCTTGTTTCTGTTTTTTCAGTTCCCGGTTGTCTTCATTGGGTTAAGGTACCCCTCTTAAGTACCTCCTCTTTAATAAATTTCCTTTCGATCGATCAAAAAAAGGCAAGAAAAACATGAGCAATATCTAGCTCTAGTTATTCCACTCAATCAAGGAAACATACAAGTCAAATAGCATATAAGATTCCTCTGGAAAGAGAAATCTAGAAGCAGTGAAAAAGCAAGATAAATCGATCTCTAAAGAGAGAGAGAGAGTTGACATGGTTTGAGGAAGGGAACAAAACCACCAAGTTACTTTCAAACGCAAGCATGATGGCCCATTGAAGTTCTTTCTTCAATCAATAGAGAATGCTAGTTAAGCTTTTAAAAGGTCGGTTACTTTCATGATTCTTCTGTTATCTTTACTTGTTTCTCTCTAATTATTAAGAGGATATATACGTATCTGACTAGACTTTGGTTGTCCAACACTAAAGAATATAATGACCGTTGAATGAGATTGCCAAACTGTTTCTGTGAGTCAAGGCTCAAACCAAGTTGCACGAGCATTAGCATATGCAAGAGTAACTGAGATACTGTTGCATGATGCTGATCACATATGGTGCGCATTTGAGGTTGAGTAAAAATTGTTAAAAGGAATAACATTGAACTCTGTATAAAGCCAAACAAACAGCACATCTACAGGATACCCATATGGTCGGCTAATTGTCTAGACAAAAAAGTACATCAAAATTATAAACCTTATCTTCCTTTTTCTCTTTCTCGCTTCTCCATCATGAGCTATCTTCTTCTTCAATATCACCATAGAATAGGCCCATACTATCTCCTTTTCTCTCACTAGAATCGAACATACATAATACCAAATCATTGGTGGGGTGCCTTGTTTTATATTTTTTGCATGAGTTTTTTTAATGATAAGGTATTCCATGTAGTGTAGTGTACTAATCAAGGAAATGAGTTAGGTCAAATACATAATCTCAAAGCATTTGAAATGACTTGCCATATATTTTTGCAATTTTACACTGTGCAGTGCTGCGCGTAAAGACTTGAAATGATTTGTATAAAGAATTTAAAAAATTTGTTCGTTACGCGAAATAATCAGGATTTTAGATTTTCTTCCAGAAATCCCGATGGACAATTGTTGCCCAACAAATATAAATTGAGACATGCAAGCCAAGTACAGTCCATTCCAGCACGTGAACTAGTCCAACACGATATAACATGTCAGCTTTATGTGCTGTGTTGAAACATACTAATCGACCTAGTGGCACAGTATAACACGTGGCACAGCACAACGTAGCAAATTATAAAAGCACGTTATAATATGTATAAAACACTATATAATTGGTATAATACGATAAATTTTGTGTATATTACGAAAAAGTGTTTATTCTAACTAACTTTTTATATTTTATCTTTGTTATGTTGTATTATTTATATCACAACACATATAATATCTAAATATCTGAAAAATATCTACTTTAAATAAATATATCGGACATAACACAGCACGGCGCAGCACGTCCTCAAACACGGTACAACACGACATGTTTCAATCTCTGACATAACACAATACGATACGTAGTACGATGGATTCATCTTTAAATTGGATGTTTTGTGCTGGTCCGACACGTTTTACACCACCTAATAAAATATCTGATTCCATTAATAAAAAGATGCTGTCATTTTTTATCCGATATGATTAAGTAAGAGTCAGACGATGATAATTACATTAGATTAAGAGAAGATACTGTTGTTAATCCCAATCACCAATCTTAATTGTGTGGTCTCTCCGCATGCATGATGCAAATCTTTTGTGTTTTTTAAGAGTACAAAGTAAAGTCAAATGTATGTTTTCTTTTCATATTGTTTTGCTATTAATTATCACAACTTGACCATGAAGATTAGGACCATGTTTTCTTTACTTAGTCGCATAACTAGATAATCTTGCTTTCGTCTCCCTACCATTAGTTAGGTGGCTCACTTTTGTATATAATACTAGTATGTATCGATGTGTTTTGATTTCAAACACGCATTGTATTAAGAAAAAAAAGGCTCTAACCGGATGATCTTACATCACACATATACAAAATATTTCAATGGAATAATCGGGTATAGAAACAAATTGTGAAGCTTTTATCAAAAATAATTGACTAAATTAATACTAGTAGTACTATATAGTAATACTAATTTCAATGTCTTACATCAGTCGTCCTAATGATGAGCACCCAATGATATTTATCAACAATAAACATCGAATCCTAATGCCTGAGTACCAAGCTATGGCAATTAGTTGGCGGCAGTGGGCCTATGGAGCATACGTTCTACATCAACCTTTTTCTAGACAAGGAAAACATCATATTTCAGCTAAAAGATAAATAACAATACACCATTTTTCAGCTAAAAGATAAATAACAACACATCATATTTTATATCTGATCAGATTTATCTCGAAACTGTTGACACTGCCGGTGAAGACGGAAGACTTAGTATTTAAGATAAATAACAACACATCATATTTTATATCTAATCAGATTTATCTCGAAACTGTTGACACTGCCGGTGAAGACGGAAGACTTAGTACTGATTAGTAAACCAGCTATTCTCTGTTATGTTTTGAGCACCTTTTTTTATCTATTATAAAGGCTGCTTTTATTCTTTTGGTGCGTGTATTTAGTTTTTTGTAACTGTCATATTATTTCCGTTTCTGTTATAGTTAACAGTCGGCTCTAAACCTCCTGTAATATTCTGTTAACTCCTATAGTTGTGTAGTGAGTATTAATACATGTGTAATCTTCTTTGTTAGTTACTGAGAATCTTTTACAATCTTCTTTCAATCTCACTATGGTATCAGAGCCAGTGATGATTCTTTCTTAAATTTTTCTTGTTCTTTCTTTCCAATCTTGATCTTGATTTCCTTTTTCTCGATCTGTTTTTTGTTCTTCTCATGATTCGTGAATTTATATCTGAATCTTCAACCATGGAAAATCCAACCTCATTTTTAATCTCAAGAATTCTTTTAAATCAACTAACAAACATTGTTTAACTAAACCTGAAGGATGATAACTTTCTTACATGGAAGTCTTTGATGATTCATGTTATTCAAAAATTTAGAATCATGAAATTCATTGATGGATCTTATACTTGTCCACCTCAATTCACATCTCCAACAAATGAAGCTAATGGTGTTGAAAATCCTTTATACTCAGATTGGATGGATGAAGACGCAACTATTATTCTATGGATCAATTCAATAATTTCTGACAATGTTATTTCTTACTTTACTGGTTCAACTACTTCCCATGATATATAGAAGAATATTGAAACGATTTTCAAGAGTTTCTTCAACAGACACGATTCAGTTACGTACAAAACTAATATCTCTCAAACAAGGAGACAAATCTGTGTCTATTCTTCTAGGAGAAATAAAGACTCTCTCATATCAACTTGTTGCAGCTGGATCCAAGGTAACTGATGATGATGAACTTATTGTTGTTACCTTATCTGCACTTAATTCAGATTACAATTCACTTGCTATATCTATTAGGATTAGAAATTCACTTGAACTTCACAATCTCTTGATGAGTGAAGAATTATTTATTTCTGAAAGAAACAAGAACCTAGTAAGTGAATCTAGCAATCGAGCTTTTACTTCTCAAATGAACAATTTTCGATCACAAGGTAGAGGTGGTGGTCGTGGTTTCTATGGTTCTCAAAGAGGAAATGTTCATGGTAATTACTATACAGGCAGGGGAGCTAGTAGTTCTCAAAATTTCTCTTACCAAGGTAGATACACCCCAACAAAATTTCATTCTCGGCCTCCTCCTCAAGGCCTTCACTCTGATGACAAACCAATATGTCAGATCTGTCAGAAATATGGTCATGATGTAAGGGAATGTTAGAACCGTATTAATTTTTCCTATCAAGATCGTGAACATACAGGAAACCTCCAAGTCATGGTTGATTCAGCAAACATATTTAGTAAGAATCCATGGTACATTAATTCTGGTGCAAACAATCATGTTACTGCTCAAGCTGGAAATCTTGATACTTCTACTTCTTACTCTGGCAATAATATGATTATGACATCTAATGGTGAAGGTATGTCTATTCAAAGCTTTGGCTCTTCCAAAATTTTAGTTCCTAACAATCCTTTTTGTCTAGATAATGTTCTACATGTGCTAAATGCATCTCACAATCTCATATTTGTCAAAAAATTTGCTAGAGACAATCATTATTCTCTAACATTCACTTATGATGATTTTTGTATCAAGGACCTCACATCATAGAGGATTCTCTTTCAGGGGACTAGTGATAATGGTCTATATCCCATATTCAACTACGTTTCAATTACTTCAACTCTTGCAGCCTTGTCTTGTGTTAAAGCTTCAGCTGAAGTATGGCATAGAAGGCTTGCACATCCTTCTTTTTCTTCCTTTAGTAGGATTTGTAGAACAATAATGCTTGACAATGTTGTGTCAAAGCCTATTTTATATACTCATTTCTAATTAGGCAGAAGTCACAAGCTTCCTTTTGCTATTTCAAGTTCTTTTTTTATAGCTCCATTACAATTACTGCACCTTGATGTATAGGGTCCTCCTCCAGTTATTTCAACTAATGGATATAGATATTATGTCAATATAATTGATGACTATTCCAAATTTTGTTTGGTTTATACATTTTAATTCAAATCTGACTTTAAAACTGTATGTATGCATTTTATGAACGCAGTTCAGAATCTTCTATCTAGTAATATTAAATATATTAGAACTGATGGTGGGGGAGAATTTGTAAATCATGAACTAAAATAATTTCTGTCATCTTTTGGTATAGTTCATGAAATCACATGTGCTCATACACCTGAACAAAATGGTGTTGTTGAATCAAAACACAGACACTTACTTGACATCACTAGAACTTTTCTGCTTCAGGCCTCTCTTCCAATTTCATTTTGGTTTGAAGCATTGTTACTGCCAACTACATCATCACCAGATTACCTACTGATTCTTTACAACATATATCTCATTTTCAAGCTTTATTTCACAAAACACCAGACTACTTCTTTCTAAAAAGCTTTGGTTGTTGCTTTCCTTGGATTAAACTATACATCATCTAAATTGAGTCCAAGAAGTGAAATGTATTTTTATTAGTTATAGTTCTGATAATAAAGGTTACAGATGTTTGAGTCCTATTTCTGGAAGATTTATGTGTCCAGACATGTTGTTTTCTTTGAACAACATTTTCCATATTCCACTCTCACTAAAGATTCAACATTTGTGTCTATTTTTGATCTTGATATATCTGTTGCAACTCTAGATTTTAATAATCCAACTATCATTACTCCTGCAACACATTCTACACCTTGTCCTCCATCTTATGCTTCTTTACTTGTACAAAGTGCATCAACTTCTACTTCAATACCTGCAAGTTCTAGCATATATGACATTTATTCATCATCTCTTAATGAATAAAATACTAATAACATGCTCACCAGGTACAAAATAAGTGTTTTCAAACCAAAGTCATTACTATATACTAAACATCCAATACTAATAGCTTACCTTGCTTCCACTGTCACGACTACTCCTACTTGTTTCTCACAAGCTGCAAAAATACCAGTTTGGATGAAGTCTATGCATGAAGGATATAATGCAATGCAGGATGCTAATACATGGACTAAGGTTCCACCTGTTAACTCTCAAAATCTTGTTGGTTGTAAATGGGTCTTCAAGATAAAAAATAATGCAAATGGCTCTATTGAAAGGTACAAAACTAGACTTGTAGATAAAGGTTTTCATCAGTTAGAAGGCTTAGACTATACTGATACATTTAGTCCAATTGTAAATCCTTCTACTATTAGGCTTTTTTTTTATCTCTAGTTGTCAATTTTGATTGGCATATAAAACAACTTAACATTAGTAATGCCTTTCTTCATGGTGATCTCAAAGAAGATATTTACATGACTCGGCCTCTAGGTTTTGAAGACAAGGAACATCCTCAATAACTATGCAAACTGAATAAATATTTTTATGGCCTTAAAAAGGCCCCTAGGGCCTAATATGAGGAATTAGTGGATGTACTAGTAAGTTTGGACTTCTCTCCTTCTGTGGCTGACTCATCTATTTTTGTTTAAAAGTTAGGATCAAAACTAACCATCATTTTGGTCTGTGTGGATGATATAATAATCATAGGTAATGATTCAGCTCATTGTAATGCCTTAATAACTCACTTTAGATCATTCTTTCTTGTTGAGGATCTTGACTCATTGCATTACTTCTTGGGATTGAAGGTCAACAAATATCCCCAAGGGCTATTTTTGTGTCAGTTAAAATACGCCATTGATCTTCTTACCAAGAATAATCTCCTAGGCATTAAACCTTGCTCAACTCCATGTTCTACTGAATTCAAGCTAAATTCTACAGATGGAGAACTTTTGTCAAATCCTACAGAATACAGGTATATTGTTGGTTCACTTCAATACTTAACATGGACAAGACCTGAGATTTCTTATGCAATTAATCATATTTGTCAACATATGCAATCTCCTACTACATCTCATTTGACTGCTGCTAAGAGAGTTTTGAGGTATATAAAAGGGACTTTGGGTCATGGCCTTCTGTTCACTAAAGGTTTTACTGCACTTAAGGGATATGCTGATGATGACTGGGATGGTAATCCCACTGACAGAAGATCTACCTTTGGCTATTGTGTTTTCTTTGGTAGCAATCCTATTTCTTGGTCTTCTAAGAAATAACCAATTGTGTCTAGAATTTCTACTGAAGCTTAATACAGGTTTTTAGCTTCTAATGTTGTAGAGGTACTCTGGTTGTGTCAAATTATTAAAGATCTACATGTATTTTTACCAATTGCACCTGAGATATATAACCTGTGACAATAAGGGTTCAATAGCTTTATCCTCCAATCCAATGTTTCATAGCAGGATGAAACATTTAGTTATTAATGATCATTTTGTGAAGGAGCTGGTTCAAAACAAGATATTGCAGATATTATATCCACACTTCATCAAGTTGTTGATGTTTTCACTAAATGCCTCTCTGCTCCAAGGTTTCACTTCCTCAGGGAAAAGCTCAAAGTGGTTCAACAACTTAGGCTTGAGGGGGGCTAGGCTAGTAAACTAATTATTCTTTGGGCACCCTTTTCTTATCTGTTATAAGGGATGTTCTTATTCTTTTTGTGTGTGTAGTTAGCTTTCTGTAACTGTCACATTATTTTCGTTTCTGTTATATTTAATTGTCGGCTCTAAACATCCTGTAATATTTTGTTAACTCCTACAATTGTGTAGTGAGTATTAATACATGTGTCTTCTTTGTTAGTTAGTGAGAATCTTTTGCAATCTTCTTTCAATCTCACTACTGATTATATATTGGGGAGAGGAAATAATAGAGGAGCCGGAAATGTCATAAAGGATGACACGAAGAGGGGTTTGTTCAAAAATTCAAAAATTAAAAGAGGAACTACGAGCCTGATTTGGAAATTATGAATACCAACAATGATCTAATTAGGTATGAACCTCAAAAAAATAGTCAATTTAGGCATATAATAAATATCTCCGAGAATATTATCCAGATATTGTATATTTTCCTTTGCTAAAAAAAAGAAAAAAAAAGATACAAAGGCATCAAATTGAGACATCAAATTCCTTGAAGGATCACCAAAATTCTATAAAACAAAACAATAATTTGTGGTGCTCTTGTAGCAGCAATAAAAAATAAAGGCTTTATTTTTGTTTTTTGTATATTTTCTTTTTAAAAGTGACTCCGAAACATGATCTGACAAGCAATGCATCGTGATTTGTGACGAAACATCTCGGGCACACGGCAGAACATACTTAACCTGACTAGCGAGACAGACTATGGAATAGTTAATCATCAAGACGTATCATTTCATGTCTGTTTATATATTTTTGTCTGTGTAATCGTTCCACACGGTAGCAGATGTATTGGCTAAACAAGGCTAATACAACCTCATCAAGCATCCTGATTCCTGTGTCATTGGTGTTTCAATTATTTACCTAGAGCTTCGTCACTTGTCTCACTTATTGCCCAACTTTATACTCCATAATTTATTTATGTACGATGGTTTATTGGTTGAAAAAGAATACCTCCAAAATAAAAATACCTTTGAATTTTTTTGACAAGTTAGAAATTGAGGAGTTTGTATGTTGGAAGCTAAAGCCTCTGTCAGCATAGCCGACAAAACATTATTTAGGAACTTTCTTTCAGTAATAAGTCCAAACATTTGACATCATTAGCTTTGTATTGGTAAGCAAATATCAGGATTCTTATTCATCTATTATATTCTGCTACCCATTATAACGTTAGTTGAAATTTTGTTAGATCCTCCTCATCACTAGCCTTTCTCTTCATTTTACCTACCTTGCTAAAGTTCGCATTTTTCTACAACTACAAAGTACTTAGGTGGTGCAAATTAAACATTTAATTCTTTTATAGTGAACATCACTTTCTCACTTCTATCATCAGGTAAAAAGGAGGGAACAATTAATAATTTCCGAAGTTGATTTTGCTAGAAAGAAAATTAGGGTGACTAATTTTCACGAAAGTATCATCTTTTTTTAGGACGGAAGGGGTATTTTTTTTAGGACGGAAGGGGTACTATATCACAGACCTTGCCAACGTTCTTGACTCGTAAAGGCGGTTCCATACAAGATGGGTAGGATGGGTGCCCAAAATTTCATCAGCAGAAGGTCTGTGGTAATGTGGTATAATACTAATACACAAAGGTACTTTCGAACAATCATGATGACTCGGGAGATGATAAAGTTTCTCCATAATTGCCCCTAATCCAAGCAATAGGACTAGAGCGAAAAAGAGATCACAAAAAGAAATGGTATCGTTAAATTTAGTCAGGAAGAGTGGTCAAATCATTCTCTTTGATATTGGAGGCTTAGAGCATCTCTACAATAATTGCTTCTTTGAATCCAAGTACTTAAGCTCCACTATATGTATACAGTATATAGACTCCCGGGTGCATTAATATTAACAACCTGTCCTTCAAATGTAAATCTTATTATTTATTTTTTTGATCTATCAAGAGAAAATTCATTAAAGGAAGAAGCTATTTAAGAAAGATACCTCAACCGAATGAATACAATCGAAAGCCGATAAAAAAATAATCAAAAAGTAAACGCTTTAAATAAAAAATGTAAAAATATAAATCTTATTATGCTTCAAATAAAAAATGTAAATCTTATTCTCTGCATCCAATCGAGTTTTATGTTAGTTGCTACTGGAAGTAAAGGCTCAAATTGCAAATACCTAGCACCTCCAACGTATCCCAATTTTTTTTTATCCTGTTCTACATGCCTGAGGAAGATTATATAATTTGTTGGCCCGTTGTATATATAATTTGAGGATTTTTTTAAGATTTGTGGTTGAAAATTAGATAAAAATTCAAATTCTAGAGCTTCTGGTCCCACCAGAGTAATTCTGGTCAATATAATTTGGATTAATTGATGTTTAGTACTTAGGTTTTGGCCAGTTTTAGTCTTTGGTCTAATATTTGTCAAATGTTAGGGTTTAGTACCTGGACTGGACATTGACCCCTGTTGACTAGGTTAAGTCCTAAATTTTGTTTAGTAATTATTAATAAATTTATATAAAATGTAATTATTTAGTAAGATTACAATTATACCCTTCTCTACTAATATTTACACAGTAACCACTGATTTCGGCAGAGTTTCCCCTGTAATTGGTAAATTTTCGGACTAATTCCGGCCATTTTATCACTCATTCCCTGTAAGATTTAACACATTCAAACCACAGACCCATAACACCATTCTCTCGCTATTTTTACCTGTTCTCGATCTGAAACTGAGCTCAAACTGCATTTGTATCTTCATCAGCACTAGTTCATAATCAAACCCAAGTCTGTGACCTAAATCTTTGATTCTTCCTGCTGCTTTCAATAGCTCAAACCACTAGTTCACAGCTTCATTAGCAGTCACAACATTCTACTCAATCTTTTGATTCCCCTCTTCTGTTGCTTCAATAACAACTACTCCTACCACAGAAACCACAAACCCATACAACAAACTCAATTCTTGTTCTCCATCTTTTACTACTTCGATCAAAGCCAACAGAAATCATCTCACCATCTTCTCTGCAATTCTCTACTAACTCACAACATCTTAAATTCTAAATCCACTTTAGATCAACACCACCACTAACTCTGCCATTTCAAATCGAAATAAAACCCCATCTAAGATTCAACACTAACTCATTGAATAAAACCCCAACTTCTAATCTTCTCTAATTCACTATTTATTCTTCTTTTCTTGTTTTACCACCATTAGTAACACCATAAGTAACATTCCCTTAATCATTCCCCTCATATCTCAATCTCAATTCTTGAATTTCCTCTCTCGATTTCACTGGCAGAAGAAGAGTAGAAGAAGGACAGAAGGAAGAAGAATATGAGAGAAAGAAAAATACGATTCTTCTCTTCTTCCCTTGATTTCAATATCATCAAAAACAACAGCTTTATAGATTCACCCAAATCAATTTCTAGCCTTAAAACTTCATTAAATCCAGCCACTTTCGATCCTTGACTGCCGATTTTAAATTAAACTCAAACACACTCTTACAAACCCTCGATTTAGTGTAAGTAATCACTCTTCCATGTAAAACCCGATTTCTTAACAACAAAGTCCTAGTTTTCTGAATCAGACAAAATAATCCCTTGATTTAACAACATTTGTATGTTTAATTTTCCCAATTGCTTGAATTTCAGTTACAAATTCTTTATACCTTTCTCCGCTACCTTCACCTAATCTTCTCATTGCAACAGGAATTCCATTTCTTAACACAACTTTATACACAATCAATCCCTAATCCACTTTTCCTTAAAACATATGTTGATGGTCTCAGTAATTCATCCAGTTGGAAACTAAATCCTTTATCAAATCGTGTTCTACAGAGAAATCGAGACTGAAAGAAAGACTGTGAGAGAGATAGATGAAAATCAGAGAGATGAAGAAAGAGAAGAAGGTTCGAGGTGGATCTGTGATGGAAGCCTGGGTTTTCTCTAATGGGAGGGGCGGCTATATGATGGGTGATAGTGAAGAAAGATAAACTTTGAGGGTGGAAATATAAATTTAGGTTATTATGTAAATGTTAGGAAAGTGAAGGGTACAATGGTAAATATATTAATATTTAATTTTTATTTAATTTTTTAATAATTTATTAAACAGAAGTCAGGATTTAACATGGTGAACTCGGGTCAATCGTCAGTCCAGGTACCAAGCCCTAACGTTGGACAAATGTTAGACCAAATACTAAACCTGGTCAAAACCTGAGTATCAAACATCAATTAGAGTTACAACTTTTTTTTTTGTTATTTTTGTTGCCCAAAAAAATACTTCGGTGATAACTACCTTATGAAAATATTAAAAACCTTCTTTTAAACCCTATTTTCTCTTTCGCCTCATCTCTCTTCCTCGATCTTTCTTTTCCTCACCTTCTTTTAAACTCAACTCTGTTGGAGAATCGAAAGTGCATCATCAAGGTTTCAGTCTTCTTACATGAAACGGAAATTGGGTTTTGCTCCTTCTCTATGAATTAATTAGCCGTGTTTTAATTTTGCAGATGAGGGTCTACCAGTTCGAACCAGGTGAGGTTATTTAACAAAACCATGTATTATCATGATTTAAATGATTATTCATTCTATGTTTTCACATTCGAATTAGGGTTTCTAAATTTACATTGTTTTGGGCTCTTGGATTGATTTTTGGTTTATTCATTTTTAGAAATAGCAATTCATAACAATGGACTAATGAAGTGAGGTTATTTGTAAATGCAAGACGTGGTGAGGAGAAAGGAAAGCAACAAGTTTTTAAATCTCACGACTAAGTATTCATTTGTACTGTGTAGTAACGGGTTTGGTTATGGTTTTTCAAGCCGAACCAAACATATGGTTAGGGTTTGCTCTTCTTTTGTTGTTTTTTGATTTTTGATTTACTGTTTTCTCTTGATTTAGACATTGAGAATTAAAAAGAAGAAATGACGATAAAAGAAAAAGAGAGAACTTCTCCTGGAAAAAAAAGAGGCAGAAATTGGAACCAAACATAGGTTAGGGTTTGCACTTTTATTGTTCTGTTTAAATTTTTGATTTTCTGTTTAGTCTTCATTTCTGCTCTATGTTCTTAGTTTTTCTGATTTATTTTTTTTTCTCCCGATTTTGAAGGTAATCAGAACTTGCATTTCATGTTTTTATTTTTGAATTTATGACAGAATTAACGAATGTTTTATGTTCTTGGGTTTTAAGGTCAGGGTTCAGTTTATTGCGTTGCTCATGAGAATCATGATATAAGGTAAATCTCTCCTACTTGTCTGGTATACTTTTGTTGCAGTTATTGGGATGTTCATAAGATTCTTTGGCTATGACTGTTTGATTTAAAGCATTTCATTTGTGTAGTCTTTGATTTATGTTCTTATCATCTGTAAATCAAACTATATAAGATACATTTTTTGCTGGTGTCATTTACCATGGATACTACTGCTAATCCTTTATTTTTAGTTTTTCATGGATATTAGAGTTGCCAGGGCAAGTTGAATCAGTACGGGGCTAGAATGTGAGGTGACACAAAGTCTTAGGTTTCGTTGAGCTTGACTTGGAGGGTGAGAATCGAGATATTATGTGATTCTAGAAACTCCAATGTGGGATGTGACTGCCTGTGCATTTGAGTTTCCAGTATTACATCGCTTCTTGGTCGCTCATATTAGTTGAATATTAAGTCCATGAGCCTCCTAATGAAATATTTGTGTACCATGTTAGCCAATTCAGATCTATATGTATGTTATGTTCTCAAGGGGTGTGAATTTTGGTTTTCAGAGATTCGTGAGATGTAGATTTCTTTTACTAAGCTAACTCTAAGTCGAAAGGAAAGAAAATATCTCAAAGCACATGACCAAGGATTCAGCATACTCTATTGATCTATTGGTATATTTTTTCCACAAAAATAACATCAGAAAGTGACATATTGTTTTTCGATTTTCTTTCTATTTTCTTTGTTTTTATTTTTCTATTTTTGAGTGTGTTTATCTTATCTCCCTCAGTTTATTTGTAACAAATATTTAGTATGATAGCGCAAGTAAAATGAAAACACAATATTTATTTGCTCACCTGTAATTTCTCCAGGGAAAGATATCTCTGCAAATATACAACTCGAGTTGTGCGGCAGTAGCGATGTTGCGCGACAGAACCATTTTCGCGATGGAAAGATGCTCAAATTTGAACATTTATCCACAAAACCAATGGATTAGCCCATCCCATTGTGGGTTACCTCTTGCACCATCAACATGTGAGTAGTTTTAGTTTATACAATCATGATAGTTCTTTGGATTTTATTTATTAATATTGCTAAGACATATGAACTGAGGCAAGGAACATATTAGGTACCCGGTGGCTCATTGTATGTAGTGTTAGTCTAATAATCTTCTCAGGCTATTTGATTTTTTTATATCATTATCACTGCTATCGTGATCCAGCGAGCTTGGATGCACTATAATTTTGGTGTGTATAGCTTTCCATATTCCAACGGCTTACCATATAACCTCAGTTTTTAGGTGTGGCATGGACCGAAGAGGAACACAAGATGTTTCTACTTGGACTACAAAAGCTTGGGAAGGGTGTTTGACGTGGGACACGAAATTATGTTATTACAAGGCATGAGAAATCAATAGTGTCATAACTCACTACCAATTTACAATTTTTATAGGTAATTGTATCATCTTTTTTATAGGTATTTTTCAAAGATGAGAATGACATGGAATTGACATTAGGATTAGGTTCAACAAGTTTTTAACTAAAGAAGAAGGATGATAAATCTTTTTATTCAGATATCGGACCGACTTTTCTTCTTCTTCTTCCAGTGAGTCAAGATACATTCAAAAAAAAATTACACAGCAAGACTTCCCAGGTAACAAACGGATACTCTCATTCAATCTAACAATCTTAACGAAGATCGATGTTAGATCTCTTAATGTTAATTCAAACGAACATTGTAGAACGTATGGAATTGTGATAATAATAGTTTCTTCAAAAAAAATCTTGACTTTGAATATTACAGTTAAACAATAGATGTTATACCACCATTACTAACCTGATAAAAGGAAAAGTTCAATATAAATAAGAAAGGGTGCCAAGATAGCACCCTCAAAAGATACAAGAAAAAAATAAATTTTTTTAAGTTATTTTTTAGTAAATTGAGTTTATAAAAGTTTATAATTAAATATGTTTGTTTTTTCTGAAGGTATTCTCTTCTCTTATTAAGTTTCAATAAAATTTATTTATGAAAATAACAAATTTTACATCGTTAGCGATAGCAGTGGCCATACAAATCAACTAAGTTGGCAAAATTGCTAATATATAAACCTCTGCAATGCACGGGCAAGTGATTAGTCGTTTAAATTACAGGATTATAAGGTCATGTGATCTTTCTTGTTAATATAATGGATATATAATATGGACTTAACCGCCATCCCTACTAGATACCAATATAATCTTATGAAATGGTCAAATTAAAATGGATGGATCATTCCTCCTAAAGATGATGCACAATTTTTGAGTTAACTCAGTAACTGAATTTATTTATTTTTCAATTTTGTATTGTTTAATTTATACTTTCAAGTGTGTTTTATTCTGATTGTTTCTTAATCTTTATGATCTAACAATATATAACATTTTAACCGTAAAACTCTCTTTTACTTTTTTTTTTTGAATTGATTAACTTATTTTGTCTAACTAATAACCTTGATTGCTCCCGATATGTTTACAATTTATGGTATTCCTAATCCTAACGATGTTTTCCTTGTTATCTGTTGTGGCTATAACGTTTACGAGTGTTGTCATCAGCTTGTTGGAACTCATGTTTTCTCAGTTGAAGCATTTGGTACTTAGATGGAGATAACTGGAATCCGTTTTAGACTCGTCCCGGTTTAGAAAAGGATTCATTGAGTCATAAGTAATTCGAATTCATGAAAAACCGATATAATTTAAAAATTTATTTACCTCTCCTACTCTTTCGGTCAACTGCCAGCTTTACATTTTTCCAAATCCGTCAAAGATTTTCACCCCAAAAATCTCTCCACTATGTTGGATTATATGGCAAGGAATCAATCAAAACCCTAAATCAGACCATAACTATCTTTTGTCGAGCCGAAGCATAAATCATAAAAACCAATCCTTTCTAGGTACTATATTGATAACATAAGTAAAAGAATGACAATAAAAAATAAAAATGTAATCATTTATTTGGCAGATTTTTATTTTTTATTAGATTTTTTGTTTATTTTATTTTTGATGTTCTTTGTATTACTATCTTTTGATGTGTGTTACAGAGAATACTGTTTTTTCTGTATCAATCAGGTGAAACGTTTTAATCCCTTTTCTTTGAATTTTATTTGTCTCTCTTATTTATATTGCATGCCATTCTAGGTTGCACGGTTTGAAACATTGAGGACAATGTTAAATTTAGGTTTGGGGGTAGAGTTTCTGAAAATTGATGCCAATAAGAAACTCCAAAATTTAGAAACTTGTGAACTAGTCAGGATGATACTAACCATTCTAGGTAGACGGAAACATAGCTTTTATCTATAGGAATTGGTGTACCCAGCTAAATGGTCTATTCATATCTTAATGCACTCAGGTGTTAGAAATAACATAATAATCATTGAACAAGCATATCTTGGAATCATCATAATCATATCATTTTCCATTTTTATTTTTATTTTTATTTTTATTTTTGTAATTTTATGTTTCTATAAGTTATTTAGTGGGGCCTTAGTATTGCCATAAGGTCGTAGCTTGGATGCGTTAGAATTTTAATTTTGTTGAAAAAAAATTGACACTTTGATAGCAATATGTGTGTGTTCTCCATGTTTCCGTCGCCTAAGCAAGCGTGGAATGCAGGATCATTGGGAACTATCATGTAATCTGCTGAAAAGGATGCGCTTAGATTCAAAAGATCTAATCATGTAGTCGTGAAAAAGAAAAAAAAATAAATAAATAAATTATGTATATAAATAATAATAAAAATAGGAGCATCCGAGTTGGACTTTATACTAATATTTTGGGAAATACCGTTCACCTCAACATATGCATCATTCATCACTTCCATATCCATCTTCTAATTTATCCGTGTGTTTGAATTTGATTGATTTCGAGCAATGTGAATGTTGACAACTTTTATCCAGTTTTGGATGTTTGATGATTATTTGAGTAGAGTTTTGCATTCTTATATGAATTTTAGTACGCTGACTGCAAACTCGTGCACATCAATTGGATTCATACAAGGTAATGATTTTTATAGCCGAAGAATTAAGTATGCCAACTAAATAGCTTGTTTAGTGTTTATCCTCAATCGTTCACAGGTAGCTAGAATTTGGAGTAAATATTTTGTGGGTATATCTCTTGTAAACCCCCACGAGACAAAACTCGTCCGCTAAGGCCAGTTAAACGGGGTTTAAAGACTTATTACATATGGTAAATGTAGTCGTGATTCTTGTGAAAGTGAGTTAGGATTTTATTTTATTTTTATATTAGTTTTTCTCGAGGACTAGCAAAATATAGGTTTGGGGGTATTTGATAAACAATTAATTTATACATTTATACCACCCAATCTATATTTGTTAGTGTTTATTTTTCTATTAATTTTATCATTTTTGTGTTATTGTAGGTGGTATGCGTAAAACACGAAGTTACGAAGAAATAAGGCTAAACAGGCTAAATTGTTAATTCAATTCTTCTGCTTGCTTTTATTGTTATCTCATAGATTTGTTACGGCTAAGAGAGAAAGTTCTTTTGGGTTTTATATATAAGCAACAGACGAAGCAGTGTATAGAGGAGAGAGATTATAGGGGACAGAAAAGAGAATAAGGGTTGGCGGCAGAAAGGAAAAGTGGAGAGAGGGGCATAATTTGGAGAGGGGATCAGAAATAGAGGGTACAGACGGAGAGAGACTTTGTCTCTGATTGATAAGAAAAAGTGGAGATTGATTGGACCGTGGAGAAAGAGCTAATAGGTGGCGGTTGTTTCTGGGAGAAAGGATTGATACTTTTTTTCTGGTAATGGGAGCGAAAAACAAGACGGTACAGGGCAGAGAATTTGATTGGTTATCTTTAACTCTCTACTTTTGCTATATCTTTTTATGGGTTTTGAGAAACCCATAGCCATGTCTTGCTGATTTTTGTGTTAGGGTTTAAATAGAAACCAATTTAATTGTATAGAATCTACGATGATATTTCTAATGACTATTTGATTGATTAGTGATTTTACTTCATATAGCTTGGTATTTAATCGTTCATGTGATTTTCTTGATTATTTATGCTTTTCAATTGATATTGCGTGCTTTGGTTAAGTTCTTTGACGTGATATGCTTTAGGATTGATATATAATACTTTAGAATCACTACCTATGAAGTGAAGGAAATCACAGCGGAGAAACAATATTTAAGAATTTAACTTACCATCTTCCGAGACATGAGATTAATTTCGATATTTGTCTCGAGTAATACAAAGAACATATTTTAGAGATTAATAGAGTTTATATGATTGAATTGGTGGAAATCAAAAACCCTAGTAACCCACTCCCCACTTTGTTTATTATTAGGATTATTTATTATTTTATTTTGTCAGAATTTCTAAAAAATCCAAAAGATATTATTTATGATTAGTTTAATTGAGATATTGATTGCAGTATTTGCCCGCTCCCTGTGGGTTCGAGCCGTATTTACCGATGTCTACTAGTTAGACGTCGAGCGATTGCGGTTATTATAAATAGGGTATCCATAATCCTATCACTTCCCCTTATAGTGAAGAGATAAAATATGTGGTGTTTTAGATGATACCATTGAAAACTCTAGGACCAAATGGATTCTCACCTAGTTTTTACCAGATAATATGGGATATTGTTGGTTCTGATGTTGTCAAGATGTTGTCAAGATGGTACAAGCCTTTTTCAACTCTCACCATATCTTAAAATAAATAAATCATAACTTCACTGCTTTAATTCCTAAAAATAGTTGTCTTAAAAGTGTTGTGGATTTTAGACAGCTTATGCAATATTGTTTAAGATAATATCTAAATTGTTAGCTTCTAAACTTAAAATTGTTTTGCATAAGATCATTTCTCCTTCTCAAACATTATTTATATCTGGCAGGTTATTCATGACAATATTGTAATTGTTCATGAACTAAGTCACTCCATGAAACAAACTAAGGCCAACGATGGTTTGTAATAAAGTTAGACATGTCTAAGGATTTAAAAATAAATAAGTGATCTCTTCTCAATGCAAATTTGAAAAAAAAAACTTGGTTTCCCCAATGTTGGGTGTAATATGATAAAGCAACGTATGAATATTGTATCTCCTTCTAAACTTCTAAATGATGTACATAGTAAAATGTATTATCCTCGAAGAGACTTGAGGAAGGGAGATCCCCTGTCTCTATACCTTTTTATTTTGTGCATGAAATATTTATCTAGAACTCCCATTCAAGCTGAGCATGATAACCTATTGCATAGCTTTAAAGTTACAGAAATAACCCTCATGTTTCTTACCTTTTTTTGCAGGTGACTGCTTAATTTTCATTAAGGCAGAAACTAAAGATGCTAAGAACTTAGCTTCTCTCATTGATCAGTTCAGTAAATTCGTTGGTTAAAAAAACTATGAATTTTGAAAAGTCAGCTATGGATTTTTATACAGAAGTTTCCAATAATGTTAATAATGTTAATTGTGATATTATAGAAATCAGGAAGATTGTTTTATAAGAGAAATACTAGTTGTATCTCTCCTTCTTCAAACGAACAAATCTGAATCATTTGCTCATCTACTGGATAACTTCAGAGGTAAGCTAGATACTTAGAAGTCCAAATTCCTTCAGAGGAACAAATATGAATTAGTGTCTCAACCAAACGGTACTAGGTAGCATGGCTAGTCATCATCTAGTTGTTTTCCCGATGGCTCAAAAAATCACAGAAAATGGATTCGTGCAAATGAAATTCTGGTGGGGGAAATACGAAAATAAGAAAGGTTTTTACTGCAAAGGATTGAGCGATATTTCTTTACCAGAAACACTAGAAGGTTTAAACATTAGAAGAACAAATGTCCTTAACAAATCTCCTCTTACAAAACTTGCTTGGAGAATGATTGGTAATCCCAACGATTTATAGGCTCAAAATCTTTAAAAAAATATTTTGAAAAGGCTAACCCTTTAAATTGATGTTGTGAACAAACAAGGATCTTGGGTATGGAATGGGATCTGCAGAGGCCTTGAAAAATTGTCAAGAAGCACTATGTTTGGGAAGTAGGTACTGGAGTGTCTATGCATATTTGAAATAAAATTGGATACCAATCAGCACATGCCTCCTACATCCCAGTTCATTTCTGCTAATATGGAAACAAATGACCAACTTATGAAATTTCAAAGATAAAACTTCTGAAATGTGAATTGACTGATCATCATGCTAAATTGATCATGCCCAATAAATTAAGGATCTAATTTTAGTGAGAAGATTTCATGATAAATTGTCATCTTTACTGTTCATCCTCAAATTTTATTCAAAACCATTAAATTATCTGGTTAAATTGGGGCCTACGGGAATTATTTTGGGTCTACCACTAAAAGTTAAAATAGGGTCATTATGAAAGAAAAAAAAAACTTATCCATTTTTTTATTTTAGTAACTAATATGCTTTTGGTATGATATCCAGGAAAGCTTCTGGGTCCAGAAATCGAGAGAATACTTTATAAAAGATGCTGATAGAAACACAAAGATTTTTCATGCTATAACAAATCACCGGAAGAAAATGAATAACATAATCAGTCTTAAAGACAAGAATGATCAATGGATAAATAACAGAGGTGATCTTGAAATTCTTCTTAGCTCGCACTTCGAAGAAATTAGCACCACTAGTAAAAATATAGTTGATCCAAACATTCTGCATCTTTTCAAACCTATAATCTCTGACCATGAAAATGAAATTCTTTTAGAGGTTCCATCCTCTGAAGAAATCCGAAGTGTGGTTAGTAGCATGAATCCTTGGAAATCCCCCGGTCCGGATGGCTTCCAAGCGGGGTTTTATTAGCACAATTGGGATATTGTGGGGGAAGATGTCACGAAAGCTATCAGAGCTTTTTTCACCAAGGGCCACATTTTAAAAGAGATTAACAATACCTATATTGCCCTTATTCCCAAAACCAAGATTCCCTAAACTCCAGCTGACTTCAGACCCATTAGCCTGTGCAACACCAGTTACAAAATAATATCTAAGATCCTGGCTAATAGACTAAAACCTATCCTCAACAGAATCATTTCTCTTGCCCAATCCGCTTTTATTCCTACCAGAAATATCCATGACAATGTCATCATTGCCCAAGAAGTAGTGGGGGCGATGAAAAGGAAAAAAGAAATCTCTGGCAGTTTAGGGATAAAACTGGATATGAGTAAGGCTTTCGACAGGATAGAATGGTCTTTTATTTTAGCGATCTTAGGAAAACTGGGATTCTCCGATAAATGGTGCAACCTCATTAACCAATGCATCTCTACCGCTACATACTCCGTCATCCTTAATGGAGAGCCCTGCAAGTTCTTCAAGCCTTCAAGAGGAATCAGACAAGGGGATCCTCTCTCTCCATATCTGTTCATAATCTGCATGGAGGCTTTCTCCAAACTGATAGACAGTGCCAATGACATGAGCTTCCTAAGTGGTATCAAGATTTCGAAATCGGGTCCTCCGATATCTCACCTTCTCTTTGCCGACGACTGCCTCATCTTCATTGAGGAAAAGCAAATGGAAGTAAACAAACTTTTATCCATTTTAGAGGAATTCAGTCAATCTAGCGGCCAGTGCATCAATTTTAACAAATCGGGGATTTTTTGCAGTAAGAACATTGAAGAGGGGTTTCAAAAAACATTAGGAACATGGCTTGACATGCCTAGAATGAAAGAAGAGGAGAGATACCTAGGTTTCCTTCTTTTTAGGAAAAAAGCTAGAACCCTTACTTTTCAATCCATCCTGAATAACATGGAGACCAAACTTCAAGGTTGGCAATCCAAAATGCTATCCCAAGCTGGAAGAGCTACCATGATCCAATCGGTCATAAATACTCTTCTAAATTACCAGATGGGATGTCTCGAAATGCCTAGGAAAACGATAAATTCTATGGATAAAATCCAAAGGAATTTCTGGAACACTGGGAAAGCCAAAACTAGAGGCCACTCCACGGATGCTTGGGAATCCCTTTGCCAGCCAAAGAGTATGGGGGGTCTGGGCTTCAAAAATCTAAAATGTTTTAATGAAGTTATGCTCACAAAACTAGCCTGGAGACTTATACACAATGAGAACGATCTCTGGGCTAGGGCTCTAAAATCTCGATATTTCCCCACCAACAGCCCTCTGACAGTTCAAAAAAATGCCAGGGACACCTGGATCTGGAGAGGCATTCTCAAAGGAATAAGTATAATCCGGGACCACCACCTCTGGGCAATAGGAGATGGCTCCCAAGTCAGGATATGGGATTTCAACTAGCTTAAAAGCATGAAACCCGAGGAAGTTACTGAAAACCAAAGAAACTCTGGTCTCATCTGGGTTAGCGAAATCATAGACCAGAATAAAAATGAATGGAATCTCTCCATCATTAGAAATCTGTTCACTAGAGCCCAAATTGAGGAGATATCGACCATTCCTATCCTCGTGGGAGGCAGAGATGAAATGGGTTGGAATCTCACCACAAATGGTACCTTCTCTGTAGCTTCAACCTACAAAAAATTAGTACAAATCAATACCTCCCTTGCTAGTTCTAGTCATGGTGATCCTGGGTTTTGGGGGAAAATATGGCGGATCAAAACGCCATACAGAATAAATATCTTTTTGTGGAAAATAGTTAAGCAAACTCTAAAAGTTAGAAATAAAATTTACAAACATTTGGATCGTAAGGACCAACTCTGTCCATTTTGTAACAACAATGTGGAAACTAGCACACACCTATTTATGCATTGTCACTTAGCAAAAAAAATCTGGCTAACTCTCTGGCCTAGACTGTATAATAACATGGTGTCCTACAACTGCATCACAGATTGGATAAAATCTTGGCATAAACATAACATCATAATTTCTTTCAAAGATGAAACTTCGATTGCTTATATTTCCCATATACTTTGGCGGATCTGGAAACACAGGTGTGATATTATTTTTGAGTCGGCGAAACCCAATACCACTACTGTCATTCAGATCATAGCAAAGACCGCAACCCCACCCAATACCCAAATCATCAATATCAACAATACTATCCCCACCTCTCCAACTTTTCAGTGCAATCAGAACGTTATCCAAACCCAAACAAATCCCCAGCCACACGGCACAATCAGTCACCTCCCGTCAGGTAATGGCAATCGCCAAATCTCCCCAGTTCACCATCAGAATCCAACCAACATCATATCAATCTCCCTCCCTCAAAACCAAATGAAACAAAGGCATTATACCCAAAAGGCCATTATCAGTGAAGCTAGCTCTGTGTCAGATTGGACTTCTTCTGCAGTTGAATATGTTATTATAAATTTTGATGGGTCTTATTCCATAACTGACTATGCAGCAGGATATGGAGCCGTAGCGCGAACTCCAAAGGGATCTTTCATTGCAGGTCTTTCGGGAGTGGCTAGAGTAGGTTCTAGTCATCAAGCGGAAGCTATGGCTTTGAGAGAAACCTTCAGGTGGGCACAAGAGAAAGGCTGGAGTCATATTTTACTTCGGAGGGATGCTAAGACGATCATTGATGACGTCAATGGTACCACGACTTCGAGTCCTTGGGCCTGTCATACCTTAATAGTAAATTGCAAAAAACTTTTAAATTGTAATCGGTTTTGTAACTTAACTTTTATTTGTAGAGAGGAGAACAAGATAGCAAACACTTTAGCAAACTCCGCTCGTTTAGAGGGGATGGAAAAAAGATGGACTGATCCTTCTCCTTTTCTATCCCAACTAAATGTAGATCTTTGTAGTCCTCTATTTAATTAATGAAGTTTCGTCGTTTGTCAAAAAAAAACTAATATGCTTGATTTGTGTTAGTTAATTTAAATGTTAGTTAAATTAGATGGTGGATAAAACTAGATTGTAGTTAAGGTTAGATGGTAAGAATTAAAGTAAAGTTTTTTTTGAAATTTTGAAGGAGAAGGAGAAAAAATTGAGGAAAACTAGGATTTGGAGTTTTGGTAGCAAAGATGAAATATGAGATTGCATTTACGTATATTCTAGTGGTGAAGAAAAAGTGGGTGTATCTGCGTATCGCAAATCATATTATCATGCTTTCGATCCTACCTATTTGGGGTTTTTGTTGGACGAACAAGAACGTGTGAACCAAATCATAGATGAGGATTTTTATCAAGAAAATGAAGATTCAGCCTGGAAAAATGGACATCTTAATGTTTCCGAACGTTAGGTATACATTCTTAGGATTTCCAAACATGTATTTGTAGTCTACAATATCCAAAAAGTGATTTTTTTTTTTGCAAATTTAACATATTTTATAGCCTCCGTATAACCCAGAATCGTTGGTTACTATATCATCGTAACCAACGATTCTACCTCCTCTCAGAATTTACGAACCAGAATGGTAGTTATGGTCATGAACAACAACCAATTCTGGTTCAGTTTGGGGGGAATTGGTGGATCAAATAATCGGTTGATATGTGTTGATCTATGTAACGATTTTAGTCGAAAAGGTGTCCAGGAGAATTGCGCTTTGCTGAATGCTAGAATCGTTACATAAATCATTTCACTTGTGCTAATTTTATCATTTAGGGATTTTTTCCCAAATCAAGACTAGGTAGAATCGCTGGATGTGTATGGACCTAATGGACGATTCTGTGGAATCGTTCAACATTATTGTCACCTATCCACCGATTCCATTGGCCTAATTTTTCGATTTATTTTTAGATTGTTCAAGCGTTCAACCACCAACCTGAACCCGTGTCTCAGATGAGTCCTGATACTTCTGCCTACTACTACACTGATTTGGTGTGGGAAAAGAAGGAGGATGCAAGGGAATGGTTTATGGACAAAGGCATGGAGATCAAATGCGCATTAGTCTTAGGTCGTCGTACAGGGCGTGATTGTTTGGAAATTGTTTGCGAGAGAAGTGGCAAAAAAAAAAGTCACCTATCAAAGGAAAAACCATATATGAAGAGGACGTCGAGGGTCTACACGAGTAAGTCGAAGTCAAAGAAGCATGATTTCCCGTTTAAGATTATAGTTAATAGCGTCAATGGTGTCAATGGTGTATATAAGATTTATAAAGTGAACAATGGTTGTCATAATCACAATTAATGTTAATCGAACTATTCGGCAATTAAAGTAAGACATTTTTTCATTAATAGATAAAAACCTAAAATTACATATTTATTTAAAATTAGGAGATACTTATTTCCGGTACGAGACGCAACTATCATGACAGCTTCGAAATAATAAAACGACTCTCATCTCCCTTTAGTAAATGCATCTTGTGCCGCAAACTTATCCTCTTTTTGCCTAGCGAGAAACTGGTTGTACTTGATGCATAATTTCTTAACATGAAAAAACCTATCAGAAACATAGTCGTCCATGTAATCATGGCATGGACCCTTCCACTTTGCGTCCGTCTTGGGAACGTAAGGTCCTGTTTTTACCATATTCCAAAATAAACGCTCATCCCGATTTTCTTCTGGAAGATCCATGACGACGTAATAATTCCTAATCCATTCTGTCTCATCCACAACGGACTTTAACCTTTCCCTTCGTTGGAATTGGTCGTAACCTCGTTTCTTGCTTTCCTCTTTTTCCATGGTAGTCATTCGTTTGCTTCTCTTGCATATCTCTTCTTCCATATCCCTTATTGATTTTGTAGTTAGTGATGATGTTTGAGTAGTTCGTTTGCATCTTCTGACTCTTCAGTCGAATTGGTAGTTGATGATGGACTTACCATTGTAAAAGAGTTTTACTTTGTAGGAAGCAGTGAACGTTGAGGAAGGATTTGTTTGAATGAAGTAGTGTATGATGGAGCATGGGTTATCCTATTTATATGCATAAAGGGGCAACGACTATATTTTCAAAAAAAATCAAAAAACTAGTTGTTGAGCCTAAGTTTGACCATGTGCAATAAAAAGTACCACATAAGATGTAATATAAACCTTAGTTCAAAGACAAATTAAACCTTATAGCCACTACGATCCAAACATGACAAGTCATTCTAATAAAACATAAACTATTATTTTTAGAAATAAATAAACATCCATAAACATAAAAAATCATTTTCCAGCACCTTCTCACTTATCATCTTGATCAGCTTCAGCAGCTTCCTTAGCATCTAATGCCTCATGAAACTTCCTCCACATAACAGTGTTTTCGGTTCTGAGGGTTGCAATATTAATGACCTCGTCAAGCTCTTCCAAAGAGAGATCTCCAAGAAGCCTCTTCATTTGCTCCATCTTTGTCTCTCTTCCAAACGGATAACCAAACTTATATAGGCTTCGCACAATAGGTGGCTTCGTCTTTCTATTCAAATCACACTCACAGATTTGTGTATAATAGCTAGTATTTTTGCCTTTGTTCTCCGTGTTTGCGAAAAATAAATTGAAGAAAAAAAATATAAGTATGGTTAGAGAGAAACAAAAATCAAAAATCATTAATTCAATCAACAACAAAATCATTAAGGAAATAAAATGAACTCAACAGAATCGTTGGTTAAAATAATATGTATCCACCGATTCTAACCATAAAAGTTTACAGAAACTGAGTAAGAATGAATCATTTCCATAATCGTTGGATAAGACAGTTCTTATCCAACGATTTCCATCTCAGAGAAGTAAAAAAATGGCAAAGTAGAATCGTTGGATTAGACAGTTCTTATCCAACGATTCCCATCTCAGAAAAGTAAAAAAAATGGCAAAGTCGAATCGTTGGATACATCAGTTCTTATCCAACGATTCCAATCTCAGAAAAGTTAAAAAAAATGACAAGGTAGAATTGTTGGATACATCAGATCGTGTTCAATGATTCCCATATGAGAAAAAGTAAAAATAAAATAAAAAGGTGGAATCGTTTGATAAATCATATCTCATCCAACGATTTTGGGCATGGTAATTATCAGCGAATAATGTGGATTAGAATCGTTCGATGTGGATTATCGAATCCAACGATTCTGATGCATGCTTTTCATGATCACAAAGATCATACCATAATCGTTGGATACGATATACCAACATAGAACAATTCTGGTAAAAAAATTAGGAATTTGATTCGCTAAAAGTAAGATTTAAACACCTAGATCAATCAAAAATGCTATTAGAAGTATGGGTTTATAGAGATTTACCTTTTAGATCGAGTGATTAGGAGATCCGAGATTATTTTCTTGAAAAAATTGGATTAGGGTTTTTAGGATTTCGAAAGTTTGATGGAAATATATTTATTTTTTTAGGGTTTTGTTAGATTTGGAATATAGTGAGAAATGGAAATATTTTTGTATTTATATTTTGATTTAAGTATTAGAGTTAATTGATGAGTTGAGGGTAGTTTACTATTTTTGATAATATCTAATTAGACACCCCTTATCCTTCTATCTAGTTGGGTGCAAAATTGTGTAGGCCCAAAATAATTCCCGTAGGCCCCAATTTAACCAGGTTAAATTAGGAAAAATGATATTTAGACTTAGGATCCCAACTTTATGATTAGAATTGTATTTGGATCCCAGAAAATTTAATATTAAAGTTTGGGTCCCAAGACCATGGTTCACCACGTTAACAGTTAAAAAAACGGGTTAAAAAAAAAGAATGACCAACTTAAACTATGTTATAGATTTATTTACAAACTATACCAATATGTCTGTTAACTAAATAACGTTTCCCTATGGGGCTGTTTGGCAACCATTATTATAATGGATTATGAGCCCATAATCAATTATCCAGTCCATAATCTATTATATAGGTGTTTGTTAAAATTTATATAACTGATTGTTTTAGTCATAATTGAAAAAACTCATTATTTTCATAAGTAGAAAAAAGTCATTTATAAAAATTATCATAATCAATTATTATTTTTAACAAAAATGAATTAGATTTTTTTCCTTATTTTCTCTAAACTATCATGATAAAAATAAAAAAAACAATAGTAGACTAAAAAAAATTCTTAGATCATCATTCTTTTCTTTCATATTCGAGGGCATTTTTTTAAGATAATCAATTATCCCAAAAAATTGTTTGTTAAAATTTATTATAATAATGATTAATATCATAATCATTTTTCAATTTATGATTATCTATAATCATAAATGATAATGATAATTTTTACCAAACACCTCCTATAAGAAAGAAGTCGACAGCATCTTCCATTTCTTTTCTGTGCATCCTTTAAGTTCTGATCTTCTATCTAGAACCATTCTCTCTATCTCACCCACTACATCAATTAATTATTTCTTCAATGTACCACATGTTGTCATTTTAGCCTTGATTTTTCTTGAACATAATCCACCGTTGTTTACAACAAATCTTGTTACTTTATTTGTCCAAATATTCCTAGATCAACACCATGCCAATAAGCACGACAGTTTCAGTGTGATCACTATAATTAGTTTGGTCAATACAGTGATTGTTTGTAAGGTATGAAGCAGATTTGTGAATGATATTATGGATAGAAAAAAGTGGATTTCATTATGTTTGAACTAGGGATCTTTAATTTTGGATTTGGATTTGTATTTTGATTTAAGAAAAAAATCGAAGTATTTGAAGTGGTTTTTGTTGATAGAGGTGATTTTATCTTTGAATTAGGGATTTAACGTTTGGGTTTTGTGATTTCTTTTTGGCTATATGTTTTTATAGATTCTGTCACGGACCGGAAAATTTTGCCTCCGGCGCTATGCGCTAAGTAGGCCAGAACTCCCTGATGCGCGGCTTAAAAGATAGTAACCGGACCTTAAAGCTTAACTTCTTGCTGGAAAGTACAGGTAAATTTGCCTTCCGTTCCAACTCACCCTTGTTCTTCAAAGGGTACTAGGCCATTAAAGCCAATAGTGAATGCCTTTTGCACGCATCACATAACTACAATCATTGTCCCGGCCTAACTCATACCTTGGACTAGTACCTAGGCCATTCTAAGCCTAACTTTTTGCTTCATGAATTCTGCTTTGACCATGCGCTGGAGCCTGCACTGATCTTGTACTTGTCAAGGGTGCAACATCCAGCCACAGGCCATTCCATGCCGTAACGGTTGCCAGGAAGTATGAACAATCCATCGAATGGAATTGCAACTACCTTATCAAGTATGGCAACAATCATCTCTTGACTTAGCATTGTCAAACCAGATGATACGAGTTACAATAATGTCGCAATCACCTTTAAATTAGATGTTATGAGCGACCAGGTGCTGTACTTCAATGCTTTGCATTGTGGCTGCCTACGTACCCAACCCGTACCTTAAATGGATCAAGCATGACCGTAGTTCATCAAAGGGTCAATTCAAAAGGAACAAATAACTTAAGCCTATTAAGGCAAAGTCAACATCGATTCCAACTTCACCGCAAGGCTAAATGCCAAGAAAAACCTAGACCGTATAGGTCGAAGGACTTTCGCAAGGTATGTACTAGCTTGTGCATAACTATCACTATTTACTATACAAATATACGTTCTCGGGTACGTAAGACGATTGAATGATGCTTTCGCAAAATTCAACCTTTTATGGGATAAGCTACAAACATATTTATTCTTAAGCATTAAGTATGCTCTAACGTATAGGCCGCATTGCATATATGTATATGTGCATTACCGCTCATGCACATTCAAGCTTTATCGGTTAAGCTACAAGCATATTGATGCTTATGCATCAAGTATGCTCCAACGTATAGGCCACATCGCATTTATATGTGCATTACCGCTCATGAACATTCAAGCAAAGGTCCCTCCCTATATATGTTTTCTTCACATTTTTACCAATAAATAAAAGAAAGGGAAATAACATCCATCGACTGCACTTTAGGAAAAAACGTCAATTGATTGGCGCCTCTAGGAAAATCCGCTAACTGGTTGGCGCCTCTAGGATAATCTGCTAACTGGTTGGCGCCTCTAGGATAATCCGTTAACTGGTTGGCGCCTCTAGGCTAATCCGCTTTTTATTAAGCCAAGCTAAGCATCAGCGATTTTCAACCAACACCTCCTCCATATATATGTTTTATTTGCATTTATACAAGTGGTTATAAGGAGGATATGTGACATTCATCTACTGCACTTTCTAGTGATGCATTCTCAATCATGCATCACGGCATAATAGTGCATTAGCACTATGATGCATTCTCGGTACACAACATTGGATCAGTGACGCATTGAATCATGCATCACGGTATAATAGTGCATTAGCACTATGATGCATTCCTCGAATACGGAACATTGGCTTAGTGATGCATTCTCAATCATGCATCACGGCATAATAGGGCATTAGCACTATTATGCTCTCACTTACGCAACATTGGATCAGTGATGTATTGAATCATGCATTACGACATAATAGTGCATTAGCACTATGATGCTCTCACTTACGCAACATTGGCTCAGTGATGCATTCTCAATCATGCATCACGGCATAATAGTGCATTGGCACTATAATGCATTCTCAGGTACTCCACATAGGGTCAGTGATGTATTCTCAAATATGTATCACGGTATAATAGTGCATTAGCACTATAATGCATTCTCGGGTATGCGACGTTGGTTAAGTGATGCATTCTCAAATATGCATCACGGCATAATAGTGCATTAGCACTATGATGCGCTCGCGGATACGCGTCAAGGCCATTTGTGCCTTCCCCGGGTAAGGGTCATTTTTGACTTGTGATGCATTCTCGATCATGCATCACGCGTAGTAGGGCCTTAACACTACAATTCGAGGTCAAAGCATCCACACCCTGATGCAATCCTAAGTGAGCTTTATAAGCTTAGGGTGAAGCTTCATCCCAGGTCATGACGCGTCCCTGAGTAAGCCTCATGCAAAAATTACGGGTGTTACAGATTCACTGCTTATGTAATTTTGGGTTACGTTCACTGCTTCAATGACTTTGAGTTGAATTAAAACTTAATCAACTTCCTGGTGATTCAACCATTTGTCATATTCGTTATTCAATTGCTGGTTTTTCAATTCTTAAACCTATTTGTTATGGTTATAGATTTGATTTTGTTGGTGTGGCTAATATCAGTAGAAGAGAGTGATTTATGGCTCATTTGTTTTTTAATTGATGGTGAAACCCTATAACAGTTTAAGGCTTTTTTCCCCTAAACTGAAGATTGAATTCTCCTTGCTCTCGATCAAAATCTCGATTTCTTAAAGTTTTTTGTTCATGATTATTCTAGGGTTAGTTTCATGAAATTAAAGAAAAAAAGAGAAGAATATGTAACTAATGGCATCAACTAAATGTTAATTAATTAAACTTTTTAATATTAAACTTTCTAGGGACCAAACTCTAATAATGAATTTTCTAGGACCCAAACACAATTCTGGTCATAAAATTGGGACTCAAATCTAAATAACCCCTAGAAAAACTACATATAATGTAACTTACTGTAATTTAAATTTACAATTATCATATAATAAAAAAGATTAAGTTGTATATTACATGTAATAAGTTACTGAGCAGACAAAACAAAAAAGAAGTTGAACATATAATAGATTTTATAAAATTATGCAGGTTTTAGAGGAGAAAATACAAGTTTATTATTTTCCAAGGAGACTAATACAGAATATTCCTACGATAAACATATAGTAAAACCTTTTTTAGGAAAAAAACACAAAATACCCTATTTTAGACTGCAACATTGGACGTCTATCCCGAATTTTAAAATTTAAGGAAAATGCCCCATTCTGTTAAAAACTCAGGTTAAGTCCAAGCGTGTGGACTCTCACGTGCGGGATAAAAACCTACATACCCCAACCTGTTTAGATACTGCCACGTATTCATTTCATCCGACGGTCCAAAAAATAAGGCATGGCTTCACAGATATTAAACACATGTCTATTTACACACGAGTAGATTGGCACGTAAGAACAATTAGTAATAACCTGACAGAGCTTCTTCTCGATAAACATAGAGTAAGACTTTTTTTTTTGTAAATGAGAGGGGGTTACAGGGACCCCAGCCTACAGAAAAACGTACAAGAAGAAAAAGCAAAAAACAACAAAAAACAAAAAGACAGAAAGCCAAAAAACCAACATGCCCTAGCAGAAAGGGCCCAACAACTGGACTCAACCAGGAATCTTTGTATTGTTCACGGTCTTACGGTAGTAAATTTTTCCTTCGGCACCTTCAGTCACGATTTTCTTAAGATCTTCATCGAGAGCGTTGAGGTCTATTTCCACATAGTTCCCCACCGGCTTCAGGCTGGCAAGATGATCGGTTGTTTTGTTAACTTCTCTGTAAGTGTGCTGAACCTTACAAGTTGAGAACTTGGACATAAGGCGTTTTATCGACTCCCAGACGTGGTGGCAGTTCCAATGAGCCTTCGTAGAGACATTCAAGAGAAGGTTGGTGACATACATAGAATCAGATCTGATTGAAATCCTTGGATAATTATTTTTATTGGCTGCCTTGAGACCTGCTTCCACTCCTTGAAGCTCGTGCAACGTAATATCTAGGGATTTGAGCTTCCAGCAACAGCGACCAGAGGGACACCATTCGAGTCTCTAATGATAGCCCTGTGCCCTGCAGTGGTATCATTTAGCGAGCCATCTGTATTGATAGCTACTTCCCCTTCTTCTGATTTGTGCCAAGTGAAGGAGATGTAGCTAGAATTCGTGTAGTCCGTTGTCAGGTTCCACTCTGTGGATAAGGCTCTGCTATCATTGTTGTCATGAAAGGAGTGGGGACTAGACGCCATCTTGAGCTTAACATCCTCGATAATTCTATAAAAAATCTGGTCCGTGGAAAGAGTCTTCTGGTGAAGATTCTTCTGTTCCTTTCAAACCAAATGTGGTAAATGAAGGCGTTGAAACAGAGCTTTATGATTGTGCCGGCTGTCTTGGTTCATTTTATGTGGAGAATGCATCATTTGATCTTCTCTTCCCAATCTGTATGATCCAACCCTCTTATCCCCAGAAGTCTGAGGAGTCTGTTCCAAACGGTTTTTGCATAATGATAGTTGAATAGGAGATGAAGGTCATCCTCTATCATGAGATTGCACATGACACAAGTTGGATTTACATCTATTCCCCAAGATGAGAGCTTTATCTGGTCTTCAATCCTCTGTGGAGGGCCATCCAGACCACAAAGCAGTGCCTCGGTATACAATTGGGGAACCAGACCAATTGATTCGATACATAGTCAATTTTTTGGTTCCTTAAGGCATTGTAGGTGTCCTTGAGAGTGTACTCGCCTAAAGGGCCCGCTGTCCAGACAATTATATCCTCTATTAGAGGGTCAGTTCTTGTGTTAGTGATATCCCCGGAGAGGTTGCCCAGAGTGTTGGAGAGATTTGGAGATAGTACTCATTCACCATTCTCCAGACAGCTACTGACCTTAGCTTCTGCGTGATGGGAGGAGTCATAAGTCATCTGAGAGGGGAAAAGATTGAGAAGATTACCTTGTAGGAGCCATTTGTTTTTCCATAGTTTAGTGTTGTTCCCATTACCAATCAAGTGAAGGATGAACTTAGAAGCCTTATCTCTATGGTCCAGGATGCGTCTCCAACACCAGGAACAGTCCGCGGGGGCCTTGATGTGCCAGAAATCCTTGTTCTTAATGAGATTTTTGCTGACCCATTTGACCCATAAGGTTTTCTTCTTGCTGACAATATCCCAAATGTGACGGAGGTTGGTTGCCACACTAGTAGTCTCAAGGCATCGGATGCCCAGGCCTCCTTCCTTTTGTGGGTAGCAAATAGTATTCCACTTTACCGCTGGTTGCTTGTACGTAAGCTCGATACCTGCCCACAGAAACTTCCTAAATAAAGAGTTAAGGCAGTTAAAAGTCTTATTTGAGAGGACAAAACAAGAAGTCCAGAAGATCAGCATACTACTCAAAACTGCCTTTATGAGCAAAATTCTACCTGCGAAGGATAAGGCTCGAGCTTTCCAAGATTTGATCCTAGACGTGACCTGGTCGATGAGCGGCAGACAATCTGAGTGCGTCAATTTGGTGGACAGTAAGGGGAGGCCAAGGTATCTGACAGGCAGCTTCCCGACTTCGAAGCCAAGAACAGACTTGATGCTGAAGGCATTGTTGCTATTCACCGAAGAAATAAAAATATTGCTCTTGTTGTTGTTGACTACCAGTCCTGTTCTTGCAGAGAAAGTGGTGAGAGTAGTGGCCAGAGAAATGACCGACTGCACATCTCCCTTCATAAAGATCAAAAGATCGTCCGCAAAGCAGAAATGCGTGATAATAGGATCTCTGCACTTCGGGCGGAGTTTGAAGAGACTTTTTTTACTGAGAGTAAACAAATGAATTAAACATTATTTTTCATTTTCAGTTTCACTTTTTAAAATGATATGCGAATAACGAAAGAATGAGAAGTGCCGAACTAAATAAAAGAAGAGTATATAATTGAACGGGGGTTAGCAAGGAGTCAACCTATAATTCTCCAGTTGAGATTCCATTTGTTTTGTTTTGTTTTTTTTTTTGTTTCTTTCTTTTTCCCCCCTCCCTACTCATTCACTCTTCTTCTGCTGATTAGTAATCATATCTACCCACTTCGTAACTCTTAATTCATTCTCTTTTTGCTCCCTTCCTTCTCTCTATATCTCTCTCTTTTTCTCCCCCTCCCCCTCTAAAACTTGCATTGATTATTTCTCATTTTCTTCGTTCTTCTAGTAGTTATCAGATTAGAACAGCAATATGGGTTATGAAGTTATTGAAGATGATGATAATATTTGCAATATAGGTTTGGGTCTTGGATTAAACACTAGTTTTGATCAAACTGAATTGAAATCTCAAGATCATGCTCATGATCAAAAGGAACCTATTAGAAGATTCAAATTAGAGCCATCAATATTAACATTAGGTTTTTCATCATCGGATAATAATAATCATGTAGTTGAAGCAATAGCAGAGAGACAGCAGAATTATACTCCATCTTTGTCTTCTCCTAATAGTGCTTTATCTAATTCTTTCTCTAATAATAATACTAACCGTAGTAGTATTAAAAGATCATCTTCATCAGTAATTAAAAGAGAGAAAGAGTTGCTAGTAGTAGTTGGTTATCATGGAGAATTGGAAGTTGAGAAAGTAGTTAATTCTTCGTCAAGAGTTTTAGTTAGTGATGAAGATGATGAAGGTAGCGCAAGGAAAAAACTCAGACTAACTAAAGAACAATCTTCTCTTTTAGAAGACAATTTTAAAGAGCACAGTACTCTTAATCCTGTATGTACACTTTTTACTTATATTTTCATGTTAATTAGTCATTAAGAAGAGGCTATTATCCTCTAATGGAGTTGTCTTGATTAATGTACAGAAACAAAAACAAGCTTTAGCAAAACAGTTGAATCTAAGGCCAAGACAAGTTGAAGTTTGGTTTCAGAACAGAAGAGCAAGGTATGCATAATTAATCTAACTAACATCTTAATTAATTACTTAATTAAACCTGATTTGATTACGGTTATTTAGTATAATTATTAATTAATTGTTGGTTGATTTGATAGGACAAAGTTGAAGCAAACAGAAGTAGATTGTGAGTTCTTGAAGAAATGTTGTGAAACTTTAACAGAAGAAAATAAAAAGTTACACAAGGAACTACAAGAATTGAAGGCTTTGAAATTTTCACAACCACCATCAATGTATATGCAACTTCCTGCAGCCACACTCACTATTTGTCCATCTTGTGAGAAGCTCGGTGGTGGTGGTGGTGGCGGGGACAGTACAGATGGTCCCGCCAAGAATTCACTTACCATGGCCCCTAATAAACCTCAGTTTTATAACCCATTCAAGCAACATCCGTCGGCAGCTTGTTGATGTACTTGACGGCCTGACCCTCTCTTTTTTTTGTTTTAGGGTTGTTGATGTACTTGACGGCCTGACCCTCTCTTTTTTTTGTTTTAGGGTGTTGGGTTCTTTCTATACAACTATGTATGAAATCTCCTCCTTATATTTGTTTGTTTGAATTATATATAATTGATATCGATCGATAGTCAGTTAGAGATGATGTAACTATATAAAGAAGTTAAATATTTAGTAATACTGTACTGTCACTTAATATGATCAAATAATACAATTTTTATGCATCTCAACATCTCCCCATCTATAAACTTTATAAAACATAGGAAGATATATAGGCAAGTGATTAGTTGTTAGAGATGATATAAATTCTCAGGCTTAATGATTTCTACTTGCAAGACTTTACTTTTACGAGGAAGTTTCCTTCCTAGCGAAATAAGGTTGTTAGATGTGTAGTTAATGATTTAGACTAGTAGATCTATCTATTTCCTTAATTCTATCATCATTTTAATGATCTTATTTTTAGTTTTAGGTGTAAATTTGGTTGTTGGATTGGAAAAAAGAAAACAAAAGAAAAAGTGGAAGTTGATTTAGCTAGAGATTATGTGCATGATGAGAGAAAATTAAAAAGATAAAGTGTGGGGTCTTAAGTGTGTGTGAAAAACGTCAAGAGAAAGTAATGATTGTTGTTTATGAAGCAAGCGTGTGGGGCAAGGTAAGAATTGGTGTTAGGGGGTGCCATTATTAGATAAACAGGTGGCCATAGTCATCCCTATATGTTTGTCTAAATTCTCCATATATAGCTCCTGCCTATTCTTTTTCTCATCTACTTAATGCTGTCCTAATAAGATGATGATAATCCACTAATTATTAGACGTTATATGGAAATGGAGGTTAACTTCCAGTTATGGCAAGACAGTGATGATATACAAGAAAAAAAGTTCTCAAGTGAAAGTCATTTTCATGGATGAATAACAGAATAAGCAGCTTTCTTTCAACGCTGTCAACGATGAGTCTGGTGTATGCCCTAGTAATAATAAATTGGACCAACTTACATCATGTTTATTTGGGATTGACTCACGATCTTAATCTGTGTTAATCTGTGTCGGGTAATTCAGAAGTGATCATTTTTATATTTCTGATATTTGATTCGGTTCATATATGTGATTCGGATATCATTTTATACCTAACTCTTTGAATATATATCTAACTGGAATCAAAAAAATTTATAATTTTATTATTTTATAATTTTTAAATCAGATATAAAGAATAGATTTAGATAAGAAAGATCTAGATAAATCGAAAAAAGAAAAAAAACAACCCGTCGGTATCGGAAAATCTAAATCTAGTAGCCTACTGCTAAGTAGTTTTATGGTTTGTTCCACCTGCTAAAAAATGTTTTCCATCGGAAGTGTATAATCCATCTCTCTAATACTGATTTTTGAAATGTCATCTCCACTACTTATCACCTGCGAGTCCGCGACAATACAAAAGTCTCTATGCCGGTCGAGTCTGCAAAATCAAACCCGTTTAGAAGAAAGATTGTAGGGTTAGAAGTAACCCATGCACAGAAAATGATGAATGAACTTTCTAGGAAAGTACGCAACATAGGACCAACTTATGTATACGATGTAAAGTAAGATGTTTGATGTCATCGTCTCTATCTTCATGGTCATTTAAAACCACTTTTATTCGTCCCACCAAGCAAAAACTCTCTTTCCCATTTTTCTTTTCTCTTTTTTGTGGGCAGTGTCTGTCTATCATGGTTTGCCGTAGATAAGGTACAGCTGCTGCAGTATCATACGATACGACTGTGCCAGTGATGCTGACTGAAACTGACTGATATTGATTTGCCAATATGATTAGAGCCCAACTACAATTATACGTCTAATTTTGGTTTTGTTTCGTTTATCTTACGTTCATTAGACGTACTACAATGATTGAGAAAGTGTTCACATAAGTTGTCGCGTTGTTACGTTTACAAATTTGATTTCATTTCAAGTATTAACCATATATATAGCATTGAGGAAGAATATTAAAATCTAAAAATTAGTTTCTTTAAACACATGTGCGGCGTGTGGATGGTTCTTATTTATACTCGTTACGTATATGATTTAAAGAGCTTTCTAAATATATAAATTTTATAAAATCCAATCTATATATTAAAAAAAATGATTGAAGAAAAAAAAAAGAGAAAACTATACAAAGTTATAAAATTACAGTAAAAGCTCAAGCTCAAATGATCAGAGGATCAAAACAAGCCAAAAAAAAAGAAAACTCTTGCCATAGAGTCATCAAAAAAGACTAAGTTTGTGGTGGCTGCCATATAAAAAGGTCATCCCAGTAGTACAACCAAGTGTTAAAAGAATCTAAAGACCCTGGATGGTAAGCCTTAAGCCAAGAAAACACAACATCCTTTATACCACAGACCAGCTAATGTACTGTTTGTGATTTATCCAAGAAGTTTCTATCATTCAGCTCTCTTCACACCTGCCATAGAATAACATGAAGTAACACTTCCCAAATGACAGCGCCATCGCCTCTAATTCGGGTTTTTTCCCACCTTTCGACTAACTGCGCAAACGTACCTAAAATTATCCACTGCCATCCATAATTCTTGGCAATATTTCATTTCAGACTTCGTCCATATAGCAACAACTTAAAAAGAGATGATGGACAGATTCATTCACACTATTACATAGACCACAAAGAGCAGAAGTTATGATACCTCTCTTTGCAAGATTATCCCTTGTTCCAATTTTATTTAAAAGAGTTTGCCATACAAAAAAGCGAATCTTTGTCGGGTTTGAGAGTACCAGATGAAGCTGCTTGCAAATGAAGGATTTACTTCAACCAAAACTCTTTCCTTCAGTAGCCATAGATAGCAATCCTTAACAAAAAAGTCATTTACTATGGAAGTCTTCCACCGAGCACTAGTTTGAGTAGAAAAGAAACGAGAGGGATTGTTACCTATAACTTGCAGTAAAATGCAAAGCTCATGAACCTCATTTGTATGCAGATTTCTTCTGAAATTAAAACTCCAACTATGTTGGTCACCCACATCCACATAGTCCTTTACAGAACCTTCCTTATTAACGGCAAGTTTAGCTAAAGAAGGAAAAGAGATGGCTAAACAAACTTCAGCACACCAAGTATCATACCAAAACAAGAAGCCTTCGCCATCACCAATCAACAGATCATAGTTTTTATAGCATATGACATAATTTTGAGAATACAATCCAACGGCTGCATCCATAGGTCATGTTTACTGGTTGAGCTAGAATACGAGTCGGATAAAGATTAAACTTAGAAACTATTACCTGCGCCCATAGACTTTCTTACTCTCTTATAAAACGCCACAGCCACTTTGATAGGAGAGCAAGATTCATTACCTCTAAGTTTTAATACCAAGTCCTTCATGATCAAAAGGTTTGATCCCTTGCGCCCAAGCACCCAATGTATTCCGTTTGTGCCATCCGACTTGTTCCATAAGAAGTTTCTCATCTTTATTTCAATTTCTTGAATTATGCTCTTTAGAGCTTCAAGTAACGAAAGATAGTATATAGGTAAACCAGATAAAGCAAACTTCACTAAGGTTAAACGACCTCCTTTTGATAATAGCTTTTGCTTCCATGTTGTAAGTCGCCTATCAAATCTTTCTAGAATAGGGTCACATATATGCTTAGACTTAAAATTAGTACCCAGACCCAAATAGAAAATAGGCAAAACATTAGTTCTGCAATTTAGAGTGTGTGCCCAAATATTCAGGTCATGCACTTCTCCAACGGCCACCAATCTCGTTTTACTGTTGTTAACTTTAAGGCCTGAAAAAACTTCAAAACACCTTAAAATAGTGAATAAATTATAGCATTGAGTCCATCTTTCTCTATGAATACAATTGTGTCGTCAGCATATTGAAGATGTAAAATTGTGTTTGTTGGAGAATAATTGAAACCTTTAATGTAACCTAAAACCTCAGCTCTGTAAAGAAGTTTGCTAAGACCTTCCATAACAATATTAAATAAAAGAGGTGACAGCGGATCCCCTTGGCGAACCCCCTATTGCTTTTTATTTTCCCAAAAACACCACCATTGGTAATGATCGAAAAAGAAATTGTAAAAACACACATATGGATCCATTTCCGCCACTTCTCACCAAAACACATAGCTTTAAGAATAGAATCAAGATAAGACCAACACAACCTGTCAAAAGCTTTTTCAAGGTCAAGTTTCACTATCAAGCCGTTGAGTTTATTTCTAAGTCTGATGTCAACCAACTCATTAGCAATAAGAGCACCATCGTGAATTTGTCTTCCTTTTAGAAAAGTTGTTTGATTAAAAGAAATAAGCTTATTTATAACTCCTTTCAGCCTATTTGTAAGAACTTTCGCAACAATCTTATAAACAGTAGATAATAGACTAATAGGTCTGTGGTCTTTTATAGTTTCTGTCTGATCACCTTTCGGAACTAGAGCAATATAGGTAATGTTGATTAAGCCGGAAAAGGAATTATTAGAATAAAGATCCTGCAAAACAATAAACAAGTCATTTTTAATGAAATTCCGACATATTTTAAAAAAGATGATAGGGTAACCATCCGCGCCGGGTGCTTTTTCTTGTCCCAAATCCTTAACTGCTTCCCAAATTTCTTCTTCTGCAAAAGGTTTCTCAATATCATCGTTATCTTCTATAGATAGATTGGAAAACCAACCATCATTGAGTAAGGGTCTGAAATCGAAATCTTCTTTGAAAAGTGATGAATAGAAACCAAGAATGTTTTCCTTGATCCCTTCCCTCTCCACTATCACATTTGCAAAAGAATCCTGTAGGCAAAGATTTTATTTGCTCTCTTTCTCGAGCTGGCATACTGATGAAAATAACTAGTATTTTTGTCACCCAATCTGATAATAGTTTGTCTAGCCTTCTTTCTAGCGTACCTTTCTTTCGTTACCAGAAATTTCTCCAATTGAGCATTTAACTGTGCACACTCAATAATTTCATTTGAAGGAAGATCCTAGATCCTTCAATCAGCTTGAAGTCATTTAGACCATCAGTAACTCCAAAGATTTGAGTGTCCACATGACCAAAATTTTCTTTAACCCAAGTTTTTTTTATCTTGCTTAACATCTGTAATTTCTTCCAAAGTTTAGTGCTAGGAGACCCATCCACCTGTAAGATGAGCCACGACTCTTTCAACATACCAGAAAAACCTGGAATAGAGAACCACATAGTTTTAAACCTGAAAGGAGGAGGTCCCCGGCCTTCATCAAAACTATCAAGCAGCAGTGGAGTGTGGTCAGAAGCAGGCTTAGTTAGAGCAACCTGTACCATATCTGGAATTTTTTCTAACCATTCCTGAAATATCAAGATTCTATCAATTCGCATTATAACTGGACTAGAAAGTTTCCCGTTTTTCCTAGTGAAAAGTGCACCCTGGAGAGGCAAATCAACAAGATTGTTAGTTTCGGCAAAATGCGTAAATTGTTGCATACAGTTCGTCAAAACAGTACCGCCTCTCTTCTCACAAGGAAAGCGAATAACATTGAAATTGATTTCCACCATCCAAGGAAACGCTTTAAGGTTTCTCACATAGGTTAACTCCTCCCAAAGGTCCTGTCTTAAAGTAGGATTATTGGGACCATAAACCACTATGACAAACCATTGGAATGAATCATTTATATTATTTACCATCATGGACAGCATGAATACCCCACAGAATAACTCACTAACTTCAAATTCATTTCTCTTCCAAAAATAAATTATACCACCAGAAGCACCAATAGACGGTAGGAAATTATGATAAAAGATTCTAGGATCACACAAATCCGAAATTTCTGACGATAAAAACTCTTCATTCTTTGATTCCTGGAGGCAAATAAAGTTTACTTTCGAAGAGTATATCAGAAGTCTAACTGTCGTTCTTTTGGTTGGATCACCTGGCCCTTGAACATTCCAAGTCATGAGTCTTGGCTTCATTAATTAACAGGCTTCACCCTCGAAATAGAACTATCATAAGCCTGCTTATCATAAGAGCAATTTAATCTTTTCATCTCTCTCTCTAATTTAGAGTTGGCGTATAACTCAAAACCTGGAGGAAGATCAGGAGTTCCTTCTCGTCTATTACTGGTTTGTAGAGAACTTGCAGTAATGAATAGTTCCTCCTCACTGTAACACCTTGATGGGTCATGCACTGGCGTACTATTAGTCGTATCAGAATAGTCGAAAAGTGTTGGGTGCAATAATCAAAAATGAAGAAAAATAAATAAACAAAGGTTGTTGATACTTAGCTCTTAATGGAAGTGATTCGTCAAAATGGATGAGCTCCTCGTATCTCCGCAACATCAAGATGATATGTAACAAAACTTTGGAAAAATCGAGTGAGTCACGTGTTCAACATGTTGTCCTTAAGACATTAGCGCCCGGATACACTCAAGAGAGATGTTATAGCCTCCACAGGGTGGATGCCTCCAGGATAAAACACCCTACTATACCTACTACTAGCACTCGTAGTAGATGCTCAACTTGAGCTTGACAACTCAGAAAAACCCTTCAAGGAAAATCTCAAAAAACTTAAGAAAGATAATTAAAAATTATTATTCTTTTGGTCTCTCCAAAAATATGGAGAAACCTTTTTTCCTTGGATGTCAAAATAGGTTGAGAAAAGTTTGTTTATATAATCTCTTAATACAATTTAATAAGTAAAACTCCCTGATGTGGGACTAAAGTGTTTCATTCACAAAAGAAAACAAAGGAAAAACCAAAACATATAAAGTGACCCATATGTCAGGAGCTCGAACCCAAATAAGCATAATATTTTATATTTTAGTAAAAGATTTAAAACTCATTTGTTTAGCATTGTTTTCCAACAATCCCCCACATGAATGAAAACCTCAGTAAAACATGAAAAACACAAATAGATCTTGGTAAACAAACACCCTAAATACCATGACCCGACTTGACTGAACAATCAGATGGACCGTGCGTGTGTTGAAATCATACTAGCAATTCCAATGTCCTCTCCTTCACAGAAAAGTATGTTGACCCCAGGGTCATACTATTAATTGCATAAATCATAATAATATAGAGAGCTTTTATCTTTAGTTTCCCATAGTGGGACTAAAGGTTCCGTTCACCAAAGTGAAAATGAGCCAGTGATCCCTTAGCGACTCTTAGGTCCTAAGTATCAGTAACACCAAGACCATAGAAAACAACATAAAAATCATTTTCTCAAAATGAATTAAATCTTGATGAAAAACTGAATATCACATAAAAAACAGGAAATACCATATAGTCAAAAGTGTCCATGAGGTCTTGAACCTTTGCTTAATAAGAGATTACCGGAACTACTTGTTAAAGACACTAAACACGATGTCTTGAACTGCTAGCATTTGGTGTAATTCGCGATAACCACCACGCATGATATATCCAAGGTTGTTTCCAAGCTCGTACAGTTGTGTTCATTTTGGCCCTGAGCAAATATACCGTTTCTTATAATGCTCTAGAGAATCAGCTCCATTCTCATAGGAAGCGGCCCACTTCCACATTCAGATAGGTGAGTTCTATCAAGAGTGTTTACTGCTACACCCCACTTCAATCTTAAATTGAAACTATAGAAACTCATTAAGACTTATTAAAAGTCATCCTTCACATGCAGTCACACTATCACGTCTACACCATATGGAAGGGACAGAGAATAAAATTCTCTGATAGTATTTCCTTTAACCTACCACAAATTAGTTGTCTCATTCAAAACCTTGATCTTGGGATCTCCAGTCAACAAGGTTGAGTATCCTTCATGGCAAGTCTGTTTAATGAGCTTAACCCCCATCCTCCTCGATGCAATAACAAACTATCTCTCTAGATTATCCTTTCGTCAAAGGATCCACTAATTTTTCTCTTGACTTCACTAAGTCTACAAAAATCACTTCATTAGAGAGTAGTTGTCTTACTGAATTAGCCATCTCCGAGTTTATCTAGACTTTGCCAATTGCTCATTTACTTTAGAATTACATAGTCAATTGAGTTTCAACAATGGTGGCCACAGGCTTCGATCACAGAGGAATGCCTTCCAAAAAAGGATTTATCCATTCAACTTCCTCTTATGCTTTAAATTAAGCGAGTGAACTCTGATTTCATCTCAGTCGATTTCCTCATGTCTGTTGCAATATTTCCAACTACTGATACAACTTAAGAGGGCGCACACATAGGCTAAGACTCTCCAAAGCCTGAAATCAAAATATCTCTTAAGATCAGTCCAATATGTATCATGCACATACACACAATTTTAAATGTACCTCAAGTACTACAAATTTCTGATCAGATCATCCCACTAATTCTTCTGGGGTCACAAGTGTATTTGTACACCTAATTTACTGCACATTTACAACACACATTAAACATATCGAGTTTGACAAAGACCATTTTCGTCAGAATTTCTTTTGGTTCCAATGATCCTTTAGATCATGCTTGTCTACAACAACTTAGTCTTTCAATCAAATCGTAAAAGTTACATGTTTTCTAGGTGGTTGTAAAGTATATAAAGGCATATACAAGATACATGTATTAAATACTAGTACGGTCATTATATTTTCCTCAAAAGTTTACTGTTACATATATCACGTATTTAAAATTAAATATGTACCTCAAACATCCCAATTCCTTTGTCCTTTGATCATAGCATCCATGTGATTCTCCGGGATTAAAACGGGAAATATGCACACCTATTTTACAACACACATTAAACACATTAGACATAAACTATATAATCAAAATTTGATTTTGGTTCATTCTGGTCCTTTAGACCACGTCAACAACATATTTGTTTCATGTTAAACTTTAAATAACATAAATTTATTAATGGTTGTAAAACACATAATAAAGGCATGCTAAACATATGCACATTCAATTGATTTAGTGTAAACACACTTATCAAAATTCATTAGTGTCACATCACTATAAATCATCATCATCACATAACAATATTGTTAGGTAAATGACTTACTGCTTGGTTCAAGTCAAGTATATGTAGGTGTAATCAGTTTCTACCTTTACCCCCTAGTGTTAACCAAAACTTTAAGGTTTGTCCACCTTTAACTAACCATTTAAGTATACTGCCTCAACATCCATCTAATATAGCATACTGACAATAATAACAAACAATGCCTGACGTATTAATTTTAATGTCATGTGAGTATGTGCCAAGTGATCACTACTTTATTCTCTAACAACAATTTCACAAAGTCAAACATCTGTCTGGCCTATTCTATCTCGTGTGAGAACCCGACCTCAGAAGACTGCTGTCGAGAACTCAACATCCTCAACAATAAAATTTATTTTATTCAAATTTTTTTAACTTCAGAACTTGTAAGTTGTCGTACTACAGTTCTGGTGATCATATGCAATGATTTGCTAAAGAATTCGACTCTTCATTCTCACCTTAGACCCCCATAGTTGAAGTATACAGGGTATGACACACATAAGTCTAGGGTCTTCTATAAATCTGTCTGAGAAATCAAACAAACACTTATTTCCATCTTATACCTCCACAGTTGAGGCATAAGGCCCCCCCACAGTTATCATGATTTATCAACATAAGAAACTACAATTATGTGTCACTTAGGTTGCATCTAACTAAGACACACCATATAATGGTACTCTATACAACATTATGATATAACATGTTCATGTATTCATTCTCAATTCATTGACAACTTTCCCTTTTATCTACTATTGTCTTGTTTTATTAAGCTAACACTCAAAGCATCACAAGACCATATTTCTAAGTATAACATTTCATAGTAACTTAGGAAGATAGCATTTGACACTAGTTTTAAATCGCAATGCACATATTAAAAATGATATCATAATTTGATTAATGTCCATACCTGACAAGCTTGCATATCATTACCTATTTCTTCAACTGTTTTGATAGTTGAGTTGTTCATGAAAATGCTTTTGCATCTTTCCCATTCTTGGTAGAAGACAAAAGATGTCTTTTCTGGAGCACACGTTCCATCACTTCGGGCATTTACCAACCAATTCTTTTTATCATTTCCACTAAAAAGTAAAATTACTTAACACAGTAAGAATGTCAATTGTTTCATTCAAATTTGAATGGACAATTCTATATTCTGAGGAGATAAGCACACAACTAAAAACAGAAGTTATCACATATTAACACTTAATCTATCACTCAGTTTAAGATGATAAAACTTATGCCCAACTAGGATTCAAAAAAGGTTGATACTCTCGTTCGACATATGTAATATCAAATTGTCAATAGATAATAAGTGTTCATCTTATCAAAATGTTGATTACCAAAATATAGTTATCAAATTACTTAAGTCTCTCTCCACATTAGACTATCACAATCATCAATAAGTAACAAAATTTGGTAATAAAACACCCAAACACTTTTGTATACATACATATCAATTAAACACGTGTGTTCGCTTAACCTTCTTGTTGCACTAGTTACTAAAATATACTTTATACCTCACTATCCAAATGACTATGGTACACTAGTATATTATGATTTTCATATTTTCAACAAAAGGTAACATACTCGAAATTATTTACAAATCACCATTGAAGTTGCTAATGCACGATTATTAACCAATCATGTGATTCACGCCAATTGATACTACACGAAGCATATATAATCAAGGTGATTTATAACATAATGCACAGTTCATATGCAACTGATTCAACATCTCATTATTCATTAGCATTGTGATACTAATCTAACACATAAAAGATTATCACTTTAAGTCATAAAAATAAATTCGTTACTTGCTCTAATTTGTTTATGAGAAATATTTCAACTAAATTGAATCTCAAGTCTGTTATGGATAAAAACACTCACTCATATTATATCCAAGGTGACAAAGTACTACTATAAATGGTTGCAAGATCTCATACTAATCTAGAGCTTAGATACAGTTATTGATATTCTGGACAAACATGCACAACATCTTTGCAAATACCATATCTCACAAAACACAAGTCCGAATCAAAAATTAAATATGATTTTTGAAGATAACATTTAGATCTACAAACTTCATTTGAATCACCATTTCAAAAAACTCATAGTTACATCAGAAAAATTAATTTAGTCAACAATATTTTTCCGCCCGTCAGAATATTTCAGGAACGTTTCTCAGTTTTGTAAAACATCTAAAAAATACTTTTACAACTCCAAAAATTATGAATTTTCGTGTGGGTAACTATCAGTATGTCTATTATAGTCTGTTAAAAGGATTCATCGAAATTCCTTCTGAGTTAAGATATATACTCGAAACTCTACAGTTGCCCAGAAAACTCAATTTTATTTTTCCACTTCAAAATTAACATCCTTAATTTTCTAATATAATATCAACGTCAACGATTCACAAATCGATCATTCATTTATGATTATTACTAAATATTAATGTCTTAAGATTGTTGGGTGCAATAATCAAAAATGAAGAAAATCAAATAAACAAAGGTATACTTAGCTCTTAACGGAAGTGATTCGTTAAAACGGATGAGCTCCTCGTATCTTCGCAACATCAAGATGATATGTAACAAAACTTTGGAAACCCGAGTGACTCACGTGTTCAACACGTTTTCCTTAAGACATTAGCGCCTGGCTACACTCAAGAGTGATGTTATAGCCTCCACAGGGTGGATGCCTCCAGGATAAAATACCCTACTACACCTACTACTAGCACCCATAGTAGATGCTCAACTTGAGCTTGACAACTCAGAAAAAAACTTCAAGGAAAATCACAAAAAACTTAAGAAAGATAATAAAAAATTATTATTCTTTTGGTTTCTCCAAAAATATGGAGAAACCTTTTTTCCTTGGATGTCAAAATAGGTTGAGAAAAGTTTGTTTATATAATCTCTTAATACAATTTAAGAAGTACAACTCCCTGATGTGGGACTAAAGTGTTTCATTCACAAAAGAAAACAAAGGAAAAACCAAAACATATAAAGTGACCAATAGGTCAGGAGCTCGAACCCAAATAAGCATAATATTTTATATTTTAATAAAAGATTTAAAACTCATTTGTTTAGCATTGTTTTCCAACAATCCCTCACATGAATGAAAACCTCAGTAAAACATGAAAAACAAAAATAGATCTTGGTAAACCAACACCCTAAATACCATGACCCGACTTGACTGAACAATCAGATGGACCGTGCGTGTGTTGAAATCATACTAGCAATTCCAATGTCCTCTCCTTCACAGAAAAGTATGTTGACCCCAGGGTCCTACTATTAATTGCATAAATCATAATAGTATAGAGAGCTTTCATCTTTAGTTTCCCATAGTGGGACTAAAGGTTCCGTTCACCAAAGTGAAAATGAGCCAGTGATCCCTTAGCGACCCTTAGGTCCTAAATATCAGTAACACCAAGACCATAGAAAACAACATAAAAATCATTTTCTCAAAATGAATTAAATCTTGATGAAAAACTGAAAATCACATAAAAAACAGGAAATACCATATAGGCAAAGGTGTCCATGAGGTCTTGAAGCTTTGCTTAATAAGAGATTACCAGAACTACTTGCTAGAGACAGTGAACACGATGTCTTGAACTGCTAGCGTTTGGTGTAATTCGCGATAACTACCACGCATGATATCTCCAAGGTTGATTCCAAGCTCGTACGGTTGTGCTCATTTTGTCCCTGAGCAAATATCATGTTTCTCAGAATGCTCTAGAGAATCAGCTACATTCTCATAGGAAGCGGCCCACTTCCACATTCAGATAGGTGAGTTCTATCAAGAGTGTTTACTGCTACACCCCACTTCAATCTTAAATTGAAACTATAGAAACTCATTAAGACTTATTAAAAGTCATCCTTCACATGCAGTCACACTATCACGTCTACACCATAAGAAAGGGACAGAGAATAAAATTCTCATCATTACGATGATTTGAATTCAACAATTCCGAGTGTCTGAAGATCAACTTATCATTATGGAGATCAACGATGTCGACCACAGTGATGAAAGCAGTGTATGGTCCATAATCAGTATGAAGCTTGACTGGCCTAGGAATAAAGTTAATTCCTCTTGAATTTCCAACTTTCAATTTCATAGCTCTTAAGTCTTCCAATCTTAGTGTGGCAGAGTCAATGCAAAGTAACTCACCACACACTTTGCCCAGAGCATGCATCAAATTTGAGGACCACAATTGATATGGCACCCCAAGAATCTTAATTTTGAAATCAGTTGCCACATTCTTCTTTGAGGCTTGCCAAAAGAATTTGTCCCAACGACCAACAGAAAAGATCGCATTATCATGCATAAACGTGAAATGAAGATTGGTCTTTGAGAGGGAATCATTAACATGAAAAATGGCCTGACTAGAGTTGATAGGAAAGACCTCTAGTGGCGAGTTGATTTCAAGAACTTCACATAAAGTAGCGCCTATGGATGTCCAAGAGTGAACCAGACTTGATGACGATATGACAAACGTATCATACCATTTACCCAGAAAACCATCCGAAGCCTTTGATTTGATTTTGAGAAACTTTCCTTGCTTAGAATTATGTATGGTTATAGAGGAGTTAGCAGCAAAGCTATCACATAAGAAAGGGGATGACTTAGGATGTAATCCATGGTTGAGAACAGTAGCATAAGATGGTTTAGGGTTGAGTGGAAATAATGGAGATGGAGAAAAAAGACTTCAAGGTTTGTTTATGGAAGAAGAAAAAATGAGTAGACTTTCTAGGGCAGAGGCTAAAGCAAACCAGCCTTCAAAAACATTGCCAGCAGGCACAAAGTAAGAGCATGGTCTACTTGAAATCAGAATATGCAGGTAGAATCCCATGCCATTAGAATGCTTGTTAACCATAAACCAGATTCGATTATCCTCATGCTTCCAGTAAGTTTTCCCTACATCACCATTTTTTGCCATGAGAATAAAATTCAGATAGCGTGATTGGGGAGAGAGGGGTTTTAGAACTACATGATAACCTAAAAAACTTCGGATCAATCCTGATATATCTCTTTTTGGAAGCCATGAATATAAAGGAAATCAAAAAGAGAAACTGTTTAGGATGGATGGTTACTGCAGATATACTCATTCCTTGGATTACTGGTGGTGCATCCATAATTAATCAAGCAAAGAGATAATATGGGTGTAATGAAAATGGTTGTATATTAAAATATATAAAGGCTTAAAATGCCTTCAAACTACAATGAGAGTAAGAAAAAGTATACAGAGGTTACCGTATAAACACGAATAGATTAGAATTACATATTTACTGATCGACTTATTTCTTTACAGTATTATCGATATATGTATCATTTTGACAGAAAATTTTCATGTACAATGCCACTGGCAAATGACAGTTAGAATAATTTTTCCCACAAAAACAAGGGTACAAGACATCATTTATTCAATATTTTCATTAACTATATACATCATGAACAACCCGGAGATCAGCACGTTGCCTTATTAGATAAAAGAATAGTAGGAATGTTATCTACAAATCTATAGTCACAACCAATGGTGAATCACCTTTGTCAACAACAAACTTCTTAACAACTTTCGTCGAGTAAGTCATGATTTCAATATCGTACGACCCATGGAAGCCTCTAAATTTGAACTCTCCTTGGTCATCAATATGCCCATGGGCATTAGATAGCCACTCTTTCTTGAGTGCAAGGTACCTCTTACCGGCTGCATTGACATTACCTTCCGCATCAACCAAGTGTGCATTATCTCGACTCATAAAAAGCTCCCAAAATCCCCACAATACAATTCCTTCAACAGCAGGATGAGCAAACCCTTCACGGAGCATAACCTCCAAATCATCAGCCCTGACATATTCATTTGCCGCAGAGATGTCCAACTCTGTGAACCAAATCGGAAGTCCAAGAATTCCCAGCTTATCTAAGGCAGAACAGACTACAGGTCCCACAGGATTATCAATATGTCCTTGAATTCCAATTCCCCCCACAGGTGCACCTTGCTCTTGCAAATCAAGAATTTGTTCAATGTATTTCTCATGAGAAGACCTAGTATCACATCCATCCTCCACATGATAATCATTCACAAAAAGAGTTGCAGAGGGATCAAGTTGGTTTGCATTTTTGAACATAAAAGACCTGATAGACTTTCCCAACCTATCTTGGAAGTAAGATCCATGAAGCATCTCATTGTTTACATCGTAGTGTCTGAATTTACCCTTATAACGTGTTAGAAGACCTTTTAGACGATTTTGAACCGCGGTCATTAGATCAGTGTTGTTCAACGATTGAACCCAAGGTTGGACATTGTATTGAACTTCCCAGAAGATGCAATGACCCCTGACATCTATATTGTGCTTTGCACACAAGTCCAGTAGCTCATCAGCATCGTTGTAATTTAAGTTACCTTGCTCTGCCTCTGTCCAATACCACTTCAACTCGTTTCCAAACACAGCCCAATTGAAATTCTTTACAAAGAAATCAACGAAGTCTTCATTGTCTATGTTGGTTCTACTAATGCATGTTCCGAACGGGAAACTGTTTTGTGTTTGTTTGACTTCAACAAAAGTGCCTAAAGTAGGTAATCCAGAGAATTTCAAAACGACGTCACGTTTGCGTATCTGAGACAGGAATATAGAAATGGTTAATCATCTGTACTTTATGTATCACAAAAATCATTAATCAAAATTGGCGAATTGTAACTATTAAATCATTGCAGATCAAGTAATAATACTCAAAAACAAAAGTTGGCACATTGGGTATGAATTTGCTATGTTTGCCAACACCCAGATACTAGCAAGAGATGACCACAGATGAACATTTTCAGTTCTGTAATGGAAGGAGGAGTACCTTATCCGTCTGCCTCTTTAAGTGTTTAAATCTTGCTTTCCTATCAACCGGGAAAATCTGGAGACCTGCTATCATAAAGTCAACACCTGCAGAAGGACCTTGTATGTAAACCATGACTTTAGAAGGCTGCTTCTCGATCCTAAAAGAGCCCCCAATTTCATGCCACCGGTCATCCCCAACTTCAGCTTGACCCCCATTGACCCACTGACCATCAACACTTAGAGCAATATTCACATTTTTGAGGACTAGCTATTCCAGAACCAAGTTGAACCCAAGCAGATACTTGGTATGTTAAGTAGATTTGCAGTTTATCTGTGATCATTTGAGCTGGTCCCATCCAGGTTTGTGTTCGGTTTGTCACAAGGATAAAGTGACCATTTAGAGGTTCATGGGGTCCAAGGGAATCTCTTGCCATTTCAGGAAGTATATGAGGTGAACCAGTACCAACGGACAAAGTACATTGACCAAGTGCAAACCACCCATTTAGGCCATCATTAAGATTGGTGTTTTGAATTGCATTCACACCATAAAGCACATTCTTCAAAACAGATGACAGTTTTTGGAATCAGAGGATCGTTAGGTGCTAAACAAGAAAGATGATTATAATTGAACATTTAGATTCAATTCAATCACTAGCAAAACTGAATGAAAACTGAATCAAGTAGTCTATCTATATGAATAAAGTAACTTTTTTCATCATTCTAACTTAAGTAAGGTGTAGCTAAAGGTTGAGGTTACTATTACTAACCTCATTAGGTGGTCGAGGTGAAGGAGGCAGTTTTGCTGCATGTTTCATTTGGAAAGTATTGACAAGAATGTCAGTACCCGGAGGTGGCCCTTCCAAATAAATGACTACCTTTGAAGGCGAACTGTTGAGAAGGAACTTTCCTTGCAACTGTACCCAGTTCTTATCAGTTGCCTGCAAGCTAAACAACAGGAAAAACTCTGTTTCGGTGATTTGAGAAAGGAGACAAAAAAAAATCCTTACTCTTTACGGAACAGGCAAGCAGCAGAAATACAAAACTTATGAGTTATGCAAAGAAATCAGGGAAGTAAGAGAAAACTAACTTGGCAATGCCTATGTATTGATCATGTTGGTCTGGTATTTGGACAAACAACGTTGCACGGACATCGGCAGAAGTGACATTGTTCCCGAAAATCCGAACTACAGCATTTACCTTATAGGCAAGTTTCCGTTTCACCCTTCCAGTGATGTCCTGCTGAATTCCATTCCAGCTCTGTGTTCTTTCCGTCGCAGAAGCAAAGTATTTTCCAGATGATGGAACTATTTTACCATCTCCCGTGGATTCCTGTACGAGAATCTTACAGCTTCTTCCAGACCAATTATTAAGGCCGTCCTCAAATCGAGGGTTCAGTATGATATTCTCATCTCTATTCTCATCTCCATCGTCGAAAGGTTTAGCAATTTCAGGCTACTCACATATAACAAATAAAGAGTTTCAGTTATGAATCCTTAAAGACTACATAGCAAATCTTAAAATGTCATACAACAATAGCCTAAATCTCAAACAAATCCTCATGGTTATCCTGGGTTCGGATTTGCCAAGCAACATTATTCAAATTATGGCCCCTCAATGTGACTTATGATTTGTGTTGGGTGGTAAACATAGTTCGTGGATAATAAAGACACTGACAGCACATTACTTCTGCGTAGATAGGAAATCTTAAGGCCTACACTAAATAGTGTTGGAAATCCCTAAGTACATTTTTATGGGCCAGTAGATTAACTACCAAACATCCACAGCTTCTGATTATCCACTAAAGGTCTAAGTTGAAGTAAATACAGAAAGAAATGAAAAAACCTCATACCTCACACTTGCTGACAATGGAGGAAGAGACTAAAACAGCATCTATGAGTAGATCTACCCCTGGATCAGGCCCTTCCACAAAGAAAACCACTCTCTTGGGCATTGCTTCCAGGGTAAACGTGCCTGTCAAGCTTTCCCAACGCTCCTTCGACGCAGAAGCTCTGTGAAAATGAACTTCCATAAATTCGATTTCCTTGTAATTATCTAATAGATGAACTTATAATAAATAGAAACTGTAGAAAATTAAAAGACGAAGTTCCTACTACCTGCCGATAAATAAGTAACTAATTGACGAATCTTCATTTTCGAGTTTTAAGTTAGCGATTACTTTAGAAGGTTCTTGATGGAAGCTTGAGACTCTAACATAGGCAGATACCGTGTAAGTAGAACCTGGTAAAACTCTAGTTGTAATATCCTGCTCCAAGCCTTGCCAGCATTTGTTGCGATTTGTAATGACAGCATAATTTGAGCCTGTGTTTGCTGATACCCCTTCACGATAACCCGATTCTCTTGTAACAAGAAGCCCATCACACAAATTGGGATGGCAAGAACTAAGTCCCCCGGAATAGTCATGGTTATGGATGATGTTGTTGGATGTACTCTGTTACTAAACATACAAAAGCTCAGCCTAAGCTACTGAGTATGCACTAAATCTCTTATTTGATGTCAATGAACCATGAGAAAAAAAGAACACGTACCTCACACACAACAGAATCTATGAGTAGGTCTACACCTGGTTCAGGCCCTTCCAAATATAAAACAACTCTACTGGGCATAGTTTCTAGACAAAACGTGCCCGTCAAAATTTCCCATCGCTCATGAGATGCAGAAACTCTGCAACAACACATTCCCATCAGTTTAGTTCCTGTCTTTGAAGAGAAGAAACATAAAACTATGACGGAATGGAAGAGCAAATGCCTATTACCTCCCAACAAATAAGTAATTCGTTGGTGAATCTTGGTATTCTAGTTTCAATATAGCAATGACTTTAGCAATTCCTGGAGGAGAGCTTGAGACTCTGACACAAGCAGAGACTTTGTAAGTTAGAGCCGGTGAAACTCTGCTTGTAATATCTTGCTCCAAGCCTTGCCAGCATTCTTTGCGATTTGTAATAACAGCGTAATTCGAGCCTGTGTTTGCTGATACACCTTCATGATAACCTGATTCTCTTGTAACAAGAAGCCCATCACAGAAATTGGGATGCCAAGAACTAAGCCCTCCGGAAAAGTCATGGTTATGGATGAGGTTGTCGGCCGTCCTCTGTTATTGAGCGTACAAAACCTCAGCCAAAGCTACTATGTAGTAAAGCTTTTACTTAATGTCAATGAACCATGAAAAGAAAAGAACAGGTACCTCGCACACAACTGAATCTATGAGTAGGTCTATTCCAGGTTCAGGCCCTTCCAAATATAGAACGACTCTACTGGGCATAGTTTCCAGATAAAATGTGCCCGTCAAATTTTCCCATCGCTCATGAGATGCAGAAACTCTGCAACAACACATATCCATTAATTTAAGTCCTGTCTTTGAAGACAATAAAAATTATGACGGAATAGAAGAGCAAATGTCTATTACCTCCCAACAAATAAGTAATTCGTTGGTGAATCTTGGTAATCTAGCTTCAATGTAGCAATGACTTTAGCAAATTCTGGAGGAGAGCTTGAGACTCTAACACAAGCAGAGACTCTGTAAGTTAGACCCGTTGAAACTCTGCTTGTGATATCTTGCTCCAAGCCTTGCCAGCATTCTTTGCGATTTTTAGTAACAACATATTTCGACCCCGAGTTTGCTGTTACTCCTTCCAGATAACCAGATTCTCCCGAAACAACAAATGCATCACAACAATTTGGGTGCCAAGAATCTAATCCTCCAGAGAAGTCATGGTTAAGGATGATGTTGTTGGCAGAACTAAAGCCAAAAAAGAAAAATAAACGGATAACTTAGAAAAGAAGTAGAAGTATAAACAAATAACTTATAAAAGTACAAACTCAAGCAATCACAAAATCATCCAGAAATGAATAAGCACATTTCGCCGCAGTCCAATTGTTAACAAGGCATTTAGGTTTCTATTTCTCAGTTAATCTCATGATGTTTCCTGCTTCGTAAAACTCAAATGCAACAACATTTCATTTGTCGTTTCATTGGCTCACTTCCATAAGAAAGAACCCATAATACCATGGAATTTGATTATTCAAAAAAAGATATGGAAACCGAGTGAGAAGAGTGCAACTCTACCTCCAAACTAGTTATGCTTGATTGTGGGTTCTCCTGAATTTCTCTGATTTCCTAATATAAACAAAGAAACCATAAGGTTATGAACACTAGGAAGTCAGATACATACAGTATGAGACACATAGAGGGAGAGTGAGAGAAACCCACCTCAGGTTCAGCATTGCCTGCATTGATTGCTTGTGGGTTTTCCATAACTTGTTCAGATTCCTAGTGTAACACAAGATTGAAAATCACCATATTTTAAAAACAGCAAAACAAAAAATGGGCATCAAAAATCACTAGTAGAGAGACAAAGGGGGAGGGGGTTACCTGCAAATGTTCCTTTTGTTTAAGGATTTGATTTCTTTTACGAGATTTAGAAGATCGACCCGTGAAACAACAAGCTGTGAATCTCTTCATTTTATAGTTTGTGTTTGTTTTGCAGTGAAATCTACAAAAAGAGCGGGACTGGACCTAATTTAGTTTTCTTATTTGCTACTACTAACTAACCTATAAATAAGTAATGGTGTTGTATTGGCTTAGAATTTTGTCTATCGTTTTTTGTAATGAAAGTAAATGAAACTGCAACCCCAAAATTTTGATCTTCAACTGAAACTGAAACCCAAACTAACCAACTAAAACACCCTGTTTCCCTTTCTTTTTCTTTCTTTTTTTCTCTTGTTCTTTTGGTTGATTTGATTTGATTTGTTTATTAGTTTGTCTTGCAGCCTTGGTAACCTTTACTGCACCTGAAATTAGGATTGTAAAACGGGCGGGCGTAGGGGTGCACAAAGGTCGGTTCGGCTCGGTTCTTGATGGAACCCTGTACCTGTACCTCCCTAGGATCGGTTATTAAGTTTTGTACCTGTACCTTGTATCCCGTATCCTTGGTCCGGTTCCGGTTTTGTACCCTGTACCCCGGGTCCGGTTCCGTGTACGTACCCTGTACCTTTTTTTTTTTGTTATATATGAAATTTAAATATAAATTTTTGAAATAAAAAAACAAAATTTAAGTGTTTCTACCATTTCAATCTAATTACGAAATGTATACAATAATTAGTTCCTCAAATAAACACAAACACAAAAAGTTTGGTTGTTCCGTCAAATAAAATTTGGTACTTAAAGAAGTTATTTTTAACGTCAAATAAACACACAAACATAAAAAAGAAGAATAACCAACATATAAATAAATCCAATGAACTTCAAGGATCAAAAGATTCTGGCGCTGGCATAGGACCCAATAACTCTGCAACATCCATTAAGAAATGAATTCATATTAAATATTGAATTGATGATTAATAAAGAAAAAGAAAAAAAAAATCATATTACCTTCATCAACGTTAGAGTTGTCGTCCGGTATATAATCATTTAAAAGATCAAGAGCAATCGGTTTTAGTAACCAACTTTGTGTACAGAGCAATGCCTCGACCGTCCTAGTAGATAAGGAACTTATCCATGGACTAAGCACTCGTTTTCCGGTGCTAAATGCTGATTCAGAAGCAACTGAAGTCACAGGCATGGCTAATATATCATTTGCCATATATGAGAGTATCTTGTACCTGCTGCTATTGTTCTTCCACCAAACCAATATATCAAAACTAGAATCAACTTCCTCACCTTCGGACTCAGACACATCCATCACATCCATCAAATACCTATCCAACTCTGTTGTAGTCTCAACACCAGATCCAGATGGGTTCTTTTTATGCCTTTTCTTCCCTGATTTAATCCTGGATAGAAAACTTTGCTCTTGCATAGAAACTGCACTATCAGTTACAGAAAAAACACTAGTGCTGCTACTTGACCCCTCGTGTCCATCTGAATGCATAGACTTATACTCTTCAAAGAGTAACATAAAATCTGGTTTCACCTTTTTCATAACAGAAGAAAAACAAACATAAACAGGTTCTGAATCACTGAATGGATGGACATACATGACTGGATACTTGGGAAATGAATTGGCAATTGATAAAAAAACATGCATCAAGCAATCATAAGAAACTGAAACATACAAAAAGACAAATGTGCACTGACTTACCATTTCTTATCGTTGAATTTCCTCGCTTGAATGCTTTGAAGTTTGAACTCTTAAAATTCCTCGCTTCCTGCAAGGCTGCAGTATATAAGAAAACAAAACTAACCCTAACCCTCTGCCAGTGAAAAGTGAAAAGGAATGGAAGTGCAAGTGCCATTTATGTTGTGCAAGTGCAACTATCAGGAATGGAATGTAAAATATGATATATCAACGCAACACACCCATCAAAATATGTTTCAATATCTATCTAGACTAGTAAACTATGCAATTTTCGAAAAAAATCATCTGCACAGCAAGTAAATTTCACCAATGATATCATTTTCAACAGAGTTCTTTCAAAACCAGATTTTTCTAAACCTTGTTACTGAATGAACAACACTACATATCTTACTTGATGATACAACAACTTTTAGAATTGGGCATTGTAACGTGGGAATCCACCGGAGATCCAGAAAGATATGCATACAATCGTATTCTTCCGCATCGAAATCAAAATATTACAAACCTAGTCATTCTAGACATATTAAGAAGATCCCAGAAGTAATTCAATCCCTCTATACTACAGGTTTTTCTCAGAGCAAAACAAAAAGGTACATACTAATTGAAAGTAAACCCTATAAACACTTTCAGTAACAACAATCAAATTCACAACTATAATATTAATTTTGACAACACATTTACTTGAATTAACAGAAATTCAACAAAACAAGCTCCAGATCTCATCTAAAGACTAAAACCCATGAATTTTATGAGGATAAAAAAATCAGACCAATGCAAAACAGAACATCAGTACGATAATAATTGATTCTAGAACTAGAAATCGTAACAATTAAGAACTAAGAGAATAGTAATCCTTACCTCTTTGATTAGGATTACGTGCGTAGATGTTGGAAATTGAATTTTAGGTTTCTCTGAAGAGATTACGAAAGAGGAATTCTGCTTCTACTGGTTAAACTTTGATGTAATTTTAGCCACAGTTTCAACGATAAAGATTAAATCAACATAAAAAGATCAATGGTTAATATTGATCGGTTTCTTGGGTCGGTATAGGTCGGTTCTTAGGCTGTACCTGTACCTTGTACCCGTTTATACCCGGTTCCTAAATTTTGTACCTGTACCCTGTACCCTGTACCCTCGGTCCGGTTTTTTGGGGGTACGGTTTTGTCGGTTCCGGTCCGGTTCTTCGGTTCCGGTCGGTTCCTGTGCAGCCCTAGGCGGGCGGGTCGGTTTTGGGATAAAAATAACTACCAACCCGTCTATAGGCGGGTTTTGAAAATAAAAAACAACTACCAACCCTTCCATAGACGGGTCGGTTTAAAACCGAACCGGGACGGGTCGGACGGGTTCGGGTTTTTTACGGTTTAACCCGCATAGCAAAAATATACAGACAAAAAACCTTCAAACAGACAAAAAAAAGCAATATGCCTGACACTTAACATATCATATCCTTCCCTAGATAGTGATTTGCACAAGCCACGCTGAACAAACATGATCATGCATAGAATCCACAATTTAAAACATCATTGTAACATATATCTATGGTATAACAAAGAATAAAATAGAATGCCAGAAAACATGGTTAATTGGCAGTGATCAAAACATCTAGTATAAAAAAGTTTCAATTCCGGGAAGTAATAACTGATATCAGAAAAACGACAAATGATTGATAGAAAATATTGGATTCAGAACAACTACAAGTTGCACTCCTGGATACTGTCTCCTTGAGTCACTTAAAGGCCCCTTTATCAATCATCTTCAAGGACCAAAGATCTCTGTCATGGGACCCAATAACTCTGCAAGAACCAGAAATAAAAGGTATGTCAACAAATATGCAAATGATTGAAGAGCAAAAAAACATGTTTCCAGGCCCGCAAAATCAGAGCCAGAGGCATCAGAGCAAGCAGACATTAATACCAAGATTGATTTTTGTACACAGTACCATGCTTCCCTCATTAATTATCCGGATCATCGGCTTAATTGTGCACAAATTTCCCAAAATGCATATGATGCAGACAATATTCAAGTTTACACTTGACAAACAATTCACACCTTTAAAAACAAATCTTAGACAAAATGAAACAAGTTACATCATGGAAATCCTATTAGGCATCTACCTAGTATAGTCATGACCAGTAGATTCATATTTTTTTGGCTTATACTCTTTTCATGGGTTAGGCTGTTATTAAGTGGAACATCCACTACATGTAGTATTAGTATTAGTATTATTCTCAAAAGACTGTGACCTACTGCCCTGATTTCTAATAGCTAGTTAAACTTAACATCTAGGTGGACCAACAATCCAATAGCTAGTTAAACACATATTATGCAGGCAAAACAAACAAAAAAGCAAACCAAGCAGTTGTCTTTAACTCTAGACAAAAGTATTCATAAACCCCCAATTTTTGATGAACCCTAATTTTCCCAAAAAAAAAGATAAATAACCAAATTTTGATGAAATCAGATGAACCCCCACCTTGTTTTTCTGTTGTAAGCTTTAACTTGTATGTTGAACTTGATTGTCGATGAAATCAGATGAACCCCCAATTTTAAAATATAACCAGATGAACAACAGATGAAGTGAAGAGAACAGAATAGAACAACAGATGATGTTCTTAGTTAGAACAGAACAGAACATCGATGGTGATGGTGATGGAGAGGCAGCAGCGGCGCGTCAAGATGAACAGGAGAACGAGATGAAGACTTGAAGTGAAGAAGAAGAACAAAACAGCTGATGTCTGCTGAATAGGAGAACGAGATGAAGATTAGGTTTTTTTTAGTTAAGTTTCTCTTTAGATGGATGGCTAGGATGAAAAATAGTAATCTCAATCAATGGATAAAAATAATCAGTTTATACGGGCGGGTTCGGGCGGTTCCTATACTAAACCCGTAAACCGAATCGTGATGACCGGATTTTTTATTTTCAAAACCGTATACCAACCCGCGGCGGGTGGGTTCGGTTTAAAAACCCGCGGTTTTATCGGGTTTGGGCTGGTACGGTTTTCCGGGGCGGTTCCTGTGCATCCCTACCTGAAATAGTCAGGGTGGGGAGGGTTTGGTATCAGTTTTTCTTTTTATTTTTTTAGGATGGAATATGTTGTATTAAAAAAAGTTTTAAGAACAGCCACAAACGACAAAGTTTAAAAGTTATATAAACATCTTTTGAACCACAGTCTGCAACGTATCTATAGATATTTATAGATAGAGAAACCACGTGCCGCACGGATTCCTGAACCAGGCCACAGACGGTATAACTAGAATTCCTTGAGATTACAATTTAAAACCATATAGTTCCGACTTTTATTAATTAAATTTTAATAGATGATTAAATGGGTAGGACATACCTTCGTGTAATTTCCGTTTAATAATATAAATATATTTTTTTTTAAAAATACTTCCTTCCTTTCATTTTAGACGAGGGTTTTAAAGTTTTTACGCAGATTAAGAAAAAGGAAAGCTACTAAATTTTTTCATCTGTGTCCATAAAAAAAACTTTTCAAACATTAATCTCTATTATTATGCTAAAAAAAACTTATGGTTCCAAGAAAAATTCAAGGATGTTGTTGGTAGTTTTGTGTAAAAATATGAAAACCCTCAAGTATTTTGGGAACAGAAAAAAACCCAAAACCCTTACCTAAAATAGAAAGGAGGGAGTAGTTTTTATGTGTTGGAAAATTAGTCTAAAAGAGAAGATGAAATACAAGAGAGGATTATTATATTTTCGGTTTCAAGACTCGATTAAGATTCTTTTAATCATTTATTTCAATCGTTCTCAAATTATTAGCGAGTACAAATGGGTATGTAAAATAATATCTTTGGGATACAATGAAACTCGTTAACAACATAAGAAATTTTTGTTGATGCTTAGTGAAGAAGAGAAAATACAAGTTTTGATTTTACTTGATGAAGATCAATTTATCGCTATTTGTAAGGTATTTGCATATGTTGGAGATGCATGTTTATTGCCAACAGATACCTCCAATAGACATCAATGGTGCCTAATAGGAAAGGTTGCATCCTTTCAATTTCAAACTAAACCGAATTAGGTTTACAAAAAAGATACTGTTTCAGGACGGAACGATGTCCCACACCCTACTAGAAGGCGTTGTCCCCTAAACCATCGTGACCTGACCACATCCGGGGAGGGGAGACCCCATCGTAGTGGCAAACAAAATGCACCTCTTTTGAAAATATCCAATATTATATGTTCATAGGCAGTGGAGAAATGACAAACTATATTTGAGCGGTGTTTTAAACATAACCTATAACTAAACGTAGTTTTAAACCTTACACGGTTCACGAAAAACAACCAGTGGAGGAACCAAGGGTGGTCTTTACCTGGCTCACCCTCCCCCAATACTTTTTTTTTAACCACACTTAATACTAAACTTGATTCCACCACTGAACACAACCCATATATACGGTGTTTAAGCATACATCCACGTTAAAATTTTTGAATATCTATTAGAGTATTGTTAAAGTCAAGTCAGTCAATTAGACTTGACTTCTATCTGTCCAGCTATTCTTACAACACAATTCTATTACAATCGTAGTCTAGTATATATTTTTGTAATAACTCTTACATCTGTTTTATTATATTGAATTCTATTGTTCTTTAAACCTTTCTCAGATAAATGTTGGTATGGTGCTTTTCTTACAACTACATATCTTATAAATAGGACTCCAATAAAAAATTTGCATGACAAATCTCTATTTGAAGTTCTTTTTGGTAGTATTCCTGATTATTTTATTCTTAAATTTTTTGGAGTTGTGTGTTATCCTTGTTTGGCTCATTCTAGAGCATATAAATCCAGGAAATAGCTCAATAGTTGAATTCAAAAATTAGATGGGCTCTTCCGCGTCTGCCTGTTCCATCGATATTCCTAGTTTCTTATAATGACTTTATGGTCTATATCCATTTGAATAATAAAAAACTAACGCATTCAAAGTGAAAATGCGAAAAAAGCTTCACCTTACCTTTTCACCCAAATCTGTCAAATGTGTTTTTGTTGGTTATAGTTCTCTTCATAAGGGTTATAAGTGCTACAATCATGTTTCTAAAAAGCTTCACGTTTCCAGACATGTGATTTTTGATGAATCATAATTTTACTTTGCTAGTCATGTGTCTTCTATTTCACCTCATTCATCTTCAAGTCTCACAAACACTGATGTTATCACTGAATTTTCTATATCTTCTGAAATTTTGCCAAAAACTACAATTATAACTAGAGCTCAAAGGGGTGTCTCCAAGCCAAAAACTCATCCAGATCATGTGTCCTTTTCATGTGTTAAACATCCTTTTTCTCAAACTCATACTGCATTGTTAACTACTTTTACTGAGCCAGAGACATTTAAAACTGCTGCAAAACATCTTAAGTGGATAGGTTCAATGAAATAAGAGTATGATGCTTTATAAAGAAATGGTACTTGGGTTAATTAAGGTACCGTATGAACCTCATATGAATGTGTTAGTTTGTAAGTTGGTGTGTAAGATGAAGCAAAAATCAGATGGTACAATAGATAAATACAAATCCAGGTTAGTGGCAAAAGGATATGATCAACAAGATGGTATCGATTTTAATGAGACTTTCAGTCTTGTAGTAAAATGTACAACATTTAGAGTTGTTCTTTGTTTGGCACTTACATATAATTGGCAAGTTAGACAATTATATGTAAGTAATGCTTTTCTACATGGTTTTCTGGATGAAGATGTGTATATGGAACAACCTACAGGGTTTGTTGATTCTGTTAATCCTATTCATGTATGTCATCTTAAGAAAAGTATGTATGGTTTAAAACAGGCTCCAAGAGCCTGGTTTCATATATTCAGTTTCTTTTTAATTTCTTATGAATTCAAGAAGTCTATTTCTGATAATTCCATGTTTGTTCTTACTTTCAGAAAGATATGATTGTGTTGTTATATGTAGATGATAGAGTATTGACTGGTAGTTCATCTGAGATGATAGATACTATTATTACTTCTTTGAAAAGAGAATTTGCAATGAAAGAACTAGGAAATTTAACTTATTTCCTTGGTATTGAGGCTGTTAGGTCTTCAAATTCAATGGTTTTGACACATAAAAAGTATACTATGGAGTTGTTGGAAAAAACAAATATGTTAGATAGTAAACCATGTGATACTCCTGTGGTTAAAGTATCAAGATTTTTTTTTCATGATGGTGAATTATTAGTTAATCCAAGTGAATACATAACAATTGTGGGAGTTTTGCAATATCTTACTATTACAAGACTAGATATTTGTTTTGGTCTTAATTAAGATTGAGCAGGTTGTCCAGACACAAGGAGGTCAACATCTGGATATGCAGTTTTTATTGGTTATAATTTGATTTCTTGGTCTTCTAAAAAAGCAACAAACAGTCTACAAATCATCAGCAGAAGCTGAATACAAGTGTTTATTTGTTGCAGCTGCTGAGCTTCAATGATTCTCATATTTGTTAAAAGAATTGAATGTTGTCATTAACAGTCCTGCTATGTTGTTATGTGATAATAATAGTGCTTTGTCTCTAGCATCTAAACCAGTTTTCCAAGCCAGGACAAAGCGCATAAAATACAATCTCATGCTGTCATAGAACTGGTTGAAAATGGATTTTTGAAGTTGCAACATATAGCTTCTAGAGAACAAATGGCAGACTTATTCACCAAGGGGTTATATTATCCAACATTTTGAAGACTTCTATGTCAGTTACTAGGTTCAACTATATCCTCACATACAAGTGCTACAGACTCTGAAGTTTCATCTTCAACTTAGACATTCTTTATTTTTTTTAGTGTATTTTTCTTTTGTTTTCAGTTCAAACATTTGTTGTTGTATTCCCTAGCATTTGTTTACAGGGGGTGTACTAGAGTATTGTTAAAGTTAAGTCAGTCAATTAGACTTGACTTCTATCTGTCCAGCTATTCTTACAACACAACTCTATTACAGCTGTAGTCTAGTATATATTCTTGAAATAACTCTTACATCTCTTTTATCAAATTGAATTCTATTGTTCTTTAAACCTTTCTCAATATCTTAAAACTTCGCGGTGTTTATAACTACAGCTAATATTTAAGCTTAGGTTAAAACTGAGCCTAGCATTTTGACACAGTTTAAAACTGAACCTAAACATTTGGCTAAACTTAAAACTAAGTTTGATTTTCAAGTGTAGATTAAATTGGGATGAGTCTTAAACATCACACGGTCTTTTAAACAACGTTTAAATTTAATATGTTTTAAAATACCGCGTCATGTTTAAAATTGTGTTTATCATATTTGAAAAAAAACTAAACTTGAATTGTGTATATATTTTTTGAGCTTACTATATATTTATATTTGTATAAACAACTTCTTACCATAACCAATATATTTATATTTGTATAAACAACTTCTAACCATGACCAATGAGGCCCCGATACGATATATATACCGTGTTAATTCAATGATCGTGGATGTTGTAATTATACATTATGGGACATACTATCTAAACATTTACCTTTATTATTTCTACTTTCTAGCATACTAGGATGACTTTTGTTCTCCAAGAGCAAAAGTCTGCTTTACATTAAAAAAAAGAGAGAATTATACTTTCGTTTATCGCAAAAACTTGTCGCTTTTTTTTATCCACAAAACTGCTGGTTGCAATGTATATCAACAGTTTCAGCTGGATCTGATGTGAGCCCTAATTGGAAATCATGAGTAATACCATGTTTATATTGCAGAAAATGCACTCCATATTCACCTATTTAAAAGTCAAAAGAAGCATAAGTGTGATTTGTTTTAATTTGTCCGTATAATCCAGGGAAAAAAAAAACATGTTTTTGATGTCGGCAAATGGCAAATTGTCTTTAACGTCCGCAAATGTCCTATAATGTGGATATTAAAGCCGGGCATTCATAATTTTGTTTTCCCCTCTCCCCCACCAAAGGCTATTGGTGAATATGATTTTGCACCGTTGTTGTAGATGGTCTATCTAGGGCCAGTTCTTATGCACCTTTCAAAAAATTAAATTTGGTTAAAATCATCCATTTACACTTCTCAAACCATCAAATTGACTTCTTAAATGTTCAATTTTGAGAGGATGCACAGCGTATCAAAGACTTGGTCGAGCGATAAAGACTTGATCGCGAGCGATAAAGAGTAAGTCGATCTAACTTAATATTTTAAATGTTTTATATTTATATATCCTACTTTTTAGTTATTTTAATCAACTTTTATTATACAAGTATCTCACTAAATATATTATAATATTTTAAAACCCCACCAAATATATGTAAATATATTTTTTATTTGTTAAAGATCCAATTAAATATATCATTTTACTTAAATTTGATAGTTTACCACAGTAGAGAAGCACCTTTGTCCATCTACGTGACTGGACAAACTAACCCATTTGAGAGGTGCATAGGATCTGACCTAACCAGGGTATAAATGGGGATGGGTGCATCCAACCAAAATGAATTAGACGATGAGGATATATTGGTAATTTGATTAACATTTATATTGTATAATGACCAACATCTGAAAGGGGAAATGGGAAAGGCAGAAGTGAAGAGATGAGCAGCAACATAGGATTAGGGAAAGTGGTGTGTGTGACTGGTGCATCAGGTTACATCGCTTCATGGCTGGTGAAGTTTTTGCTTCAACGAGGATATACAGTCAAGGCTTCTGTTCGTGATCCAAGTATTAGTTTCTACTCTTTCCCCTCTTTCATTTATTTATTTATGTCCTTTTCTAATAATAATACTGTAGTTATTAGTTCAAAAAGACGATTTTTTCTTCTATTTATGATTTATCCTTAAGATGAACAAACTAACCTAATCGATTAAAGATTTTTAGGTTACATATGGATATGTTTCTGGATGCTTTATGTAGACAACCTAAAAGTTTGGTGATAAAAAAAAACATTATTCATTTAAAAAAAAAAAAAAAAAAAAAATCTATACGGTACTACAGCGTGTTGTAGAAATCGATCGGCTCCATTTAACCCTCCATTAGACTTTTCTTATGAGAGAATTTACTGCTGTTAATAATTTGTTGAAAACTAAGAGTTGTGATATGTTGTTGGGGAACACCTAGACATAATAACATGCCACTCGGTTGCGAACCTGATTTTATGCCACTCTGTTTAAGTTCAGCAAGTGCAGCAGCATTACAGATTTTCTGCTTGTCTATATATATTGTCTGTCTATTCATTTATTTTTCACCATTTGTCTGTTGTTTGATGATGTAGATGATCCAAAGAAGACTGGACACTTGCGCGCACTAGATGGAGCCAATGAAAGATTGCATTTGTTCAAAGCAAACTTGTTAGAAGAAGGATGTTTTGATGCAGTTGTTCAAGGGTGTGAAGGTGTTTTTCATACTGCATCTCCATTTTATCACGCAGTCAAAGATCCACAGGTTTTTGCTCAACATATTACTTCAATAATCACATACAGAATTCTTTACACTTTTGGTGTTCTATCAGTTCTCTCAGTCACTCAATGGGCATGATTTTTCCACCTATAGAAAGAGTTTCTATCGTATTGTATGTTTGGCAGTCTTTAATTGATTCTCATTATCATACCTATTTGCAATGCTTTTTTCTTTGATACCCTTACTCTCGTATGCACAGGAGCTTGTTATGATATCTAAAAGGTCCAATAAGGTGGCCACTGTTTTCACTTTTCGGCATAGATCTTATTTCTTGAAAAACAAATGTTGGCAAGGATGTAATAAGCCTCTTCTGTAGATGGATGGTTGCGGCCGTTTAACTGATTGTTGGACTTAACAATTATAGGCTATGTTTGGTAGGGGGTGCCTACAATGTACACATTACATGTAAATGAGGTTCCATCTCGATGTGTTGCTAAAAATATTGCAGATTATATCTGTTTTAAGAATGGATATCATGTCATTTGATATTTTCGAAATATGGAAAGTATTTGGAAGACTACAAGGATTTATGTTTGAACATTTTCTTTATTGCTTCAAAGTGCGAGGAAGTTTTAAAAACTACCCTTAACCCTTTAATTTTATTAGTTCAGGTCAAAGGTTGAGGTCTTAACAACACCGATTATTTTCTTTTTGTCCAAAGACATTTAGGTTGTTTTTTTAAAAAAATTTGGATATGTCTGTTTAGGGATTTTATAGATCTTTTACTTTTCTTATTTCAAAAATGGGTTACATTAGAATTAACTGTAGTTAATGGATTCCATGTGCTGCTTCCAGTTAAGAAAACGTGCATACTCATCTCGTCTTCAACCTCAACTTTCCATTGAACCACAATGAGGGTTTTGCAGATGATGTACATTAGAAACAAAATATGTAGTTGAGATCATTTTGTGTGGGTAAGACTTAATAGAGAACCTTGTGGTTTTTGTTGTGAAACCGAGTTCAATCTAGTGGTCTGAATTCTGGTTCCAGTTTTTCAGTAGTGCGATTTTCATTCTCGTGTTATATGCCCCTTGGTTACATTTAACATTTGAATTACTTATTAATCCTCGATCACATTCAACTTTTCAGGCTGAATTAATTGAACCTGCAGTGAAGGGAACACTTAACGTGCTTGGTTCATGCGCAAGAACACCATCTGTTAAAAGAGTGGTTCTGACCTCCTCCGTCGCTGCAGTTACTTACACAGGAAAACCAAAGACCCCCGAGGTTGTGGTTGACGAGACCTGGTTTTCTGATCCAGAATTCTGTAAGAATGCAGAGGTGTATATTATGTATGCATAAACATCTCTTTTTCTTTTCTGGTATCTTTTGGAGAATCTTAGAAATAATCTTTATCTTGATTCCTCCCATATCCCAGTGTTCAAGATCTGGGAATGTATCATTCAGGAGTGAGTAGTGTTTGGAGTGAAAAGGTTACGTCGTGTTTCAGTATCCTGTATTTGTTTTTTAACGAATCTTTGGGTTTTACCAGCTTTGGTATGTGCTTTCAAAGACCTTAGCCGAAGCAGCTGCTTGGAAATATGTAAAAGAAAAGGGGATTGATATGGTTACCATAAACCCTGCTATGGTAATTGGTCCGCTCTTACAACCAACACTTAATACAAGTGCTGAGGCTATTCAGAAGCTTGTTAATGGTATGTTACGTTTGTTATAGATCTTTGTGATGTTCCGTCCTTTAAATATGTGCCTTCACAAATCTCAGACATAGAGTAACTCCAACCGAAAGTGGGGTCAGGAATATTGCTCCTCAGTGGGGGGAACCAAAACAAGGCCAATATTTTTTATAAGCCTGTTTTATGACTTTATTTACTTCATGTCGGGCGTACTAGGGGTCCATAGGTTGATTTCCTTGGAACTTTGCATTAAGTGCGGTTTTTGGTGGTAACATTCTACTCATAATCTAGATCATTCACATTGAAAATCACATCTTTTAAAATAATGCAATTACATTATCTATTTACTAATTTTATGTTCGTAGCGAAATCATCCAATCAGGGTTTCCAAATTTTTAAACGAGATTTTTATCGGTGAAGGTGGTCTACATGATGAGTAAAATATTTCCTCGCATAGAAAGCCCTCTGATTCCAACTGGCCAGGCTTCGTTTCTCCAATACAGAATCAGTTATCTGTCCCTTGTTGGGTGTTTGTCGTAGATATATCTTCTCTTTTTTTTCGCATCACTAAGCCTGTGTAATAGTTGTTTGAATATGACTAGTTAGGAATCCATATTTTTTTCTTATTTACCCTATGTGATATGCTGGAAGACACTAAAATTGGAAATTCCGTAATAAGGTGGAGCAACAAAGGAATAGATGTGCATCTTGATAGATCTTTGAGGACCGTGACATTTTTGTGACTTTAATTGTGTGTCTATCTGATGCAGGAGCAAATGTATTTCCAAATGCAGCTTTTGGATGGGTTAACGTCAAGGACGTTGCTAATGCACATATATTAGCTTTTGAGACTCCTTCAGCCAGTGGAAGATACTTGTTAGTCGAGCGAGTTATTCACCATTCAGGAATAGTGGAGATCTTACGCGAGATCTACTCTGAGGTTCAGCTTCCCGGGAGGCAAGTCTTCAGTATTTATTAGGAATTGTGTCCATCTTTTTTTCTCACACATATATTTAAGTTGTCGTACATCCTTCGGCTTGAGAAGTCAAGGTCCTCAAGGATGGTGGTCTTAGAAAAAAACATAAAATCACAAAGATCTATAGAAACCAAATGTACCAGAATAGGCTACCCTGAAAATTTATGTTATTATACCTCCTTCTACGGGTAATCGGAAGCTAGTTAAAATTTCTCCATGATAGGCTTCCTTATATTATCTGTTGTATTATTATATATGGGATCTTTAAAGTAATGCACAAAAAGTTTAGTATTCCTTTTAACTTTCTGTTTCGTCCGTGTTGAAAAGTTATTAAGATAATGATGGTTGTACCACCTTTGCGAAGCACAATAGCTGACCACCAGACTTGGAGGTTTATGTGCATATATCATCATGTCAGCTGCGTTATTGGCAGAAACCCATTTGCAGTAGGTGAGACAGACTTTTCACCGTCTAAATTTGTTGGAACGACTTGCACAGTTCGATATATCCACATGCTAGTAACCTCTATAGATTAAATACCAATGAGATACACGTTTAGCCTCTTTTGGCATAGAATATTCAATGAGAGACATATTTAGTCTTTATCAAAGACTTTTACCAGAAGTTCAGAATCACTTCTTTGATTGATGAATATAGATGCACTAGCGTTTGATAAAATGAAGGTAATTGTAAATCGTTTTTACTTTGTTACAAAAAGGAAAATCACAGTGGGTTTTTACTTTGTTGCTAATATTAAAAGGGAAAATCACAGTGGGTGCCCTTGTTATTGGCAGGTGTGCAGATGAGAAACCTTTTGTGCCTACATATCAGGTGAATACAGAGAGGACAAGGAACTTGGGAATTGACTTTATTTCTATACAGGACAGTCTCAAGGAAACTGTTGAAAGCTTGAAAGAGAAAAATTTTGTTAATTTTTGAGTCTTATTACTTATTGACGTAAACAGAGAAATAAAAGTTACAGATGTGCTCTGAGTTTTATTATGTTTCAACTTAGTCTCTGTTTTTATTTTTCTCGTATCTCCAGTCCAGTGACTATCCATTTACACTGATACTGCAAAAATATACATGTAAAAACTAAAAAGCTATAAACATGGATTACAGTAAAATAATGCACACTTTGATGCAAAACTATGCTTCTTTTCTCTTTTCTCTTTTCGTCCTTCCACAGTTTCTTGAGGACTGCATAACATGAGTTATAGGTAACTGTTATGAAGTTGTTCTTGTATTTTCAAAATTTCGCTATTTCTTTTGGTTCAGAATGGTGATAATCATATCTAACGAATAGAGAGAATGCTCTACAATCATAGCCTTCCTATCAAATTATTAGGTCAATAGTAAGGCTAATCTCTAAATGGTAGATCAAATTCAGGATTCCACTTCTTGACAAATCACCTTGAATCAAGACAGAAGAAGGATGCGGTCAATAGTTTGACGCAAACCCAAAAATGCTTTTGTATTGGGCACAAAAATAATTTCTGTAATAAATACTTTTATTGTTTATAGTAATATTGACATTTTTTAACGATTATTTTTCTTTTGCACCAAATCATTAGGCTCAAAGCTAAATTTTGTTGGACGCACTAGTCTTGATTTAACTTCAGGTTGAAGCACTTGAACCGCCACATTTGCATTTGGCGACGGTTTTCAATTTGAATGTTAAAAGTTGAACGACCATAGATGTTAGCCTAACACTAGGAATGTGAGGGACCAAACAAGTAAATAAGTAAATGAAGGGTTTTTTTTCCCTGAAAAATGAAGGTTTAATTAAAGCTTTCGATGGCTTTTTTGATAATCTTGGATGGGATGTTGTTAGTACAGTTGATGAATGTTTATATCTCCTTCAACAGTGTCTTAACTGTAAGAGTGTGTATGGATTGATGTAAGACGTTATATGCTGAAAATCATATGACCTTTTCCAAACCAATAGTAATAAAGAATGATTTGAAGTATTATTATGTGCACAGGCCACAGCCTTCAAGAACATTTCAACATCACCTTTTGATTCAGTTTTGCCTCAAACTATCAAACTAAACTCTTCTATTCCATGGGATCTAGTAATTTTAAAAAAATGCTATATTGTTAGATTTAATTAAATAAATGAAAAAATATGGATAAAAATGATCTAGTATAACCTCCTAGCTAGATTAATCTTTTGCATCTGATGTTGTCCACAAAATCTCCAAGAAGTCCACAAAATCCATATGCGGTGATGAGAACTGCTTGGGGAAGTCATGCCATATTGGTCAGCGAGTTTGAATGTGTCGCATTTTTTTGACAAGGGTGTTATAAGCTGCACACTGACACTCAGCGTGATTGATTGATCCTCTCTATAACTACATTACTTAGTCAAAGTATTTTAAAACTTCGAAGATCAACAACCATAACAGTTATATCATCTCTGCCACCTCTACTTGTTGATACATGTATAAGCTTTTTGCATGACTGAATAGACCGGTTATCTCTTGAGATCAAGTCGATTGCTTCTTGATTACCAACCTGCATGATTCATTTAACGAGTACGTCAATGTCATTATGTATCACCACCACCCTGTTTTACAAGAGCATGTCTCATGACTGAAAGTTCAAAGGGTTTTTACTTATGATTAATTTACCTTCTCCCACAACCCATCCGAGGCAATAATTAAGAATTCGCAATCCGTTGTCAACCTAATTTTCTCAATCTCTGGCTCAGAAATGACCCATTCCTTCAAATGCGCGTCTCCGATTGCTCTGGTAACAGCAAGTGACCCTTGAACTCTCCATATTCCGTTTCGACAACTTAAATGACCACCCTGAAATGAAAATTTTGTGTCAAATATATATGTAAGTGAACATGAGTATTAACATATATAATGTTCAATGGAGATTTTCTATTGTGGATGAGAAAAGCTTACAGAATTTTCGATTCGAAAACGTTCATCTTCTCTGTTAACATGGTGATCACTTGTTAAAGCATGAGCTACTCCATTTCTACTCAAAACTACTCTGCAATCACCTGCATTTGCTACATATAATTCTCCATTCTTCAGTAACACAGTAGCTGCGCATGCTCCACTGCTCACATCCTATTAATGAAAGTTAACAAATGAGACATTGCAGTGAACATATATCCGTCTTAACCAAAACGGAAACAGAAACTTAACCTACACCACTACATTTGGCTTATCCTACACTGCTACAGTCAGCCTACCAATAAAAGGGTACGAAATTTTTTGTCCTACACGAAAAAATGTTAGACAATGAATTCGTAACAAAACCGCTGCTAATATCTGTGAACTATACTGAAGCTCAAACTAATCCACACGAAACAATATAGAGAATCAAAACTCTTGCATACCTGACGAAGAAAATCCTTATCAGTTAACGAGTAACCTTGTTTAATCACATTCTCTAACTGACCATCTTCTCCGTTCTGGACGACTTCTCCAAGAGCAGCAACAATATTCTTTCCCAAGTTTTCAACAACATATTCCATTGCTGCACGACCTCCATGACCATCAAATACCCCAAAAAAGGCCTAGCAAAATCCCAATTATCGTTATTCAGCGGTGTATATAAGGTGTAAATATTACCTTGGTGAGTAAGTAGCCAATGTTCACCAATAAGCACAACTACTTGGTCAATATCCAAAATTTAGTTTACTTTAATGGTGCCGCGCTACAAAAACATACTACTCCCTTCGTTTCAGCAAAAGTGTTACTATTACTTTTTCATTTTAGCTTAAAAATAAATCAAAATAAAAAAATAACAATAACACTTTTGTTGAAATGAAGTAATATTATATTAGACACAGTCCTAAACAACTCGCATACATTTTAGAGATTAAATATTCCCAAGTAAGACTTTTCCAAACCAAAGCAATCGAAAAGATTTCATGAACTATTCTATACATGTTTACGTAGGTATACGACTTTCTGGAAATCCATATAAATGTAAACGTTTATTCAAATAACCGGGATGGAAAAGGTTGCATTTGGGACAACTTAGAAAATACCCAAAGTATGTAAGTATTGATGTTGTGAATTAACTACCTGTTTAGAATCTCCCATGATATCATTTATAATTCCATAACCATCCTCCATGATTTCTCTGTATCCTCTTCTACTTGCTAAACAATAATCTCTTCCTTGAATCTCAAATTCTTTCTGATATTCTTCTTTACGCATTTCACGCAAACTTATTTCAGGTATTACCAATTTTAGTGCTTTCTTTTTCCGCATTAATATCGACTTATTACAATTCATCTTCATCGATTCTTCTTCTTCTTCTTCTTCTTCTTCTTCTTCTTCTTCTTCTTCTT